>JASTWQ010000227.1:0-323128 GCA_035220615.1 Leptothorax acervorum | reverse complement strand
TGTTTCGTGTAACGTTCTCGTGTTTGAACTCTTCCATCATGTCGGCAGCCTACCATATACTTCATAGGACATAGATAATATCCGCACGAAGCGTATTACGCGCCGGATAATGCATTACCAAAGTTTGTTTTTAAAATTATGCTCAGCCGCATCGTGATGTTACATTTAATGAAAGGAACACGGAAAACTTCAATATAGTCATGCATTATGTAAATCTATCGAGATATTTGTATACTTTTGATAAAATTTATAATATTTCGATATATAACATTACTTATCTCAAAATTGTATAAAATGTACCTTGTTATGTAAACATTTTGAAAAATATATAAGCATCCGACTGCATGCAAAATTTAGAGAAATCCTGCAACCTAATAGAAATAGAAAATGCAAAAGTAATGAAAGAAGCTTAAAGCAATTTATGTACAAAATAATACTCCTAGGGAATGTCCACTATTAAAAACGATGCTTCCACAGTTTTTCTATATTCTTATATATTACGTTTCTGAAATAACATTTCATATTTCGTGATAAAACAATAAGGAATTCAAAACATGTACATATAAGATATAGATAATATACGATAGTATATGTGTTTCATTTCCCGCAGGAGAAATGCAGGAGAAGTGAGCCAAGTTTAGTGTCTGATCAATATCCAAAGTATTCCCATTCTAAAAATATGTTTGATAATTTTTTCAAAACTGGACAAGCGCGATATTTTACTTTCGAATAAATCGTTTTAGTATTTAAAACATTATATCAGGCTATATAAACCTTATTTTAATCTTTAACCGAAACATGACGCATTTTACATAAGCTCCTTTCATTTCCTTGGTTTCATTAACTTTCTTCATCGTCAAGAATATTCGTCCTTACGGTAAAACTCATAATGATACACGAAGTTGTTTACGAGGCCGTGAAATAGATAGACATCCCGAGTCAAAGTTTTGTACCATCAGCCTGCTTTCCGTAAGGCAAGAGATTTACGTTAACTCTCGACAGTCTGAAAAACTTTACGAGTTTAAGTACTTTTCGTATCAGATGTCGCTAAGGTACGAGAAACCAGAAAATACGCATGGCAAGGTGGGATTGCATAAGAGAGATCGCGTAGTGAATTTTTACCTCTAGGGAATCCCTGGATGGGATTACCGAAAATATTATCAAGGATTTTAATAATTAAATTATGTGAACAAACTTACGAATAGGGGAGACCGGGGCTAACTCGACACGATTTTTTCAAAGGCAATTTTTAACAACTAATTAAAATTTTCAAGCGAATTCAATGGTACACATTTAAAGAGTGTTCCTTTAGGTACAAAATTATATAAGGAAGTTTTGCTGTACGTCGCTTTGTTTTGCCCCCAGGAGAAGAAAAATGATGCAAAGACAAATTTTCAAATTGAAAAATGCCGGGGCAAACTCGACACTTTGTCTAATCAATACAATTTGATCTAAAACTTATTTTTTTATTGTCTAAAAATAAAATACGTTGTTTATCGTGTATTTAGAAAGTACAAAAATTCGGAATAAAGCAAAACAATCATTGGAAATAATGAGAAAATAATTGTTGAACTTTCAATTATCTTCCCTCTGAACTCATGTCTGAAAAACAATTAAAGCGGAGTCTACAATGAAAATTTAAGGCGTAAATTTAACTTTTAAGCCTTAAGCCGTAAGAAATTGACAATCAGTCGAATATGAGAAGAATACCCGACTGTGATTTGTCAATTTCTTACGGTTTAAGGCTTAAAGCTTAAATTTTACGCTTTAAATTCTCATTTTAGACTCCGCTTAATGCAGGTAAACTCGCGATCGGCCATGCGTGCAATGTTGTCATGAGCCATGATAAACGACAATTTGTCTTGACACCCCGAATATTTCTGCAGCATGTTTGATCTTTATTTTTTCCTTTTACGCAGGAGTACAGCTTCTTTCATTATTTCCTTATCTATCACTGGTCTTTTTCTATTGTATGTAAAACTATTTTGCTTGCAAGCTTAAAAGCAAATGACTTATTTACAATGCTTTATCGAAATATATTAGTGTCGACTTTGCCCCGGTGGCGTGGTGTCGACTTTGCCCCAAACGTCGTTTTTCACTTTTGTCACTCCATAAACATATAAATTTTGAAAATATGCAAAAACTATTATCGGATTCGTATAGAGCATCGAATTTCACATCAAAATCACTTAATGGTAGATTTATAAGAGTAAAGCTCGATCAAAGAGTAGAAATTTTTAAGAGATCAGAAAAATTACTTCTTACCATCGAAAACGCTTATGTCGCACTAGAAGTTACACCATAACTCAGAATGTCACCAAATTCCGTTGACAACGCTGGCATATAAAGACGCATTTACCATAGGAAAGGCAAGTTTCTACGATAGATTTAAATAGGCAAAAAGCCTAGTGTCAAGTTTGACCCGGTGTCGAGTTAGCCCCGGTCTCCCCTACCGCAAAATATACATTCACAGGGCATTTTCAATGAGTCGACTGCCAGAAATCAATTTTACTTACCATTATTTCATACTATTCCGTGATTT
The DNA here is from genome assembly GCA_035220615.1 of Leptothorax acervorum. NCBI lineage: Eukaryota > Metazoa > Arthropoda > Insecta > Hymenoptera > Formicidae > Leptothorax > Leptothorax acervorum. Next base: position 320,586 of record JASTWQ010000227.1, on the reverse strand, counting down.
TTATATCAAAATAGTTTAATCATTAATGCTAAAATAATTATCTTAACCTTTATTATCTTTAAATCAAATTTAATTTTTATCCAACGCTTTATCAAACCATACAAATTATACTAATTTTCAACAAAAAATTTTAACAAAGTAATGGAAAATTTTGCATTATTAAATTTATCGATCGCACAGTATCTCTCTTAAAGACATTCGAACGCAACGAATATCGAAATATGTATTAGTTCGATGCCCTTTAATTGCCGGAAAATATAAAATGGATCCTGATAACGGAATATCGAGTTGAAGTCAATATCTCACAATCAGTGCGAGCCCGACGCTCTCCAAGTAATTAGCCTGGCGCCGCCGGTAAGAAACTGTGAAAATAGTCTAGACTAAATTTTCCGCTTTATAATCAATATCGCACAAATAGCCGAAGGACTTTTCGACTTGATCCATATTTTCTCCCTATCTAGACTATCGCAATTATGGCACATTTTATCAGTAACGATAAGCATTTAAACTTGCTAGAATTTTGACTATAATTTTCCTAGTTCCGAATGTTCCGAGAGATATTCTCTTATTATAAGTTTGCGCATTGTGAATAGTTATTGACATTTCTCTATCTATGTTCTATTGTTAAAATTACTTTAAAATATATTTTTTTCTATTTTGATCGAATCCTACAAACAAGGATGTGTATATATAATAGTTCTTGTGAAATAACATGGTATGTTATAGCATATAGAAACTTGTTCATCAAACTTGTTGCGTTAAACTTCAGATAATTGTCCAAGGAAAACGAGAATATCTTTGTTAATCTCTTAGAAGCGTGGAACGATATTTTTAGCAACTGCGAAGGAGACGCCTCCGCAATTTTCTCATTAATTGGTGGATTTGGCCGAGATTGAGATTGTGTGGCGAAGAAGCGTAATAAATGAATTAGCCTATAGCTGTGATATAATCACTATCTTATCAACTTTAACGCGTTGCAATATTTTAGCATTAGAAAGTGTTATAATTAAAAAACATATAGGAAAAAAATATATACATATAAAGATTAGGTATAACGTAAGATTATAATTACAATCAGAAACACCAATAAATTTAAATTTGTACGTTTTAAACTCCTTTTACTTATTGGAAGTTTAAAAATGACAAATAAAAATATTTTAAATTATAATAACTTAAATTTTTTAAAAATTAGTTTAAAATTATTAAATTTTTTAACACAAATAATTCTGACAATTATAAAACTTTAATAAGTTATTGATTCAATAAGTTATTGATAAGTTATTGATATACTAACATCTACATATTACACATCTACATGTGATTCAAAATGTTCTTTATCTATATTATACGATATTTTGAAAATAAATGGCCTCTCTTTCAGTTTTGTCCTATTTTTTCCTCGATATGATCCAATAAGCGAAGCCAATACGGTGAAGATTAACATTTGAAAGTTCAAAAGTTTTACGTATATAAACATGAATAATATTTTCCTATAGCTTCTCTTTCAAATTTTTATTCAATTCGAATTGCGTGTTGTATTAGAAAGTGCACTTTAATTTTACATATTTAGTTAGTTTATAATTTATATGACTACATATATTTACATAATTTGCAAAATATGATAATTTATTAAAACAATTTTATTATCGTTGGATGTTAAAAAAGAAAAATATGAGATTAATAGGTAAAAATAAAATATTTAAAACAGCGTAAAAATATAGAGAAAAGAGATGCCTTTTGTCGATAGTATCATTCTTCCCGCTTATACGCGAACGACGTGTTCATCGAATGATGGATCGAACAAAATGGATTCGTGACGTTTCCCGGGTAATAGGGATGGCACAAGTGTATTTTTCTTATGATACGTCAAGAGCTTTATCCTATATTTAGTATTATAAACTTTGATAAAATATCGATAAAATTTAATCCAAAACATTGAAAATTGATTAAATATATATAATTGGGATTTATAGAGTACCTACATCATATAAGATTGACTAAATAATAGCTAAATCACAGCCAGCTGCTAGCAACTAATTTTTTTTATTGATTTTATTATCTTTCATTTAATTTTTCTGAAATTTTGTTTGCTATTGTATATATTTAGTAAGAGTAAGAGTAAGAGTTAAGATGTTGCTTGGAAATGCATAGAAATGCAATGCGAGAGCGTGATTTACAGTTAATCTCGAAAACAATGATCAGATTGGTACTAAAAAATAGAACGCATGTTTTGTCGTATCTCGGGCGAGAGATGTATTTTTTATCATGGGGAGTACAAAATTTCACGCGGAAAGTTGTAGGAACATAAAGAGGATCCTGCTGCAGCTTGTGCAGAAAAAAAGATGCAGAAATGATTCCAAATTGTAGAGGAAACTCTCACCCACCATGGGAGAATTATGTCACTGTTATTCGTGGCATACGTAAGCCGACTGCATACACGTGAGCAAAATAAATAGTTGGCGGGACAGCATGTTTAAAGCATGTGTCGGGCAGTTATATACGTGAAACGCTTACTAACGAACCGTCGGTTTAAAATCTACAAAATTTCTAGACTGGTCGTATGGCCTGAAAATTTGCGGCTTTAATTTCGTGAAACCACAGATAGGCTACTATTACAGAGAAAAATCTTGCAAACGATTTGTCGTTAAGTTACGAAATAGTTATTAATTTTGACGATTTGTGTTTTAGCAATATATACTTTATATTAATTTAACAATATATACTGTGTATTAATTAATGTCATCTGGAGGAAGGAAGGCATGTTATTAGATTATTCGTAGCGATTTCCTGATAACTGAAATAATTTTCCAATCTAGCTGCGGAATGATTTAGAAGTGAACTTGAATTTTATAAAACGAGATCTAAAATTTCTCGATAAACGCGTTCGAGGTTGAGTGAACTTTCTCAAGCCAAACGAATTTTCCAGACTGAGAAACGAAAGTTTTCGTTAAAACCGTCACTCTTAATACAGTTTACTTTTTGTCCTAAGCTTTCAAAAAATGTGCAACGTGCTTGTTTCATCGGAAATGTTGATTTTTTATACAAACTAGAACAATACAAGCGCGCGCTACGCGCGCGCCATTTATTTAATTTATTTAATATATATATTTAATATTGTATATACATATATATATACATATATATATGTATATATGAAATGTAAGCACATACAAGATGAGGCATTTAAATTGAGATGCTTAAATACAGGGTGTACCACAACTCGCGACCGAAATTTTACTGACATATTCCTGACTTAAAAATAAGACGAAAATCCTAATACGAAAATGTCGAGAATATAATACTTTTCAAATAAGAAGCATTTACAGTAGACGAATCAGATAGTCCGAAGTTCGCGCGCTCAGGGACGATACATCGCACAGTCATAGTGGATGCTCTTGCGCTCATTATAATGAAAATTATGTTTATACGAACGCGAAATTTGTTGAGAAATAGTACAATTTCTATTGATAAATTACATTTATACGCCATACTACGAGATTTATGGCACGCTGTTTTGCTACTTATTAATAAGATTTTTTTAATCCAAAAAAGAAATTAACAATTGATTTAAACTAAAGTAGATAGTTTTTTGGAACCATTTCTATTATGTTATAACATAATAAAAATTAATTAAAATTATGTCGACATAAAATTAATTCAAAATACAAAAATCTTATTAATAAATAGCAAAACGGCGTGCCATACACAGAGAAAGATACAGCCTTTCTTTTATGTCGTCATAATTTTAATTTATATTTTTATGTCATGACATAATATTAATGTATTTTTGTTATGTCGAAACATAATAATAATTGCAGGAATAAAAATTATGAAAGCTGTCATAATAATTCAATGAATTAAAATTATGCTACAACATAATAAAAATTTCGGTGAATAAAAATTATGCCATGACATAATGAAAATTGAAAATTAGAATTACGTGTTTCTGCTATTTTAATCCTAGATTTTATATTAAATTTTAAATTAGAAGAAATTTTTATTATGTTAAGACATAATATTTATTGAGAATTTTCATTATGTACATAATTTTAATTCTTGAATTTTTATTATGTCTATAATAGAAATTCAAGAATTAAAATTATGTTCACAATTAAAATTCGTGAATTACAATTACGTACATAATAGAAATTCAAGAAATAAAATTATGTGTCTACATAATAAAAATTTGGGAAATAGTTACATAATGTACATAATTGTAATTCCCGAAATATTTTTATGTCATAACATAAAATAAATTCAGAATTAATATTTTCTCTAGACATAATTTTAATTCTGCATTTTTAATTATGTAATAGCTTAATAATAACTCGATGTAAATTAATGTCGCTGAAGCTAGCAGCGGGCGCTAGCAGCGAAACGTCTCGCGGCCAGGGCCAAAAGTCATGTGGGTTCCCCGTAGGGTACGATCATATCGTAGGTTAATTATTACCGGCTATTGGGCTTTTTTGAGATATAATTAATTTATGAAGATTAAAGATATTTATATACATATTTTTTAAAATTATTCACTCCTTTTTGATCGATTTGATAAAAGAGTATGTTTCAACAGTTATTTATTATTCGATAAATAACTATTGAACGTAGCAAAGAGCGATTTTCACCAAATTTTAAAGGAATCACGTTCTTGTAACAACAAAACGATTAAGCACGTATTCGCGACAAGACGCGGTTTTTTTTAAATGTTATTAATTTTTTATTAACAATAATTTCTCTAGCGGTCCATCGCAAAGTACGATTCTCACAAAATTTTAAGAGAATCATGTTCTTGCAACAACAAAACGATTAGGCAAGCATTCGCGACAAGACGCGGTTTTTTTTAAATGTTATTAATTTTTTATTAACATTTATTTCTCTAGCGGTCCATCGCAAAGTACGATTCTCACGAAATTTTAAGAGAATCATGTTCTTGCAACAACAAAACGATTAGGCAAGCATTCGCGACAAAACGCGGTTTTTTTTAAATGTTATTAATTTTTTATTAACATTTATTTCTCTAGCGGTCCATCGCAAAGTACGATTCTCACGAAATTTTAAGAGAATCATGTTCTTGCAACAACAAAACGATTAGGCAAGCATTCGTGACAAGACGCGGTTTTTAAAAATTGTTATTAATTTTTTATTAACATTTATTTCTCTAGCGGTCCATCGCAAAGTACGATTATCACGAAATTTTAAGGGAATCATGTTCTTGCAACAACAAAACGATTAGGCAAGCAGTCGCGACAAGACGCGGTTTTTAAAAATTGTTATTAATTTTTTATTAACATTTATTTCTCTAGCGGTCCATCGCAAAGTACGATTCTCACGAAATTTTAAGAGAATCATGTTCTTGCAACAACAAAACGATTAGGCACGTATTCGCGACAAGACGCGGTTTTTTTAAAATGTTATTAATTTTTTATTAACAATTATTTCTCTAGCGTCCATCGCAAAGTACGATTCTCACGAAATTTTAAGGGAATCACGTTCTTGCAACAACAAAACGATTAGGCACATATTCGCGACAAGACGCGGTTTTCTTTAAATGTTATTAATTTTTTATTAACAATTATTTCTCTAGCGGTCTATCGCAAAGTACGATTCTCACGAAATTGTAAGGGAATCACGTTCTTGCAACAACAAAACGATTAGGCTCGTATTCGCGACAAGACGCGGTTTTTTAAAAATGTTATTAATTTTTTATTTACAATTATTTCTCTAGCGGTCCATCGCAAAGTACGATTTTCACGAAATTTTAAGAGAATCATGTTCTTGCGACAACAAAACGATTAGGCAAGCATTCGCGACAAGACGCGATTTTCCTTAATTGTTATTAATTAAATTAAGTGAATTAATAGACTATTTTTTCTATAGCGGTCCACCGCAAATAGCGATTCTCTCCAAATTTTAAGGGAATCATGTTCTTGTATCAGTAAAACATTTAGGCAAGTATTCGCGACAAGACGCGATTTCCCTTAATTGTTATTAATTAAATTAAGTAAATTAATTGACTATTTCTTCTATAGCGGTCCACCGCAAAGAGCGATTCTCACAAAATTTTATAGGAATTATGTTCTTGTGTCAAAAAAATAGTTTATTAATTTACTTAATTTAATTAATAAAAAATCGTACTTTGCGATGAACCGCTAGAGAAAAAAAAGTCAATTAATTTACTTAATTTAATTAATAACAATTAAGGGAAATCGCGTCTTGTCGCGAATACTTGCCTAAATGTTTTATTGATACAAGAACATGATTCCCTTAAAATTTGAAGAGAATCGCTCTTTGCGGTGAACCGCTATAGAAAAAATAGTCTATTAATTCACTTATTTTAATTAATAACATTTAAGGGAAATCGCGTCTTGTCGCGAATGCTTGCGTAATCGTTTTGTTGTTGCAATAACATGATTCTCTTAAAATTTCGTGAGAATGGTACTTTGCGATGGACCGCTAGAGAAATTATTGTTAATAAAAAATTAATAACAATTTAAAAAAACCGCGTCTTGTCGCGAATGCTTGCCTAATTGTTTTGTTGTTGCAAGAACATGATTCTCTTAAAATTTCGTGAGAATCGTACTTTGCGATGGACCGCTAGAGAAATAAATGTTAATAAAAAATTAATAACAATTTTAAAAAACCGCGTCTTGTCGCGAATGCTTGCCTAATCGTTTTGTTGTTGCAAGAACATGATTCTCTTAAAATTTCGTGAGAATCGTACTTTGCGATGGACCGCTAGAGAAATAAATGTTAATAAAAAATTAATAACATTTAAAAAAAACCGCGTCTTGTCGCGAATGCTTGCCTAATCGTTTTGTTGTTGCAAGAACATGATTCTCTTAAAATTTCGTGAGAATCGTACTTTGCGATGGACCGCTAGAGAAATTATTGTTAATAAAAAATTAATAACATTTAAAAAAACCGCGTCTTGTCGCGAATACGTGCTTAATCGTTTTGTTGTTACAAGAACGTGATTTCTTTAAAATTTGGTGGAAATCGTTCTTTGCTACGTTCAATAGTTATTTATCGAATAATAAATAACTGTTGAAACATACTCTTTTATCAAATCGATGAAAAAGGAGTGAATAATTTAAAAAAATATGTATATAAATATCTTTAATCTTCATAAATTAATTATATCTCAAAAAAGCCCAATAGCCGGTAATAATTAACCTACGATATGATCGTACCCTACGGGGAACCCACATGACTTTCGGCCCTGGCCGCGAGACGTTTCGCTGCTAGCGCCCGCTGCTAGCTTCAGCGACATTGTAAATTATAAGTATGTCTAATAATAATTTCTTTTCCTTGAGTAGCAATTAAATTTGGTAGAATTTTTATGATGGTAAATTAAATAGCAAAACTGGGTGCCACAGAGATTTATACTTGCATAACAAAATTTATTTATTTATTACATGTGTTCAAAATGTCCTCCTCCCAATTCTATACAAAGAGACGGGCCCGTCGAATTAAATTTGTTCCCGCATTGTGGATCATTTTGGGAATAATGGAAGCAACTGATTCTATAATCCGTCCTTCTAACTCCTCCCGATTGTTTATCGGATTACGATAAACATGTTCTTTTATGTACCCCCAGAAAAAGAAGTCCATCGGCATAATTTAGCATAATTTTAATTCATTGAATTATTATGACAGCTTACATAATTTTTATTCCTGCAATTATTATTATGTTTCGACATAACAAAAATACATTAAGGGAGGACACCACGGTAACTTCCCATTTTCGACTGCCTTCTTTTTTTTAGAAAAGAATAAAATATATGGTCAAAAAAAGTTATAAGTTTTATCACACATATATTAAAGTATGTAAAAAAAATTTTTATTTCTACAAAATGGCGGTGCATGAGTCGCTATAGCACTAGCAAACCCTCTCCGCGGCACGCAGCAGAACTCAAACAATTTTTATCCGATCGACTTGAAATTTTAACTGTAGCTTCTCAGATGAATTTAACAGTCAAGTACGAGCGCATTTTTCGATTAATTAAAATTTGTAAAAAATATATCACTTTTTATACGAAAATTATGGTCGAAAATTATAACTTTCTATTCAAACTCGCCTCTATTTTTTTGTTTTATATATTTTTTAATTTCCCGCCGTACTTGACTGTTAAATTCATCTGAGAAGCTACAGTTAAAATTTCAAGTCAATCGGATGAAAATTGTTTGAGTTCTGCTGCGTGCCGCGGAGAGGGTTTGCTAAAAACCACTAGTGCTATAGCGACTCATGCACCGCCATTTTGTATCTTTTTTAGAAATAAAAATTTTTTTTACATACTTTAATATATGTGTGATAAAGCTCATAACTTATTTTGACCATATATTTTATTCTTTCCTAAAAAAAAAAATACCAAAGAAGGCAGTCGAAAATGGGCAGTTACCGTGGTGTCCTCCCTTAATATTATGTCATGACATAAAAATATGAATTAAAATTATGACGACATAAAAGAAATTCCACATCAGGCTGTATCTTTCTCTGTGTATGGCACGCCGTTTTGCTATTTATTAATAAGATTTTTGTATTTTGAATTAATTTTATGTCGACATAATTTTAATTAATTTTTATTATGTTGTTACATAATAGAAATGGTTCCAAAAAACTATCTACTTTAGATTAAATCAATTGTTAATTTTTTTTTTTTCATTAAAAAAATCTTATTAATAAGTAGCAAAACAGCGTGCCATAAATCTCGTAGTATGGCGTATAAATGTAATTTATCAATAGAAATTGTACTATTTCTCAACAAATTTCGCGTTCGTATAAACATAATTTTCATTATAATGAGCGCAAGAGCATCCACTATGACTGTGCGATATATCGTCCCTGAGCGCGCGAACTTCGGACTATCTGATTCGTCTACTGTAAATGCTCTTATTTGAAAGTACTATATTTTCGACATTTTTTGTATTAGGATTTTCGTCTTATTTTTAAGTCAGGAGTATGTCAGTAAAATTTCGGTCGCGAGTTGTGGTACACCCTGTATATAATATAAAAAATAAAGCACAATAAGAAAATAACGTTTATCGCTTTCTCCTTTTTACATTAACCTCCTACCCCATCCTCTCTTATTCAACACCTTGTTCACGTCTGCCACCAAGAATTAACAAAGCTGGGCTCAGTGGGCAATCATGCCTAACTCTCCTTCCCGTTTAATACTTTTCCCCCTTCTTCTCCCCCACCTTTAACTCTTCTTTCCGTTTCCCTCAAAACCTCTTTACATCTCTTAACCAGACATTTTCTCACCTTTATCACCTTTACCCCAACTTTCTACCAAGTCAAAAGCTGCTCTTATCCACAAATACCACCATTAACTTCCCATTTTTCTGCCTATTATATAAGTAAATAGTTCAGGATATAAATGGTATTGTTCTCAATCTAAACTCGATTTGACCCGGCAGCAGAACCCTTCTTTCCATCCCTCATTAATCTTTCCGCCAACACTAATACACACACACCTTACATGCTATTTGCGTCAGAGTTTACTCCTCTCACTATAAGCCTCCATCCTTTCTTGCTCACTTTTTTTACTACCAGTATTATGACCCCTACTCCTATATTCTTGGCTATTTTCTCCTTTCCAAACCCTGTTGCATACCTTCTATATGCATTCCTCCACCTCCTCTCTTTCGTACTTCCACACTTTATTTGGAATTCCATCCCCGCTTATTGCTTTTCCATCTTTCAATTTCCTCACTTCCTCCCTAATTCTTTTCCTCTTTATCTCTTCTTTTCCCATTCGCATTCCTCTCTCTCAGATCCTCTAGATACCCTACACTCTATCTCTTCCAACAACTTTTTAAAATACCTATCATATTTTTCCGTTTCTATTCCTTTATTTATCCTCTTCTTTCTTTTTCTTTTCCTGTTTATCCCTCTACATTTATTCCTCCGCATAGTGGATCAAAGCATAGAAAAGAGTGGGACATAGAACCAAAAATTGAATTTTCGAAATATTTACTCCTTGTTTGCAAATTATGATAGTAAATTTGTTGCAGATGACTAAAATAACGTCATTTACTCTGAATATTTCCGTAATTTTCGTACAACTGTACCATAACATAGGTCATCCTAACATACGTAACTTCTGCGACTTTTCCGCATTAATGTTTCAGGTTGCCAATGTGTACAAGGTGGTTGATGATCCAATGCACATTTTTCTCATGTTATTATGCATGTTTTAGATAAATAAGAATGTATAAAAGACAATTTATCGCCTTATTTTCCGGGACAATATCTGATTTATGAGAAAAGTACATGTTATACAATTTGTCATTAAGTTATAAAAAAATTTTTAACATTGTTAGCATTCTCCATAATATTATCGTGTACAATTAGCCTGTACTACATGTTTATAGTAATATCAAATGCCGCTAGGTGCCGCTTTGCAAATATATATAATTTCCTGAGCAAAGTCCCTGTATGTTCACGTTTAAAATTTCTTAAACACTCTTCCTGGGACTATAGAGTAACATTATATTATGAAACCCATTATTATTACAGAAAATTAATTTTTTATCAAAAAAGTATACACAACCATTGTATTTTTATTACATATAAGATATTTGCGATATTGCTATATTTGCAATATGCAATGTTTCGATCCACTGCGGTCTTCTTTACTAATATATATTATTATTTATTAATAACTCCAGCTACATAGCCAAGAAGAGGACTTGGTTTACATATATTCCTTACTCATTCACTCAATCCACACTGTAACTATATTACTTATCTCTAAAATTACTAAAATTACTATATTGCCGCATTAACAAATTAACATATTGCCACATTTTGTTTCAACCTAACTTACAGTAAACTTACACTCTACTCGTCTCGGACGCAAACCTTCTTCTCTTCTAATTCTCTCGTCACTTTTCTCTGTATAATTTTCTCAATACCTTTTCTTTGGTGGTGTCTAACTCATCACTCCACAACCTCTCTACTCTTTCTTTATTATTCTTTCCTAATTCTATAAACCAATCCTTTGTTCTTACTACACTTTTCTAAGTAATGATTTATATTATCCCTATCTTGTTTACAAAATATACACACTCTTTTCTCATCTTCAAGCCAGTATCTATTTTCCGCCTCGAGATTTCCACATCGCAAGTTTATCAGCGCTCTAACACTATCTCCCCTATCACATTTATCCAAATTTTCTTTCCTTAAATACCTGAAATACCTGGGGCCCTCCGCTCCACTACACAAATTCTTATACTTCCCATTATACCTTGATTCTAGTATCTTATTTTCCTCTAATTGCCTTTGAACGTCCTCATCCCTTCTCTTCATTTCCTCCTCTAAGTTTCTCCCCTCTCTCTTCAAGGCCTCTACTGCTGTTAAGCTCCAACCATTTCTATTATAATATTTTTCCCTCTCTCTTCCATATCTATCCTGCCATTCGTTATCCTCCTTTTCTTTCCAACGTATTTTAATCCATCTGTTATCATTTGCTTCCCTAACCTTTCCTCATACCTCATAGCCCTTATCCCCCAACCAATTCTCAATTTTCTTAGGCCTAATTTTTTTGACATCATATACCTTGGCGTACAAAACCTTAAATTAAAAACCCATCTCACGTAATCCAAAATAATTTTTTCTAATTCCTTTCTTTCTTCCCACCCCCAAATTTCCACCCCATATGATATCACACTTTGTACTAAATATCTAAATAATATCCATCTTCTACTGAAATCGTTCCTGCTTTCCTCAAATAATTCTCTTTCTGGATAAGATGATCCAACACAAAGATATTATCCATAGTTCCCCTTCCTCTTCTAAAACCAGTTTGACTTTCCGGCAGCATTCCTTTTTGTTCTACCTCTGTCTTCAACCTGTTCTTAATAATCTCTGCGTAAATCTTGTACGCTGAGCACAGCAAAGAGATTCCTCTATAGTTTCCAACCATATTTTCGTCTCCTCTCTTATATAATGGCACTATAATGGAAGTTCTCCAGTCATTCGGTATTCTTCCCTCCCTCCAGACCTCCTTCATTACTTCCACTAATCCTCTTCTTACTGAACACCCTCCATATTTCCACGCTTCCATTGGTATTTCATCTACACCTACAGCCTTATTTTTCTTCATCTTCTTAACCGCCTCACCAATTCCTCTTCCTCTAACTGTTGGTCTATCTGATCCTCCTGTTCTTCAAATGCTTCTGTTTGTCTATCTTCATTCTTGCCTCCTTCTTTCTCTTCTGTACTCCCTAATAGCTCCTTTAAATGTTTCATCCACTCCTCTCCTCCTATATTGTTTTCTCTTCTGACCTTCTTTCTCCTCCTCTTATTTATAAATTTCCATACTTCGGTACCATTCCTTAAGTTCTTTAACTCTTCTTCTTCTTTTTCTCTCTCCTCCCTCCTTTTCTGTTCGAATAATTCCTTCATGCTTTTTCTTTCTTCCAGGTAACTTCTTCTCGTTATTTTCCCTTTCCTCCATTTATTATACATCCTCTTCACTTTTCTCTTCTTTCTCGTACACGCCTTGTCCCACCAGTCCTTGTAACCTAAACCTCTTCTCTTTACTTTTATCTTCTCCTTTATCATATTCTCCTGTACCAATTTCTTAAGTCTTTCCCATTTTTCTTCAACTGATTCTTCCAACTTCTCCTCCCATACGATATCATCAGTCTTTTCCTTGTACCTCTTTTAGAACTGCGGTCTTCTTTACAATAATAAAATAAATTTTCATGTTTTCCTGTTGTCCGGCACAATTTTTGACAAAGCAGTGTGTTTTTATACACTTTTCTATTTTATTTCTTAACCGAGCTGTGTGTTCTAAATATCTTCCTATGTAATTTCTAATTTTTTATTTGAACATACAGCGACTTCCGCTCAGAAAATTATATATATTTTGCAAAGCGGCACCTGGCAGCACTTGATATTACTATAAACATGTAGTACAAGGCTTATTGTACATACACGATAAAATTATGGAGAATGCTAACAATGTTAAAAATTTTTATATAACTTAATGACAAATTGTATAACACGTACTTTTTCTCATAAATCAGATATTGTCCCGGAAAATAATGCGATAAAACTGTCTTTTATATCATTTTTGTTTATTTAAAACATGAATAATAACATGAGAAAAATGTGCATTCATTTTGTACACATAGGGCAACTTGAAATATTGATGCGGAAAAGTCGTAGAAGTTACATAAGTTAGGATGACCTATGTTATGGTACATTTGTACGGAAATTATGAAAATATTTAGAGTAAATGACGTTATTTTAATAATCTGCAACAAATTTACTATCATAATTTGCAAACAAAAGTAAATATTTCGACAATTCTATTTTTGGTTTTATGTTTCGCTATTTCCTATGCTTTGATCCACTGTGCTCCGTTTTAATCTCCTTTACATCCTCCGTCCACCAATCTTTTCAATTCCTATTTTTTCTTTTCTTCACATAATTTCTTCTATGCGTTCCTCTTTTCCCTATCCCTATCCCCCTTCCCTCCAAACCTTCTCTATTTTCTCAATTTTCTCTTAACCCTTCGCTTTCCCTCTTTACACTCCTCGTCCAATTGTCCCATCCCTCTATCTTCCTTTTTCTTTTCTTCCACATTCTCCAACGCCTCTCTTACTTTTTCTTTCAACTTTTCCCTGTTCTTCACCATCACTTTTTCTGTTCCCTGTCTTTCTCTTGATAATTTAACTAACATGCATTTTTTTTTATAATCCTCTCCCTTTTCCAGTTCCTTTTCTTTTACTTTCTTCTTTATGCCTAAATTTTTCCCTTTCATCCACACAGTTATCGGTTGATGGTTCAAGTTCACTTTCTTCCCCTCCCCCCATCATCTACTTTATCCCTTGTTCTCCCATCACCCTTAGTATCTCCATTTGATATTAAGGTAGTTGTTTCCCATCTACGCTAGTCAAAATTAGACTTGGTCAATAAAGTTCAATAGGACGATGATTCTTTTATATTAAATTTAAGAACAGATTTTAAAACACTATTGCTTCTCTTAGAATATTAAAAACAGACAAATTAAAAAAGAGTTACAGAAAATGAAATTGTACTCTGAGTTGCCTAGTGTGCGCAGAACGCACGAAAGCATGACCACGCACGAAAGCGCTAACCTAACTATACCTAGCCAAATTTTTTAGATTTGTCATACTTTGATACCGTACGGTCAATGTCCTTGAAATTCAAACATGCATACTTCTATAAATGATCAATTATTTTTACTCAAATTTTTGTTTAAATCCTTATTATAGATTTTTTGCTACTGACAATTACATGTCCAAATATTACTTTTTCTACGGCTGTGCAAGCGCAATGTGAAAAACGGTCAACTTTAAGCGATCATATCTCGGAAACAATACGACAAATTAATTATACGGATCAACGTATCGACCTCTGGTTTGCGCCAAAATTTTTCTTATTTTATGTCCTTTTAAACGGTATACTACAATATGGGGGTTTTACTTAAAATTTGTTAGTGTCCCAGGAAACACCAACTCAAAAATTTGAAATAGAACTTCCCAATATTGTAGTATATCATTTAAATGGGCATAAAATAAGAAAAATTTTGGCGCAAACCAGAGGTCGATACGTTGATCCGTTCGGCATTTAAAGTCAAAGTTGGAAAAAGTCAATTTTTGACCCTAAATAACTCCCAAACGGGTCAACGTATCGACCTCTGGTTTGCACCAAAATTTTTGTTATTTTATGCCCTTTCAAACAATATACTACAATATAGGGGGTTTCGTTTAAGAAATTGAAGGTGACGTTCACGTGAGCTTCAAACGACCATCCAAAGTCAAATCATTGCCACCGACTTATGTCCCCCTTTAGACCATACAACTTTTGTCTGAAACATTTTGCTGTATCTAACCTCTATTTCGAGATTTTTCCCATTATAGACTCATTTGGTCCACCCTGTATATAGGTATATAGATATATATATGTAGGGGGAGACCGGGGCTAGACCGTCAATTGGGTAAATCCGTCAAATCAAATATCTCGGAACCTGTATATTGTGTGAACTCGCTATTAACATTGTAAACGCTGCTTATAGTACCCATGTGACCAACGGAGTTTCGGCAGGTTACCTGCCGTCTTATGATTTTTAGGAGGGCAAACGTGTTTTCGGAAGGTGAAAGTGAAATTTTCTGCGCGAGGAAATTTTGTAATATCTGCAATAATATTTGCTCTCCAAATCTCCAGGTACGTGATTATAAAGAGTAATGCATGCTGAACACGAATCCAGTGTAGTTTTTTCATTATCGTTGATGTGTAATATTTCGTGGGCGATCAAACCTGAAACTTGTGTTTGGGGCTAATCCGTCAGTAAGCACCCGGGGAAAGTCCGGCAGTCTCGTTACTGTGGCGCGCCGGGCGCACGACTTCAGCTGACAGCTCACGGCAATTTCAGGTTAGGTTTCCCTCGAGCGTGATTCTATCATCCTTGCAAGTGCGTTAGTTTGTAGATATAGGGAAATGGTACGCACGTATCGTCGCAAAACGACTCCCGTCGACAAGGAGAAACTCAAGAAGGCAGTTCTTGCGGTAAAAAAAGATAAAATGAGCGCTTACGCAGCCGCAAAACAATTCGATGTCCGGAGAACCACGTTAAACAACTGGTTGAAGAAGAACAACGATTAACAATTATTAACAATTATTATTTACAATTATTATTAACAATTATATTAAAAATTATCATTAACAATTATTAACAATTATTATTATTTATTATTAACAATTATTATTAACAATTATTAACAATTATTATTATTATTTATTATTAACAATTATTATTAACAATTATTATTAACAATTATTAACAATTATTAACAATTATTATTATTATTTATTATTAACAATTATTATTATTTATTATTAACAATTATTTCTTAATAATGTTTTGCATAAAAATTTTAAAAAATAAATTTTTATATTTTTTTCTTAAAAAACAATTATTAAAATGTATCCTATCATTTTTCAGGATCAGCTATACATATTAGTATTGAAAATGCAGTGTGACGGATTTGCCCAGGGGGGGTGACGGTTCTACCCCGGCATTTTTGAGATTTCAATTTTTCCACCGTTGTCGTTTTTGCTCTATACCGGTTAAACAAAGCGACGTAGACAAAAACTTTCTATATAAATTTTGTAGCTAAAGGTTCACTCTTTACAATGATATACCACATTTAACTGAAATGATTTATTTTGTTGTTAAAAATCGGCACCGAAAAAAAAACCGACGGATTAGCCCCGGTCTCCCCTATATATGTATATATAAAGGGTCAGACTCAAATAGCTTTGGAGATACACGGACTAAAAAAGGATAAAAATAATAAATATAAAAATAAACGTTTCATGATGATTTATTCAACACTATCAATAGGAATCTGAAAGATTTCAGCCATTGCATCAAAAAATGCGGTAATCCGAGTGTCAAAGTTATATTTGACGATGTATGAACAAAGAAAAGTTATTTAAAGCAGCGAATCGTTTTGTATATTAAACAGTCTTTTTTATTATAGCAGAGAATGTGCTGTACAGATATTAAGCGTCAAAGTTAACGAAAAAAAAATAATTTGTTAAAGCAGAGAATGGTTGGTATGTGAAAAGTACAAAAAAATATGTACTTTTTATATACCAACTATTCTCTGCTTTAACAAATAATTTGTTAAAGCAGAGAATAGTTGGGTATATGAAAAGTATGTATTTATATGTACAATAAATAGTTGTTATATAAATAGTACTTTTCATATACCAACTATTCTCTGCTTTAATAAATTATTTCTGTTTCGTTAACTTCGACGCTTAATATCTGTAGTAGAAATAATTTTGTAAAGCAGAGAACATTTGGTGTATGAAAAGTATGCTTTGTAAGTTGAAGCGAGGTCTACCCTGTACAGGGTTGGAAAGGGATAGGGAGAAGGCCTTCGGATTTATTATTTTATCCTTTCTCAGCCTGTATCTCTGAAGCTATTTGAGTTTGACCCTTATATATGTATGAAATGACTCAGGAAGACTTCCCCAAAAACGTATTTAAAAATAAACCAAATCGGAGAGGAAGTTTCTTTTATGCATAAATACCAAAACACTTTATACCTTAAGAATTGGGCTCTTCAAATCGTTTAAAACTCGGCGAAAATTTGGGTGATTTATAGAAATTTTAAACTTGAAATTATTTCTAGAAATCACAGGTTTAGTTTGCAAAATTTTGTAAGTAACTTGGTCAAAATCGTAGGAAAGTCAGAAAAAACGTTTGTAAACAAAATGTTGTAGTTTATGGAACTTTAGTCAAATTTTTTGAGAAAAGTTTTTTATCAAGTTACCAGAGTGTCAAAATATGTAAGGAACAAAACAATATGTTTTTTTAAAGCACAGAACAAGGAAGATAAGAGAATTTTTAACACCACCTATAGCGCGTTAAAGTTGAAACTTCAAGTTTCAAAGCTTTCTCTTTTTACAAGAATGACTTCTCCAATACAAATCTCAAAATATCGTATAGTACAAACTCTGTATCATTATATCAGGTTATATCTGCTTCAACAACTTAAGTAATTTTTTTTCTTAAATTTTTTGTGGTTGATCTACCTAATGATACGTCTAATTGTATATGGAATTTCAAGAAAATTGGTCAAAACCTATTTTACGTAGAAGAAGTGGTAAAATTGTTTATATACTTTATATATCAACTATTCTCTGTTTTAACAAATTAATTTGGTAATTATTCATTAATTAACAGAGTAGGAGTACAGGGAGAAGGACTCCGCCTCTCCCCTGTTGGCGATTAACTAAATAATATTTACATTTAATTTACATCATTAATTATGGTTACAAACTTAAAACAGAGAATACTTTATATTTATGGTTGCTAACACATAAAATTGTACATATATTATGCTATAATTATACTATATTTATGTGATTATGTTAAATGTAAATACTTATACTACATTTTTTAGTTATTTTGTTATTAACTTTTTAATAAAAAACGAGCAACGGCTAAAACCTTCTGAAGATTACTCAGAAGAACGACCTTGACAACATATGTCAAGGTTAAGGTCAGGTCATCGAGGGTACCTTCTTTTAAACCTTAGTTTTACCGTTTGGAAACAGCATTGAAAGCATAGATATTATTAAAAATTTTACTATTATTGATGTAGTTTGTATTTACATTAGAGGTAAAGTCGTAAAGATAAAACTAACTATTAGATATTATACATATATATAATTCTTAATTGTGTATTATGTATGTACGTACATATTTAAATAAATATTATGTTTATACACGTCTACATTAATACATAAATAATTCATATAATCAATATATCAATATAATTACCTTTCATAATTGTAATAACTTATAATTTATTTACTTCCATTTTTATGAAGATCTCTTTCTTAATGTATTCTCTCTTTATGTATAATAATCTTAGGCCGGTATTCATAGTTTTCAAGATGTCTTAAGTAATGTCTTAAGACGCTAATACGGCTCTGTGATTGGTTCATGACATCTTAAGATTGAACTTAAGACTTAAAGAACTATGAATACCGGCCTTAAAACTTATTTGATATTACTCATCAAGATAATCAAAATTTAATTTTAAAAAATTAAAAAAAAGAAAATTTTTAATAAATTTTGTCAAATAAAAGGCTCATATTATTGAAGAAAAGTCAAATTTGAAAATAAAAAAAATATTGAACCAATATAACCGCTGCCATCATAACTATAAAATAAAATAAATTTGATGTGTCTTATATATTATTACGGTATCCATTGAAAATTAGCCAGAAATTATACAGAAAAAGATTATATTGTAGTTTTGCATAAATATATGAAGTTACGTGCAAGATAAAAAGAAATAAAGAATATGTTTATAATAATTTTATTTTATTACTAATTGTAAGTATATTATACGGGTTATTTCACGAAACCCGCATATGAAATCCGGACCCATAGTCACCGATTCAGTTCAAACTACAGAAAAATATTCGTTAATGTGAGTTAAAAAAACGTGATTTTTTTAAATTTTAAACCCATGGGTTCAGCGGGAGCGCTACTATCAATTCACTGCCATGTCGTGTTCCAACATCGCTTCAAAGTAAACATTCACAAATTTCTTTTTTCTGTTTTTTTTTTTTTTCAAACGTACATTTTTATGTAAAATTCCGTTTTTTCCAATAAAAATATTTTTAATTCCCTCAAAATTAAAGAAAGCACTAAAAACGATAATTTAAAAAAACCCTGTTTTTTTATGTTTTCCCCAAAGTTTATTTCAAAATGAATATTTTTATTGAAAAGAGCGGATTTTTTTACATAATATATGTAGTTTTTAGCTTTTACTCTCAATGGATAGAACCAAAATGAATTAAATAAATTAATTTGTGATAATTTCTAATTTTCGTCTTTATTAATGATTTTTAATTAAGTAGTTGTACAGCCATCAGTCTATTTTTATTTTTATAGAGTTCAAAGATGTTGAAATTACTTTTGCCCTCGCGTATCTTACAATGTTATTCAGGGAAACTATTGCGTGTTCACTCTGAGTGCTTTTCACTGTATTGTATGTAGAATACCGTGATTTTAAAAATATTTTTGTTTTCTTTCAAGTTTTGTTAGACATCAGTAATTTTGGAGTAGAAGCTGAGTGGCACTTTTTTGCAACAGTAAAGCGTCTCGCTACTCGAGCAAGCTTGCAGAAAGGTTCCCGTGACCTCGTAACCACATTTTGACTGCTTTACAGTTGTTTCAAGGGGCATCACAAAACATAAAAATGTAGATTTTATTTATTTACCAAACAAGACTTATGAGCAAACAAAAATATTTTTAGAGCCACGATATGCTACACTCAATACAGTGAAAGGCACTTAGAGTCAACACGCAATAGTTTCCCTGAATAACATTGTAAGATACGCGCGTCCAAAAGTAATTTCAACATTTTTGAACTATAAAAATAAAAATAGACTGATGGCTGTACAACTATTTAATTAAAAATCATTAATAAGGACAAAAATATAATTAGAATTAGTCACTAATTTATTTATTTATTTTATTTTGGTTCTACCCATTGAGAGAAAAAGCTAAAAACTATACATATATTATGTAAAAAAATCCGCTCTTTCCAATGAAAATATTTATTTTGAAATAAACTTTGGGGAAGACATAAAAAATAAGGTTTTTTTAAAAAATCATCGTTTTTAGTGCTTTTCTTAATTTTGAGAAAATTGAAAATATTTTCATTAGGAAGAGCAGGAAATTTTACATAAAAATATACATGTTTGAAAGAAATAACAGAAAAGAAGAAATTGGTGAAAATTTACTTTGAAGCGATGTCGGAACGCGATATGTCAAGGGATTGATAGCAGCGCCTCAGCTGAACCTACGGGTTTAAAATTTAAAAAAAATTCACGTTGTTTTATCTCACATTGACGAACATTTTCTTGCAGTTTGAACTAAATCGGTGACTATGAGTCCGGATTTCACATGCGGATTCCGTGCAATAATCCATATATACATATCTTTAAAAAAATTTTTTTATTATGCGTACTATATTTTAAATTAACATAAAGAATATTGCAGTGTAATTAATCTTCTGTGTGTGTACGTTTCTTCGGTACCTTCACAGTACATACATGATGGCCGGTTACTCTCTCTTTCGCGACGCTATTTTTCCCTACTTTAAAGTATTTTAAAATATGTGAACAAAATCACAAATCTGTCTGCATTGTAGTTGACGATTTTATAGTAATTTTGATAAAAATTGTTTATTTAATAATTTCTAGCAGGCTAATTTTACAGTTACGAGCAGATGTATATTTTGGCTCGGACGACGTAGACCCACGTATGCCAATAAAAGGTTAAGAAAAGTGCTATAACTGTAATATGTATACAACAAAAAGAAGTTTCAAGTATAACAAAATATCGTAAGATAAAATAATCACTCAACTTTAATTTGACAATTCAAAATAAAGCCAATTTTTATTCAACAATAAAAATATAAAGTCAACTTTAATTATTTAATTATAAAAAACATAAAAATACTGCACTATATTGATGCTTTAATCATAAAGAATATAAGAAAAATTACGGACAAATACATTATAATCGTCTTTATAATTGACGAGTTACGCACAAAATAAATTGAAATATAAACCTTACCTCCTTCTTTCTCTTTCTCATTTCTTTCTCTCTCTCTCTCTCTCTCTCTCTTTTTATCTCTTGTTTTCTTCTTTCTTCCACTTCATTAGACTTTTTAAAAATTTCAAATTAGTAGTATCTATCTTATCACATATTTTAATTTTTCTTTTATAATGTTTATACACACCTGTATATAAAATCATATTATATAAAATTATAAACAATCAAATATTATGTATTATATAAAATATGTATATTACCATATACATATTTTATAAAAATATTATAAAGTTTAATTGTTAATTTAATTATCTTGTCTAACATTATTTACATCTGATTTTAATATATTATTGCAAGTTTTACCTTCTGTACTCTATCAACCATTATATCTTGTTTCTTTTGAAGCTAATTAGAACTATATAGGCAAATAATATAATATCCATGATGTAGTGTGTTAAAATAATTAGCAATACACATATTACTATAAAAAATTATACTAATTTGTCTCTAAACAATAACACTTATTTACCTTATTAAATAGTCATCTTAACACAGAAAAACACAGAAAAACGGAAGCAGTATGATTATGCAGTATTAGCAAATCAGTCAATTCTTTCATATCCATGTTATTCACTCTACTATTCTTTTTCTCTTTCATTCTTTCTTTTACTTCTCTCCTTTCTTCTTTCGTTATTTTATTCTTTTTATTAATTTTATCCAAATATTGTAAATCTTGTTTACGTTGCAGATCCATGTATAGATGTAACCTCTTAAGTAACCTTGTATTAAGGAGTGTCAACTGTGTGAAAACGAATACCGTTCACTGAAAATAAAATATAACACAAAGTATCATTTTTTATAAAAAATTAAGAATAAAGATTATAATAGAAATGTTTTGTATAACTTATCTGAAAAACAATTATTAATAAATACATCCAAAAGGAGTGGAAAAGTCTTTGTTGACGTAGAAGCAAATGCTAAAATAAAGTACTTAAATCTCTAAATGCTTGAAATAAATTAAATACTTAAATGCAAACAATTAATATTTATTGCACTATTACTATCATACTATTAATTCCTTGATACACACAACTGTCAAAATATGACAGCTACTTACGAAGTAAGCGCAACGAGATTAATTTGACATCCACGTATGACAGTTACTCTCGCAGCGCGAAGTGAGCCAAGCAAGAGAACCAATCAGCATCGCGGAAAAGAGGCAACAATAAATTTGATTATCGACTTAACACGGCAATTTTAAGATAGGATTCTTTGTAAAAAGTAAAAAATAATATATTTATTTTTGATTAATTGAATTTACAAATAATAGTGTACTAACCTTTCAATTCTTATTTCACCTTCCCAACCTCCTCTACGTCCTCTTCCTCTCCATCCACCTTCTCTCCAGTCTCCTCCATAGCTACACAGTTCCTCTTCCACACTTGTGTCTTCTTCCGCCTCATTACTCCGTTGTCGTCCTTTATTTTGCCTCTCTCTTTCCCGTTCTCCTTTCCGATCTCTTTCCCTTATATATTTATAACGTTTATTTTGAAATAAATATAATATCTTTGAATATTTACAAAGAATAAGTATATAAAAAGACCAAAATAAATAATAGGAATTACAAATCTGACATTTACGAACTGTTAATACACTACGGCCCGTATTCATAATCGGTAAGATGTCATGAACTAATCACAAGAGCCGTATTAACATCTTAAGACATTACTTAAGACTGTTTTAAATATAAAGTCTAACTATGAATACCGGCCTATATTTCTGCGCTGACAGAAATTATAGCAAAATATATGGGATAAGTTAAGAAAAGCAATCAACATCGCAAAAAAAACGTCAACAATAAAATGCTTTAGAGTAAATCCAAATATCATAAACCAATCACAAGAGCCGTATTAACATCTTAAAACATTACTTAAGACGGTCTTGAAATAAGATCCGACTATGAATACGGGCCGTAGTGTATTGTAACGGTTCGTAAATGTCAGATTTTATTGTAATTCCTATTG
The DNA here is from genome assembly GCA_035220615.1 of Leptothorax acervorum. Lineage (NCBI taxonomy): Eukaryota > Metazoa > Arthropoda > Insecta > Hymenoptera > Formicidae > Leptothorax > Leptothorax acervorum. The sequence goes on along the minus strand of JASTWQ010000227.1, from coordinate 297,434 downwards.
CTTATTTTGGTCTTTTTATATACTTATTATAATAGTGTACTAACCTTTCAATTCTTATTTCTATTTCCTTTTCTTTCCTTTTTTTCTCTCCTCTTTTCTCTTCCTCTTTTCTCTTCCTCTTTTTTTCTCTCCACATTTTTGCTCCTATCTTTTCCCATCTTCTCTTCTTCTTTTCGTTTCGCTGTGTCTGTATTCTCTCTTTTATCTTTGCTCGACCTGATATATATGTAAATTAAATTATATTTTGTACAACACGTTATCTTTATAATTATATTAAAAAAAATTGTTTTATACTACAATAATAAAAAATGTTTTTCAAATAACAAATAATTTACTCACATCTCTCCCATACAGCGGTAAATGTCGACAGCGGAAAAAATTCTTTTTAAATGGCCCCGATTCCCCGACAGATATGGTCAACGATTTTCAAGTAATATCGATAGATTGTTTTGTTACCTTCACGGCGTGATTATCACACCGTGCATGCACGAACGCATCATGCTGGCTTCACGAAGTGATTTTGGCATACGTGCGCGCATAGAAGATCGCACTATGCCATCACGTGTGATTACACGTGTGATGGTACAGTGATTACGCACACATGATGGCATAGTGATTACGCACACGTGATAGCATAGTGAACACACACTAGAAAGATAGAAAGTTGAGAGAGAGAGAGAGAGAGAGAGAGAGAGAGAGAGAGAGAGAGAGAGAGAGAAAGAGAGAGATATCCCATTTAATAAAATTTATTAAATGGGATTAAATGGGATTTTATTAAATGGGATATCTCTCTCTCACTCTCAATCTCACATGATGGCATAGTGATTACGCACACGTGATGGCATAGTGCGATCTTTTACGATTAATATATAATTGATGATGAATTATAATATTGATCGTAAAAGATCGCACTACATATAAACATAATATTTAAGTATCTATTAAAAGCAATTAAAGCAATTAAATTAGCAATTTTATTGTAATTTTTATTTTATTGTATCATATTATTTTTATTATTTTATTTAATTATGCAAATTGTGTAAGTCTATATATAATGAGATCGTGAAATGTGTTTATCCAGGCTTTATGATCTCCACGATCCATGCGCATCTCACGCCTAGCGATCCCGCGGAGCCACGTGCGTTTGTTGTTCGCCCGCCTACGTGACTCGCTCGTGGCGACTGGCGTGTATGTACGTGCCGGCAGCAGCGGATGTTGTCATTTGTCGTCTTTCGTGATCCGACGGACGTCATCGCGGTAACATTTCGCGTGACCCGCGTGCTCTGTACCCGAGTGTCCGCCTGTCCGCGCCTCGCTATTCGCCCCTCGTCGCCGTCGTCTTCGTCGTTCGGCGTCTCGGAGGTACGCGCGACCATCGCCCGCTCGCGCGGCCTCGCGCCTGTCCGCGCCTCGATATTCGCCCCTCGTCGCCGTCATCTTCGTCGTTCGACGTTTCGCAGGCACGCGCGGCCTCAAGCCTGTCCGCGCCTCGCCATTCGCTCCTCGTCGCCGTCGTCTTCGTCGTTCGGCGTTCAATACCATCCATTCTTTATTAATACTTTATTTATTAAAATGTATGCACCGGGTTTTAAAGTTCAATAAGATGACACCCAGAAGAGAATAAATAATTATTACGTTATATGTCCTATTGCGCGAAGCAGGTTGTGCTTTCGTTCAGTCGACTTAAACTATGATTTGAGAATTTAAAAAATTATGATTTAATTAAGAGTTTAAAACAATCAAATTTTCAGAAAAGTACTGGTTTATTAAAAAACCATAATTAAAATTTACAAAAATTTTACTTAAAAGAAAACCGGTTAAACCGGTTTTCCACATGGATCAAATTTAAATTTTTATTTACTTATGCGTGATCGACAATCAAGTCTTTTTTGTTCGAATCGATCACGAAATTGGGCAGATTGTCGAATTTGATGATTTTTCTAGTCCTGAGATTATAACTGCGACCCCTGCTAGTAGATTCGCACTGTTCAAGCGACGCATCAGCCAAGAGATAATCGTCAAACGTCATGAACTTCCTGAAAGACACCCCTATCTCCAGCTCCTCTTATGCGTTGCAATGGATTCTCAGAAAACAATTATCAATTCAAAAGCTCGTTCGCTGAAAACTGGTGGTACTGAGATCGCGCAGGATTTCACTCTGCATCTTACAGAGTTTTTGCTGACATAGCACTCTCGCAATATGAAGTAATAAAAATATGCAAGTAGAAACTTGCACATTGTTTCCTCATAGCTTTTAAGTGTGCAAGTAAAAACTTGCACATTGCTTCCTCATAGCTTTTAAGTGTGCAAGTAGAAACTTGCACATTGCTTCCTCATAGCTTGTCAGTGTGCAAGTAGAAACTTGCACATTGCTTCCTCATAGCTTTTAAGTGTGCAAGTAGAAACTTGCACATTGCTTCCTCATAGTTTTGAAGTGTGCAAGTAGAAACTTGCACATTGCTTCCTCATAGTTTGTAAGTGTGCAAGTAGAAACTTGCACATTGCTTCCTCATAGTTTGTAAGTGAGCAAGTAGAAACTTGCACATTGTTTTCTCATAGTTTGTAAGTGAGCAAGTGGAAACTTGCACATTGCTTTCTCATAGTTTTTAAGTGAGCAAGTAGAAACTTACACATTGCTTTCTCATAATTTGTAAGTGAGCAAGTAGAAACTTGCACATTGCTTACTCATAGTTCTTAAGTGAGCAAGTAGAAAGTTGCACATTGCTTTCTCATAGTTTTTAAGTATACAAATTAGAAACTTACACATTACTTAATCAACATTTTATTTCGCTTACAAAGCTTCCTCTATGAGGAAGCCAAATTAAAAAATATTTACTAATAATTATATATCAAAGAAAAAATAAACTTCCTCATAGAGGAAGCTTTGTAAGCGAAATAAAATGTTGATTAAGTAATGTGTAAGTTTCTAATTTGTATACTTAAAAACTATGAGAAAGCAATGTGCAACTTTCTACTTGCTCACTTAAGAACTATGAGTAAGCAATGTGCAAGTTTCTACTTGCTCACTTACAAATTATGAGAAAGCAATGTGTAAGTTTCTACTTGCTCACTTAAAAACTATGAGAAAGCAATGTGCAAGTTTCCACTTGCTCACTTACAAACTATGAGAAAACAATGTGCAAGTTTCTACTTGCTCACTTACAAACTATGAGGAAGCAATGTGCAAGTTTCTACTTGCACACTTATAAACTATGAGGAAGCAATGTGCAAGTTTCTACTTGCACACTTCAAACTATGAGGAAGCAATGTGCAAGTTTTTTCAGTCTTTTCTACCCCTATTTCATGTATAATTCTTTAAGATTTGGTTGATTAGACTTAGCTTTATAAGGCTTTTATGTATGTACGGATTCCCAGAAATTTTAAATGCCTTTAACTCAAAAACTAATCAACCAAACCTTAAAAAATTATATATGAAATAGAAGTAGAAAAGACTGAAAAAATATAATCAAATTAGAAAAGTTGCCAATAATTAATACTAAATTGTCCAAAACCATTAATTTATGAAAAGTCTTAATTAGAATATAATAAACTAAAGAATATAATAGAATTAGAAAAATTAACAATATAATTAAAAAGTGTGCAAATTTTATATTTAAAACTAGTTTTATATTTAAAACTGCACCCCCTGCATGAGAAGTTGAGAATTGATATCTCTCATGTGGAGAAAACTGGTCTGGTTTTTAATTATATTGATGAATATAATTAAAGAATAATAATACCTATAAAACTATATTTTTTAAATGTATACTTACAATGTGCAATAAAACTATGTTTTCACTATAAATTTTTAATGTCTACTTTTTAAAAAAGTATGTCAATCGAACTCGAATGAAAATCAGAGAGAGAACTAATTTTCATCTTATAAATGACTATATAAGTTGCTGGTTTCACATATTATATGTCAATTTTTATATGTGTTAATCTGTTTTCACAATTTGTTGTTTGGAAGAATTTAGTAACTGAAAGAATTAAGAAATAGTAAGTATTCGCTGTTAGTAGATATCAATTTAGTAAACATAATAATTGATTTTGATATTGGCATAACAGACAATACCTGCATATCATATGTATGTATATAAATTAATAAAATATTTATGGTTATAAAATTTTAGTTTTGGAAGACGGTCTGGATGATCTGTTATTAAGTTGGTTCTTAAACTATGAGAAGGAACAAGCGGAGAAACAAGCAGAAAAAGCAGAAAACGCAGAGGAAGCAGAGAAAGCAGAGAAAGAGGATAATAATTTGGTTGACAAAAGTATGAGAAGGAACAAGCGAAAAGAAAAAGATGAGGATGATGAAGAAAAGAAGATGAATAAGAAAATGAAAAGCAAGAAAAAAACAGATTAGCAGATTAACACTTTTTATATATTCAATGTACAATTATTTTATTATAAATTAAAAAAAGTATTTTTTAATAAAATGGGATATCTCTCTCTCTCTCAACTTTCTATCTCTCATGCTCTCTCTCTCACGCTCTCATGCTCTCTCCCACGATTTCTCTCTCTCTCTCTCTCTCTCTCTCTCTCTCTCTCTCTCTCTCTCTTTCTAATTCTATTAAGATTTGGATACGAATTAAGATTTGGTTGATTAGATCCAGCTTTATAAGCCTCCTATATTTATACGCATTTCACGAAATTTCAAACGTTTGTATCACGTTTCTATAGATTCGTTCTAATTATTAAAATTTAAAATACGAGATTTCCGTATGCTTTGTGTATCCAATACATGGAAAAAATGCAATTTTGATAGCGATTATCTCGCGTTCAAGATGGTCAATTACTTTTACGTTGTACAGATATGTAGATACCACATTTATTAACATATAGTAAAATTTTCAAATTTTGACGTAGAATTACGTCTTTCCGTACGACTGCAACGTTTTCTTGTAACGAATATTTCTCGAAAAGTATTAAAGGAAAATATACTTTATTATATGGTTTTTTAAAGCTCTCGATGTGACCTAAATGCTCCTGCAATTTATTTTGGAGGTTTTTTAAAACCGATTTTCTTGATATGCCAAAAATTGAAATTTTTTAATTAATTTTATTTTTTGGATTTGTGTGTATGTATGTTTGCACTTATTTCTCTAAAAATATTAAAGAAAAATATACTATATTATATTGTTTTTTAAAGCTCTCGATGTGACCTAAATGCTCCTGCAATTTATTTTGGTGGTTTTTTAAAACCGATTTTCTTGATATGCCAAAAATTGAAATTTTTTAATTTATTTTATTTTTTGGATTTGTGTGTATGTATGTTTGCACTTATTTCTCTAAAAATATTAAAGAAAAATATACTTTATTATATTGTTTTTTAAAGCTCTTGATGTGACCTAAATGTTCCTGCAATTTATTTTGGTGGTTTTTTAAAAGCGATTTTCTTGATATGCCAATGTGTTCAGAATGTTCTAAAACGTCGAAAAATCACAATTTTTAAAAAATGTTTTTATGTGTGTATGTATCCCGCTGAGAATGATCCAAAAGGACGCATTAATGGACCGATTTTCTTGAAACCGGTGCCAAAATTATTTATATTTTTTGAGGATGGCGACGATGAGTTTAATTTGTTTTTAAGTGAAAGCTTTGTTTTGTGAAAAATTTAAGCACCGGTTTCAAGAAAATCGGTTCTGACTGCAAGTACCGAAATTTTTCTAACTTTTCGGGGATGGAAACAATTTTGTTTAATTTTTTTAAACCGATTTTCTTGAAACCGATAAAAAAATTTGAAAATTTTTTCCATATGTCTTCAGGACACATTTTTAGTGAGTGGGCGATGGATGGTAGTATCTTATGCGATGTACCCCACATTGAATCCCACACATCCAAGAGTACGGGCTCCAGGATGTCTTGTGCCTCTAGATTCTAGAAGGACGCCCTATTGCGAAAGCATTGATCGTTTTTTTTAGAAATGTCCCTGGTTGCTCTAACTTTTGCAAATATTGAGATATTGGGCTAAATTTTTTTTTAATCAATAAAGTATCATTTAAGGAAGAATGGAATTGAATTTAGCGATAATCGGTAAAGGGCTTCTTTCTTTATAAAATTTAGAATTTTTTAAGAAATGCCCTTGATTGCTCTAACTTCTGTAAATTTTGAAATATTGGGCTATTTCTAATTTTATTATATTCTTCAGTCTTTTCTATCCCTATTTTATATATAATTTTTTAAATCAATACAAAGGAAATAGCCATACGGTTCAAGCTTGGATCTTAGGCAGCTCAATATAATTATTTTCAATATGTATTTAATACGCGTATTTTCCAACATATTAAACTGCGCGCCGATTATTTGTCGGACTTAAAGCACAGCTATTGTTGGAACATTAGAAATTCCCTCACCCTTCCCTAATTAAATCTATATCGAAAGCTAAAAAGTGATTACCGAGATGTAACATAAAAGCATGAAATATAGCGATAAGGATGCTAAAAATGACTTACATGTTTTATGCATCGACAAAAGCAGAAGTAAAAGATACAGTTAGTCGAGAGATAGATGAAACCGAACATCTTGTCAAATGCGTCCGAACGTTACAACAGTCAAAGTCACAATAATAAAACTTAGAAACACATCGATAAAACGGAATATAACGGGTTCTTAAAATAACAAGGCAGCGGTCAAAAAGCATAGATTAGGCAGCATTAATAACACGATCGTAAACAGCCGGTAAATTTTCGGTGTCTTTTTGAAGATTGACTGTGCGCTTACACTTCTTAATGAAAAACATCTCCGAGATTTCTCTTTTTTTATAATGGCTTTCTTTATATAAAATCCTCGGATTATGCCACGTGAAATTATGATTATATGTGAGACGATGTTTAGAAACCACAGAGTGCTTGCTAACATCTTTCCTAATATCATTTTGATGTTCTTTTAAGCGTGTCTCTAGGTGCCTTTTAGTTTGCCCAATATAGCAAGAATTGCAGTTAGCACAATCAATCTTGTACACAAGTTCGGTCTGTCTGAGATACGGTAGTCTATCCTTGCCTTTCCTAATAATGCCATCCAATCTCTTTGGGACAGTAAGAAGTGTCTTAAATTTGACACCTCTCATTGTCCGGCTGACATTCGCGCTAAGGCCTCTAATATACGGGATAGTTACGGAATTTTCTATATTCCGAGACACACCATCCTCAGTTGTCGTATCACTAACTGGGTCGTCACGTTTCCGCAATTCACCAAGTCTAACATTATTAAATTTGCCAACGACATTCCTCGGAAAACAATTGTTAATTAGTATCTCCCTTACTATTGCAATATTTGCTTCATGGAAACGAGTATCTGACAAAAGAATGGCACGGTCCACAAGATTTCGTATAATATTAACTTTATATTTGAACGGATGGTGAGAGAAATAATTGATATAACGCCCGGAGAATGTACTAACCTTTCAATTCTTATTTCGCCTTCCCAACCTCCTCTATGTCCTCTTCCTCTCCATCCACCTTCTCTCCAGTCTCCTCCATACCTACACAGAAGTTATAAAATAATAAATTAATTTATAAAATAGCTAAAATTTTATAACCGTAAATGCATTCAAGAAATTATATTGTACATACTTTTTATTTCTTTCCATCAAATTTTTTCCTTTTTTGCTTCCTTATAGAGGAAGCTTTGTTTTCGTAAAAAAATTTTTTTTTTAGTTGCCGCTGCCAAGGTGTTCAGAATGTTCTAAAACGTCGAAAAATTGCATTTAAAAAAAATGTCCGTATGTGTGTGTGTGTGTGTGTATGTGTGTGTGTGTGTGTATGTGCAGATTTGATGCCTGTGGTTGCTCTAACTTCCGCAAATATTGAGATATCGGGCTGTTTTTTCTTTAATCGATAAAGTATCATTCAAGGAAGGTTGGTATTGGATTTGGCGATAATCGGTAAAAAGGTTCTTTTAAAAAAAAATTTTTTTTTTAGAAACGCCCGTGGTTGCTTTAACTTCCGCAAATATTGAGATATCGGGTCGTCTTTTTTTTAATCGATAAAGTATCATTCATGGAAGGTTGGTATTGAATTTGGCGATAATCGGTAAAGGGGTTCTTTTTTAAAAAATGTTGAATTTTTGCTTCCTCATAGAGGAAGCTTTATTTTCGTGAAAAAATTTATTTTTAGTTGCCGCTGCCAAGGTGTTCAGAATGTTCTAAAACGTCGAAAAATTGCATTAAAAAAAATGTCCGTATGTGTATGTGTGTGTGTGTGTGTGTATGTGCAGATTTGATGTCTGTGGTTGCTCTAATTTCCGCAAATATTGAGATATCGGGTTGTTTTTTTTTTAATCGATAGAGTATCATTCAAGGAAGGTTGGTATTGAATTTGGCGAACATTTCAAGTCTCAATAATTGAGACTTCAAAAATTGATGTATTTGAATAATAAGAAGTGTGCAAGTAGAAACTTGCACATTGCTTCCTCATAGTTTTCTAAGTGTGCAAGTAGAAACTTGCACATTGCTTCCTCATAGTTTTCTAAGTGTGCAAGTAGAAACTTGCACATTGCTTCCTCATAGTTTTATAAGTGTGCAAGTAGAAACTTGCACATTGCTTTCTCATAGTTTTTAAGTGTGCAAGTAGAAACTTGCACATTGCTTTCTCATAGTTTTTAAGTGTGCAAGTAGAAACTTGCACATTACTTTCTCATAGTTTTTAAGTATGCAAATTAGAAACTTGAACATTACATTCTCACAATTTTTTAAGTATGCAAATTATAAATTTGTACATTGCTTAGTCAACATTTTATTTTGCACACAAAGCTTCCTCTATGAGGAAGCCAAATTAATAAATATCCACTAATAATTATATATCAAAGAAAAACAAGCTTCCTCATAGAGGAAGCTTTGTGTGCGAAATAAAATGTTGACTAAGCAATGTACAAATTTATAATTTGCATACTTAAAAAATTGTGAGAATGTAATGTTCGAGTTTCTAATTTGCATACTTAAAAACTATGAGAAAGGAATGTGCAAATTTCCACTTGCACACTTAAAAACTATGAGAAAGCAATGTGCAAGTTTCTACTTGTACACTTAAAAACTATGAGAAAGCAATGTGCAAGTTTCTACTTGCACACTTAGAAAACTATGAGGAAGCAATGTGCAAGTTTCTACTTGCACACTTTTTTTATAATATAATAATTAAATAATACAATACTATAAATAAATAGAAATACTATCTATATATAGAGGAAAGTCCCCGATTATGAGATACCACATCTATTTTGTGTGATTGCCGGAAGTCTATGGACAGAATTGAAAAATATAATAGGTTATTTTGAAGGAAATTTAATAAGCTTTAAGATGCTGAATGTGAAATTTAATTTTAATATTGATTTTTCTGAAAATTAGAAAAATGTAAAAAATTAGCTTTTGGCAAAATCGAAAAAAATGTACTCTTAATATGAGAGACCCCGGAAAATCGCTAATAAAGTGCAAAATACATCATATTGTAATTAGACAACTTTATTTAAAGTTTCTGAAAGACAAATGTAATGGAGAAGCATATTTGCAACAATCATAAACCTACTTACACCCAATATTGTACCTAATCTTCCCCCTCCACCCTTCCTCCTCAAATCAAAGTCAGCACAGTCTTATAAATTTGTATAAACCTTCCCTTAACGTTAATATAGTATTTTCTCTTCTTTTATTATTATATACAATAACTTTCACACTCCAGCAACCCAGGAGTGCCCTGAGTATCTCATGTTACGAGCACTACGCCTTGCGGTTTCGCGATCAAATCTAATCTCTACAATTGAGAAACTCAACATATTCCGTATTTTCCTATTAATGCAACCTCACTCTATCGCTGCATGTAGAACTTATTGCCAAATATTTATTAATTATATAATAAACAAGGTTTAAAACTCATATCCATGATACTTGACAACATCCAATTTCTTTCTCTACAACGACCACACGCACAATCCAACAATGAATTTTCCACTAAATAGGTTTTATCCCAAGGGCGATAAGTTCATGGTGGAACTAACAGATATGGCATATTAGTTTAGCAGAAACCTCGCTGTCGCATATTAGGAGCCTATCTCATAATAGGGGACTTTCTTCTATATACAGGGTGTCCCATTTTAACTTAGACAGCTAAATAACATGAAAAATTGCAATGTAATCAAAAAATGTTTCAGACAAAAGTTGTATGGTCTAAAGGGGGACATAAGATGGTAGCAATGATTTGACTTTGGATGGTCGTTTGAAGCTAACGTGAACGTCATCTTCAATTTCTTAAACGGAGCCCCCTATATTGTAGTATATCGTTTGAAAGGGCATAAAATAAGAAAAATTTTGGCGCAAACCAGAGGTCGATACGTTGATCCGTTCGGTAGTTATTTAAAGTCAAAATTTGAAAAAGTCAATTTTTGACCCTAAATAACTCCCGAACGGGTCAACGTATCGACCTCTCGTTTGCGCCAAAACTTTTCTTATTTTATGCCCTTTCAAACGATATACTACAATATGGGAGGTTCCGTTTAAGAAATTGAAGGTGACGTTCACGTGAGCTTCAAACGACCATCCAAAGTCAAATCATTGGCACCATCTTATGTCCCCCTTTAGACCATACAACTTTTGTCTGAAACATTTTTTGATTACATTGCAATTTTTCATGTTATTCAGCTGTCTAAGTTAAAATGGGACACCCTGTATATATATATGTATATATACATATATATATATATATATATTATATATGTATATATATATATATACACATATACAGGGTTCACCAAAAGTATGGAAACCCCAAAATATTTCAAAAACTACGCATTTTAGAAAAAAATGTTTCAGACAAAAGTTGTAGGGTTTCATGTTACGCATTAAATAGTAATATTAGTGTGACTGCAAATAACTTTGTTAATGCCAGGTAAAAATAACTTTAAAATTTTTAAATGGAAACCTCTATTTTTAATTGCATATTCTTATAGCTTACCTCGAGAGCTTTTCAAAACACTATAATAAAGTATTTTTTTATTAACTATTTTTCAAGTTATAAAGCTTGAAAGCTACGATACTGCCGGCATCAGCGTTACTTAAGATGTACCGCGTGGAGGTTGCACGGTCGGATTTACACTAGCAGAGTTGTAAATAACAATACTTTTGTGATTGAAGTTCTTAATTACTAATTATTTTACATAATTTTAATTTAAATTGAGTTTAAGTACAAATGTTTTTTGGAATTGTAATTAAAGTCGTTCAATTACAAATAGGTACATTTTGAAATTGTAATTAAACTCGAATTTTATTACAATTAAAAAAGTAAAAAGAATAATTATTATTTACATTTTCCTAAATTATAAATTTTACAATCTTAATTTACATTTTTTTTGTGTGTTTGAGTGTTTTAGAGTAAATTCTGAAAGTGGTTTTCATTGACTTCTTGACAGTAATCCAATCTTTGATAGAACGCAGAAATAGCTCTACGATTTGATTAAGCAGGTATCAAGGCTGCTTCATCCCTTATTCGCTGCCTCAATTCTTGGATATTTTGAGGTTTTGTTTCGTAAACCTTACTCTTCAGATAGCCCCAAAAGTAATAATCAAGAGGAGTTAGATCTGGTGACCAACTTAGACCTAGGTGGCCAACTTTCCCCACCCTCATTTCGGTTCCTTCTTCCTATCCACCTTTGCGGGAAAACTTCATTTAAAATACGACGTGGCCCTGCACCAAAATGAGGCGGATCTCCATCATGCTGAAACCATATTTGCTCAAAGTTATTTGGAAAAATATTTCGTACGGCTGGAATTATTTCATCTACAAGTAATCTCTCGTACCTATGAGCATTGAGGTTGTCCTCCAAAAAAAATGGCCCTATCACATAAGCGTCTATCATGCCGCACAATACATTTATTTTTTGTGGGTATTGTGTATGACTTTCCCGCACCCAATTCGGATTTTCATCTGACCAGAGACGAAAATTTTGATTATTAACCTCTCCCGTCAATGTAAAGGTTGCCTTGTCTGTGAAAACAATTTGATAAGGAAAGTTGGGCAAGGCATCTATTAGGTCCATCATTCTTGCACAGAAGCGTATACGACGCTCATCATCTCCGTCTTGCAATTCTTGAACGTATTGCAGTTTGTATGGATGTAATTTATTTTTTTTTTAAATTCTGTGTACGGACATGGGAGCAATGTCGTGAGCTTGAGCTGCTCTATTAAGAGATGTATGGGGATTTTCAATAAAAGTCTGCAGAACATCAAGTTGTTTGTTGTTATTAGTTGCAGATGATGGCCTGCCAGACCTAAAGCGACTTTTTACACTACCAGTTTCTTGAAAACGTCGTACAGTTTTCAAAACAGTGGATTTACTAATTTGACGATTCGGATACGTGTTATTAAATAATCGAACGACATCAGTGAACGATCGTTCATTATCACCCCATCCGCGCATCATTAGGATAGTGATTCTTTCACGCTCCGATAATTCATTAGCCATTTTTAGCCAAACGTTTAATTTTTAATTTATTAATTTGCGAATTAAAAAGACAAAAAAACTCGGAAGAAGCAAAGAGCGCTCTAGGATGCTATCACCCTACCTACGTGATTATTCGCGAGAAAAGAACACTGAACATCTTGGCGCTTGCGTTTTATACCCTCTCGGAGTGTCGATCCAGTGGGAGAGGGTCAGCGCGAGGGTGGGGGAGGGAGAGGGCGATTAGGCCATTGGAGGATCCCATTGGACTCTTCCTAAGAGGGTCCAATGGGAGTCTCCAATGACCCAATCGCCTTTTCCCTCTCCCTCCCCTCGCGCTGACTCTCTCCCACTCCCTCTTTCCCCATAGGATAGGAAGACCCAAGAAGGAACCAAAATGAGGGGAGAGGATTGGCCATAACTTTTTTAATTGTAATAAAATTCGAGTTTAATTACAATTTCAAAATGTACCTATTTGTAATTGAACGACTTTAATTACAATTCCAAAAAACATTTGTACTTGAACTCAATTTAAATTAAAATTATGTAAAATAATTAGTAATTAAGAACTTCAATCACAAAAGTATTGTTATTTACAACTCTGCTAGTGTAAATCCGACCGTGCAACCTCCACGCGGTACATCTTAAGTAACGCTGATGCCGGCAGTATCGTAGCTTTCAAGCTCCATAACTTGAAAAATAGTTAATAAAAAAATACTTTATTATAGTGTTTTGAAAAGCTCTCGAGGTAAGCTATAAGAATATGCAATTAAAAATAGAGGTTTCCATTTAAAAATTTTAAAGTTATTTTTACCTGGCATTAACAAAGTTATTTGCAGTCACACTAATATTACTATTTAATGCGTAACATGAAACCCTACAACTTTTGTCTGAAACATTTTTTTCTAAAATGCGTAGTTTTCGAAATATTTTGGGGTTTCCATACTTTTGGTGAACCCTGTATATATATATATATATAATACATATATACACATATACAGGGTGTTACTAAAAGACCGCCCACTAACTACATAGCGGTATTCCTTGTCAAAAACTGAGTCGAAAAGTCCTGAACCACTTTTTCCTATAATGCTTAACAAAGCCGTAATCATTGAGTAAAGTTAGTCCAAGCAGCGTCGTTCTTTAGCCGGGCGAACGTCGGTGAGCAGCGCGCCTGAAGCGTCGTCTACAATAAGAAGTCGTCACAAATTCCTAGCGACTGCGACTGGACTGCGATTTTACAACGAGCCAATTGGATAGAGAAAACCTTAACCTAAACTGAAGGATCTCGCAAGCGTGCCAAAACCTTACATGTGCGTGTGATGTGTGGAAATGTAATCTTGTGTAATTTGTTTTTTTCATAAAAACAATAAAATATGGATAATACGGATAACGAAACTTGTGAGAACGACGAAAACTGTAATGAAGCAGGATATGAATATATATATCTATCTCAGATGAAAAAGTACAGGACGATCTGTAATTAATTGCTTTGGTTGAGGGTAATCCACGATTATACGATAAAAGAAGACATGATTATAAAAATGTTAAAGATAGAGATATGGCATGGGAGAGTATAGGAAATGCTCTAACAAAGCCAATGAATGGTGAGTTCTCAAAAAATGATTTTATTATCTTATTATTAGTTTGTATTATGGAATAATGTTTCTTGATTGTTTTTTAAGGATCAGATGCAAAACATAGATGGGAGACTCTCCGAAATCTGCATGGAAGAGCTAGGCGACAGCTTATAAGTCTCGATAAAGAAAATAATTTATCTGGTTCAGGCCAAAGTGATATTGTGATAGAAGATATGCTAACTCCCCAAAGCAAGGCTATTCATAGATTTTTGGCGAAATTGTATGTTCCTCGACAGTAAGTCAATATATCTTTGATGTATATCTATCCTAACCACTTTGTTTACCTTTAATACTCAATGCTATTTTATGTGACAAGAATTACGTTAAATTACAAAAGACTTGCCTTACCAAGTCCTGCCTTATCAAGACCTGCATCAAATGCACAATCCCCTGCAAGATTACATGGATTTAGTCATGCTTTGGCAATTCCATCTTCTAATGCTCCTGCTGCTTCTACATCTTCTGCTGTTTCTACATTTTTAGTACCTGCTACAGTGACTACAAAGTTTAATGACTCATTAACTACGCAAAGACAAAGAACCTGTACAACATACATACAACAGAAAACACAGATTTCAGAAGTGGCATCTGTAAATTCGTTGCAGAAAATACCAGCTTCATCTTCTATTCAATCAACTGTATCCTTATGCAAAAAAGATGTCATTGACATAGAAAATGAAAGTAAGTATCACTTTTAACATTTATTTCATTACAGCATGCAGCATGGTAGAAAAATATTCAATTATTATATAATTTAGCAACTGTTAAAAAATTATTTTGTATTAGTAATTAGTAATTACCCATTATTTTCAAGGTGACAGTTGTACAATTGAGGCTGATGATAACTTATGTGTTGTAAAAGCTAAACCTGTCTTCGCTGTCCCTAAAGCAGATATCCGCAAAAGAAAAAAAGTGCTAAGCGATGATGCTGAAGTAGCTTTAGTTGAATCATCCAAAGCAATAAGTACAATGTGTTCTGAACTGCCAAAGTTTCTGCAGAACACTACTGCAACTCAAGTTACACAGAGTGGCACAGAAGAAAATAAAGCCATGGCGACTGTGATTTTACAATCCTTGAAACGGATACCTCAAAACAAAAGAAGCCGCTGTATGATAAAAATATTAGAAGTCGTACAATCATTTGAAGAAGATAATGCATAATTTTATTTTCTTTTTTCATGTATTATGTTAATAATTTGATAAATAACTATTATTTTAGTTTTGCTTAATATCTGAGTTTAGTATTGCGAGAAAATAGTTTTTTTTTAATTGTTAAGTGCAATACACGGGAAATATTTTATGTGCCGTCTGTAAGATAGAGTAAGAAGGAATTTTTTGCACGCAGTTTTCTATGTCAGATAATTTCCGGTTTCATTCAATGTAAAAGTATAAAAACGTACTTAATGATATACGTATGTCGTTCATATAATTGTTGTACAAGCGTAATAACAGTTATTTTAACTATATATTTTATCTGATTATAATATAGAAATCTATATTTTGTTGTTTAACATGAAAGATTGTTTTGTGGCATACTTATTTTATAAGATCAAATGCTCTTGTCATATTATATCAATATTAAATAGAAAATTTTGCGTTTTATTTATACTTCCCCAATAATTATATTATCCTATAATCCTTTAACAATTCTATTGATTGCATTCAACTAAAATGCATATTAATAAGTATTTAGTAATTATTGTGTATAATTGGAATATACTTTTTGATAGAAAAGCACATCAATCATAAGGTTTAAGTTGCTTTATTTGCTGAATATAACCATTGTCATTCCATCAAGTTATATTATAAAAAATATTTTGGCATAAATCACAGCACATTTTTAACATATCTGCAGATTATATTATAGATAATGAATTATTCTGAATAACGCATTACTTCGATAATTGGCTGTAAGAAATAAAATTAATGTGATAAATATAAAAGTATACACCAATGACAAAAGATAACATAACCATAACATAATTGGTGTTTTCTAAATGCAATTTCCTCATGTTTCTTTTGCTTATACAATTAAATCTAGTGATTTAATGGATTATTGATATTATATCCTCTCAAAGCAGATTCATTTTGCCACTGAACTGACCCTGCATCACTCATAAAATAATCTCGAAGTATGTTACGTTGCGCACTAGCTGTAAAAGCAGGATTAGATCCAACCTGACGTAGATTTGACACCATACCTTCAACGCGATCATGACGCCATTGCCCAGGCACTACAGTTCCATCATCTCTCTCGTGGTCAATTAAATTTATAGGACAATATTTCTTAGAATTAGTTGACATAAGAAAATTATGAAGTACAATCAGTGCGAGAATTATTTTGTGTGCCGTCTCTTCTTTACATTGCATTGCCTTACGTAAAATTCTCCAACGAGACACGAGAATTCCAAAACTGTTTTCTATGATTCTCCTTGCTCTTGATAAACGATAATTAAAGATTCTTTCTGCATCTGTCTTCAATGATCTTTTTGCATATGGCCTCATTAAGTAGTGTTTCAAGGGGAACGCTTCATCTCCCACTAAGGCACATGGTAGTGCATGTAATGTTCCAGGCAAATTTCTTGGAGGTGGCAGATCAGCAGTCCCAGACTCCATACTTTTGCCAAGTTCACTATTTGCCCATACTCCACCATCGCTATTTGACCCTAAGTACGCGAATGCTTCTTTAATCCTTTAAAAATAAACCTTACTAAAATATAATATAATTACGGAATACTAACCATAATCACCAACATCCACCCATGTAAATTTATAATTTGCATCACAAATAGCCATCAATATGAAACTGTACATTTTCTTATAATTATAATGCATGGAATTACTATTTGGAGGTGCCTGAATTGAGACGTGTTTGCCGTCTGAAGCCCCAATGCAATTTGGAAAATTCCATTTATTCCAAAACTCATCTATTATCTCTGTCCGTCTCTCTTTTGTTAGCTGTGATAGATATTCTTCTTGCAGGGCTTTCCAAATAGCATCACACGTTTCTCCCATTATTTTATGAGCTGTTGATCTGCCAACACGATATTCCCATGACTTTGATCTCACACTATCACCATGAGCCAAAAGCCTACATATAAAAATAAAAGAATATTATCGTAGTTGCATCAGATTAATTAATTAATCACAATTATCACAAATGAGATAATGCTACACTTACTGCAAGGTTAATGCCACGCGTTCTTGCACAGATATTGGTGTTCGACGACTTCTTTTCGTAAGATATGGGCTTACTCTGTTGCACAAATGATCGAATTGTTCCGGAAGCATTCTTGTCATGCTATAAAATACCTCGTGATCTGTTGTATATGCTTCACGAAATAGTCTATTAAAAAATCCTAGCTCTTTTCTGCTCCGGTTTATGGGCCGCACCCACCATCTACATTGTATTGCATGACGTTTCTTCTTTTTTATATACAAATGCGCTAATTGCAGATGAATACGAAAAATATTTTTAAAAAATGATGAACAAATTAAGGTTAAGGCTCCGTTATCCATAGTTGTAAAATACAAATAACAAACATTTTAAAAGTGCTGGCGATACACACCGAAACCCACCCTTCTTTTAAAAAGTGTCTGCTTCCTGATTGGCCAATCGTTACTCTTCTTGCGACTTCGTAGACAGTACTTTCTATTGCGACTACGCTTCCGTCTAGACGACTGCGACCGTCTAGACGACCGCAACCGCGACCGCGACCGCGACCGCGACCGCGACCGCGACCGCGACCGCGACTATTGTAAACGACGCTTGATAGTGTGCGTGAGCGCTCCGCCGCGCATCGCGCGGCGGTCGCGCTATGCTTTCGCGCGCGTCGCGTGCAATATTTTTACGCATTGTAACAATAAAAATAATTTTTTCTTGCACTAAATATCACTTTTTACTCTTGTCACAAGTACCTCCTGGCAGAAAATTTTGATAACGGATAAAACTTTCGCCAAGACATAACTATTATTAAGATATAAAAATGTAAACAAATACAAAAAATTATACTGTGTATTTTACAATACAAAACTTTACAATAAAAAATTTTACAGTATAAAATTTTACAATACAAAAATTATTTTCTAATCAGTTTCGTTAAATATCTTTGCGTTAACTTAATTTAAATTATAACACAAAGCACTTATTGAATATTTCTACGAGGTTTGCCCATAGTTACTCAGAAATAATAAATTTTTTAAGGAAAATTTACTGTAACAATTAGATATTTAAATAATCTCGTACTTAAAAAGAAATACATTAAAAATATTATTAAAAGATAAAGTATTCAAAAATAAAAAAAATTTCTTCTTTTATGAAAAAAAAATTTATCCTAAGTTATAAATAACGCTATCCAGATGTACAATCTTTTTGAAACTTAAGGCAAATAAGAGCAAACTGCCGAGCGAACAATATTAATTTTTATAGCGAATAATAAATAATAACACGTTTAATAACTTAAAACAAAATACAATACAAACGTTTCTGTCTTAGTTTAGACGCATAAATAAAAGTGAAATGTTATCGTATTCATAAAACATTGGTCAGCGGTAAAGTTGTTGGAAAAGGTTGAAGATAAGGTAAATTACGTGATAACTGCTGTTTTTTAAATAAAATAAAATTGAAGAGTTAGCTGCAATTTGTATGTTTTTTCATAAAGATGTAAGATTCACTTATCAGACAGTATAATATCAATCTCTACAGTATAATATCATCTCGGAGATAATCTACCGCCGTGTCTGGTTTCAGTAACAAAACAATGCTTATGAGTTAAAATCAGCGCCCGGATTGAAGGCCGATGCTCAAACCTAAGGGGAAATGAGTACAGAGACAATATCATGGAGCATCATATAAAAAAGTAACATTAATAAATAAATAAAAGTAAGTTCATAAAAAAACAGACTACAGTTGCCAATTTTGTGGGTCTCTTGACAATAGAAAAATAATTATTAGAAAGATTTTTTATTCACTAATTTATTAATTAATTTATTTTTTTATTTTCTAGTGTTATTTTGTTTTATGATACTTTATGTTGTTTGTGTGTACTCATTTCACCTTGCGCTTGAACCTAGGCCTTCAGTCCGTACGCTGATCACTCATAAGCATTGTTTCATTACTGAAACGAGACACGGTAAATTATCACGAGATTGATAGTGCACTCTCTGCAAGTGAATTTACATCTTTATGAAAAAACTTTTCCAGTTGCAGCTGATCTTGTTATCTTTTTTTATTTAAAAAGCAGCAGTTAGTCACGTGATTTAACAAATGTTCAATCTTTTCTAACAACTTTACCGCTGACCTATGAATATGATAACATTTCACTTTTAAGCCCCTTGCACAATGCTAGGCAAGAGGCAATAGGAACAGGGAACCGAAATGAAAAACCTTGTATCTATGCAGAATGGATGATGACACAGACAATAGGCACAGAATTTCCGTCACGTTGGAAATTCTGTGCCTATTGCCTGTTGCCAACCAATCATAGCGTTAAAATTTTTTAAGTTTGTATTGACGAATTTTTTGTTATTTCCTGTTCTTATTGCCTGTTGCCTGGCATTGTGCAAGGACCTTTATTTATGCGTTGTTGACGATTAGATTTAAGATTATTGAGAAATGTTACACTGAAGATGGTCTAAACTGAGACAGAAACGTTTGTATTGTGTTTTATTTTAAGTTATTAAATATGTTATTATTTATTATTCGCTATAAGATCTGCGTTTTGCTCTTATTTATTTTAAGTTTCAAAAAGATCGTACATCTGGTAAACGTTATTCATGACTTAGAATAAATTTTTTTTCATAAAAAATCTATATTTATATTTCTTATTACACTTTATGTATTTTCTTTTAAGTATGGAATTATTTAAATATCTTATTGTTATAGTAAATTTCTCTTAAACAATTTATTACTTCTGATTGTGAGTAACTGGACAAAACTTCGAAAAATTCTGTAAGTGCTTTATTTTATAATTTTAATTAACGAAAGATATCTAATCAAAAACGGATTGCTTAAAAAATAATTTTTTTATTCCAAAATGTAGTTCACTTTTGTATTTGTTTAAATTTTCATATGTTGATAGTCTTGGCGAAAGTTCTCTCCATTATCAAAATTTTCTGTAAGTTGGTACTTTTAATAGGAGTAACATGTAATTTTTAGTACAAGAAAGAATTATTTCTATTAGATATTACAATACGCAAGAATATGTATTGCACACGACGCGCGCAAAGGCTAATCGCCGCCGCTACGGAGCGGCGGCGGGGCAGCCTTCGCGAGCGTCACGTCGTGTGCAATATTCTTATGCATCGTAATAACAGAAATAATTTTTGTTTGCTAAAATTCACTTGGTACTCCTGTCAGAAGTACCTCCTTATAGAAAATTTTGATAACGGATAGAACTTTCGCCAAGACATAACCATTATCAACATACATATAAAAATTCAAACAAGTACAAAAAATAAACTGTATTTTACAATACAAAAATTTTTTTCTAAACAATCCGTTTCGTTAGATGTTTAGATTACGGAAACGTAGGGAAGGAATGCTTTATTTATCTTTGCAAATGAGAAATTTCCTGATGTTTTGAAAAATTAGTGGTGCTGAAAAGGACTGTTTTGCAGTGAATTGCTTGCTCTGAAAGAAGCTGTTGTTAAGTCCTAAGAAAGACTGTTACGCATGAAATAGATAAAAATACAAATATCTGTCCAGACTGTCGGTGGACCGATGCTTCAATGCGTACGGGAAAATTTAATTCTTTGTGCGGAAGCATGCATTGTGGTTCGCGGGGCTTATTTTAAAAATTTAATTTAAAAAGTCATTTGCAGGATTAAGAAACTGTTCTTTTTAGGGCTAGCAACTTCATGCGTAGCAGTCCTTTCCAGGATGAAACCGGTTCTTTTTAGAATTAGCAGCTCACTGCAAAACAGTCCTCATCAGGGCTATTAATATTTCAAAACAACAGGAAACTTTCTATTCGCAAATATAAATAAAACATTCCTTCTCTACGTTCCCCTAATCTTCAAAATATTGAATATAGAAAATTCCTGTTTAATATTATAAGGAGAGGATAAATCTTTTTGAAACTTAAGGCAAATAAAAGCAAAACTTCGATCTTACAGCGAATAATAAATTATAACGCATTTAATAACTTAAAACAAAATAAAATACAAACGCTTTGGCCTTAGTTTAGACCCTCTTTATTGTAATATTTCACAATAATCTTAAATCGAATCGTTAACAACGCATAAATAAATATGAAATGTTATCATATTCGTAATACGTAGGTCAGCGGTAAAGTTGTTAGAAAAGATTAAACATAAAGTAAATGCGGTCTTTTAAATAAAATAAAATGTTAGCTGCAATTCGTATAAGTTTTTTTATGTTAAATTTACTTACCAGACAGTGTAATATCAGTGTCATGATGATCTACCGTCTAGTTTCAGTAACGAAACAATGCTTATGAGTTAATATCAGTGTACGGACTGAAGGCCTAGACTTAAGCGTAAGGTGAAACGAGTACAGAGAAATATCATGAAGCATCATATAACAAAGTAACACTCATAAATAAATAAAAATAAGTTAATAAATAAAACAGACTACAGATGTCAATTGTGTGGAAGTTTCTCGACAATAGGAGAATAATCATTAGAAAGATTTTTTATTTACTAGTTTATTTATTTACTTTATATTTTTTATTTACTAATGTTATTTTGTTATATGATACTTCATGACATTTGTATGTACTCATTTCACCTTGCGCATCAGCTTAAGCCTTCAATCCGTGCACTGATCTTAACTCATAAGCATTGTTTCATCACTGAAACCAGACACGGTAGATTATCACGAGATTGATATTACACTGTCTGATAAGTAATTTTTACATCTTTATAAAAAAACTTATACGAATTGCAGCTAACTTTTCAATTTCACTTTATTTAAAAGGCAGCAGTTATCACGTAATTTACCTTATGTTCAACCTTTTCCAATAACTTTACCGCTGACCAATGTTTTATGAATACGATAACATTTCACTTTTATTTATGCGTCGAAACTAAGACAGAAACGTTTGTATTTTATTTTGTTTTATGTTATTAAACGTGTTATTATTTATTATTCGCTATAAAAATTAATATTGTTCGCTCGGCGGTTTGCTCTTATTTGCCTTAGGTTTTAAAAAGATTGTACATCTGGACAGCGTTATTCATGACTTAAGATAAATCTTTCTTTCATAAAAGAAGAAATTTTTTTATTTTTGAATACTTTAGCTTTTAATAATATTTTTAATGTATTTCTTTTTAAGTACGAAATTATTTAAGGATGTATCGGAGGTACAATCTTAGACAAAAGTGCATGAAATTTGAAATACTTGAATATCTACGCCTAACGCATAGTAAATCTAGATGTAAGATACTCAAACGATAGTAGGAATCTTATTTTTACTCCTAGAATGGTATTTTTTACTTTACAAATGTTTTTTCCAGCATTATTTGCGATTTTTGTCATTTATGAGCCTAAACTTTTGGCAGTGAAAATGCCCTGATTTTAACTTTATAACGTCAAATTATTTCAAAACGAAAGACATTATTCAGCAGTGCTGATAAACAAATGTGACTTCAATAACGTCAAAAAAGATAAATTATCATATAAACGATAATTTTGAACATTATTTATTATAAACATTGTTATGCGACTCTCTCAAAAGAGACGTGACAACGCTGTATGACTCGATTCACGTAGGTTGGCAGCCTTGCACAGTACCAAAACAGTGCGAGACTTGATTCGAGCTGCGAGGTTATGTTGATTGTTCGTTTACATTTTTACAATGCCAGACACAAAAAGTTATCGGTGGAAAGGCAAAGAAAAAACAAAACAGTTTATGAAAAAAGACTTGCTCAACGAAAAGCTGGAGTAGAAACGGGCATAAAGCGAAGAAAAGTTTCGACTGAACCGAAGGAAAGTAATCCCATAACCAACGAAAATGTGGAACAACAAACAAATGTCATCGATGGACGACGCATTGTCGATTTGAATATCCTGGGACAGCAATTATGGTGTTGTTATTGTAGCTA
Organism: Leptothorax acervorum; assembly: GCA_035220615.1. Taxonomy (NCBI): domain Eukaryota; kingdom Metazoa; phylum Arthropoda; class Insecta; order Hymenoptera; family Formicidae; genus Leptothorax; species Leptothorax acervorum. The sequence goes on along the minus strand of JASTWQ010000227.1, from coordinate 274,299 downwards.
AGCTCTTTCTCTACAGTACATAGAAAGTACATAGATACGAAGAGGCTTGGCTTCTCTATTTCTAGTACGGTGTCATAAGTGCCTCGTCGTGAATAAAGTTTGCACAGGCACGCAACAATATACCATCGACAAACGCAGCCCTCGCTTCGACATCAATTCGGAAGCAGCATTAGGTAATACTTTATGACAGATTATTATGCTTCTATTGTTATTCATCTTATAATTACCATTTATTATTTGTATATATTGAATTGTTCGCTCTGCAGGTATCCTACATTGTGGTTTAGGATGGACACACTTCAAAAAAATGCTAGCATGCATAAACGTCCCAGATTTTAAAACATTTAAAAAATATGAGCAAGAAGTGGGAGTTGCTGCGGAGGAAGTATCGAAGGAAAGTTGTGTAGAAGCTACTGCGCTGGAAAGAAAACTCACTACCGAAAATGCTGAGAGCATCGAAAAGTTATTGTAAATAACTTTTTTATATACAATAGCATATTTTGCGCTAATATTTATATATATTTATATTTTTGAATTCTGATTGTAAATATGAGTCATTCAATTTGTGTTTGCTGTTTGAAAATATAAAGTAATTCGACTTTTATATTCTCAATGGTTATTTACAAATCACGTTATTTACAAATCAGAGTTATTTAAAAATTAGGTTATTTACAAATCATAATTATTTTGATCAACGTTCTTCGATGTAGAATATATTTTGTAATCTAAGCTCTCTTCGAATCCTAATTTTCACATTTCGAACAAACACTACTCATGCATACTGTAGTTGTAAGTGAACATGTATTGATAAAATGACACTTATTAAAACTGAGAAATAATATAAAAGCAAACCTATGTGTATTTACTCTTGCAAAATTATTGCTTCTTTTTGTGTAATTTTTCCTGCGCTATTTGATATTCATAATCCCGCTATGTTTCTCATTTCCCCTTTCTCTCTTCACGAGTGCAACGGAGACAAAAAGTTAGCACAATTATCTCAAGTTATAATTTATTTCTTTAAAACGGTTTAGTGAAGACAATTGAAACTTGGCAGATATTTTCATCTATTCGTATACTAGATGCACAAAAAAATTCAAAATATTGGTAGCATTTCTTCAACATTTTTCTAGCTGTATTATCCGTCAAAATCGTCTCTTCTCATAAGAATACGTGTAAAATCAGTGAAAATTAAAATCGTTATAACTCAGCAACCGTTTAGTGGTCGTTTCTACTTTTTTGTAGCACATCAGGAAGACTAAAAGAACATTCTCACAAATTTTTATCGACTTGGTAACATTTTGAAAATAGGTCCGATACATCCTTAAATATCTAATTGTTACAGTAAATTCTCCTTAAAAAGCTTATTACTTCTGAGTAACTGGGCAAACCTCGTAGAAAGATTCAATAAGTGCTTTGTGTTATAATTTAAATTAAGTTAACGCAAAGATATTTAACGAAACGGATTGTTTAGAAAATAATTTTTGCATTGTAAAATTTTGTATTGTAAAATACACAGTATAATTTTTTGTATTTGTTTTAATTTTTATATGTTAATAATAGTTAATAATAGTCTTAACAAAAGTTTTATCCGTTATCAAAATTTTCTGCAAGGAGGTACTTCTAACAAGAGTAAAAAGTGATTTTTAGTGCAAGAAAAAATTATTTCTATTATTACAATGCGTAAGAATATTGCATGCGACGCGCGCGAAGGCATAGCGCGGCCGCCGCGGCCGTGCCGTCGTGCCGCCGTGCCGCCGTGCCGCCGTGCCGCCGTGCCGCCGCGCGATGCGCGGCGGAGCGCTCACGCACACTATCAGGCGCGCGGCTCACCGACGTTCGCCCGACTAAAGAACGACGCTGGTTGGACTAACTTTACTGAATGATTACGGCTTTATTAAGCATTATAGAAAAAAGTGGTTCAGGACTTTTCGACTCAGTTTTTGACAAGGAATACCGCTATGTAGTTAGTGGGCGGTCTTTTAGTAACACCCTGTATAAAGACTCTCAAAAATTCAAATACAATATTGTATTTCGCGCCTCTTCTTCAAGATAACACGTAGTACTCCCTACTCTATGCCGAGGCGCCACAATCTTTAAAGCTAAAACAAAACGTTTTTCCCCTTCTTAGGGGACTCCTCTCGTGTTCGCGCCCAATCCGTCATTCTTTATTCTTGTGCCGAGAAAGTCACTTCGCCATTAGAAAAATGGGAAAAAGAAAACACAGAAGGTCGGATTCGGACGATGAATCAAAGGAAAATAGGCTAACGAAGAAGATGAAACGCCTGTCGAGAGATCTCAAAAAGCTTGAGGATCAAGTGCGGAAGAGACAGACACGTATCAGGTTAATCGAAAACTTGATTGCTATCCTTTTCTTTTTTATTCCGCCTCGTAAGGAGTGGTCGGACGATAATGTTTCTATACATATCTCTTGGTACACATTCGTCGCGTCATAGGTTCTAACTTATGAACGAGTCACAGGCTCTAACCTGATGGCAAGCTTTAGCTTACGACGAATGCCTTTCTTGTGTACGCCGCAGGACAAACGACTGTATCGTTTGCGGAGACTGAGTCTCCTGACGTATAGATAATATATGTATTGGCTACACACTCGTCACGTCTTAGGCTCTAACCTATTGACGAGCCACAGGCGCTAACCAGATGGCGAGCTTTGTCTCAGGACGAGAGGCATATAATGTACATCGGTGTGTACACCGTTAAATACATATTAGATGCACAACATCGCGTCATAGGCCCTAACCTATTGACAGGCCATAGACTTTAAGTTAGTGGCGATTTCGTCTTATGTTGAATGACGTAATGAATCTCAGTGTGTACGCTTTAAGACAAGCGGGCTTACTTGAGACGGGATCTGCAAGTATGATAATGGCATATATATGTTTAATGTGTGTATGCGTGTATATACGCATATGCATGTGTACATGTATATACATATATACATATATACATGTATATATTTATGTGAGTGTGTGTTGTACACATATATAAGAAACGATCCTAAGGAAATATGGTTTATTAGGAAACCGTGATTCGAGGTTAGAGGATGGTGATCATAAACGGCTGAAATCATCCAGTGACAGAAACAGGAGGATTCGGTCACAAAGCCCTTCACGAACTCCACCCGATTCTCCATTTATCCCATCGGATGATGATCAACGATCGCCCTCGATTTACGAGGGGCCCACTATGGATGCAACGGAAGCTGCGCTGGGCGACGAGATCGCACCGACCTCGAATCATTCTCAGGATCCGCCCGTTGGTACTTTAACAGCACCGACAGAGGCTCCTATTGAATATCATCCGACAGTAAAACCAGGAGAACATTCATCCTCTTCAAATGCCCAAAAAACTGAGGTTTCTGGGCAAGAGAATGAAGTCATTATTGAAGACCTGGATGAGGAAATTTTGGATGTAATTAGCAAACGAGTTGCAGAAGACTGAGTGCTAGCCCCAGCTATTCCTAAAAGTATCGCTGTTCGGCTGGAAGACATTTTGAAGAAAGGTCTTCCAAAGGAGGAAAGAGAAAAGTTAATCAAAGAACATGCACCGCCGAAGAATTGCGTCTTGATTGATCCTCCTAAACTAAATGAAGAGATTAAGGTTTCTATAGCGGAACCGTCCAAAAAACGAGATGATCGAATCGTCGATAAACAAAAGAAAATTACTGCTTGTCTCGCCTTGGTGGGTAGCTCTATAGTTGATATTATTAACAATAGCAAATCGGATAAAGGAACTCCGATGTTGCCACCAGCGCAAATCGCCTTAATTAAAAAGCTCAGTGAAGCTACACGGTTGTTGGCAGATCTGCAGAGAGATGAAACCCTGACTCGCAGAAGTTTAATTCTTGCTACGATTAATAGCCCGCAGAAGGAAACATTGGAATCATCAACGGCTGATGAATGGCTTTTTGGTCAAAAACTGAATGAGCGTCTTAAGGCGGCAAAGACAATCGAACGATCGGGAAAAGACCTGAAAGCAAAATCTAAAATCTCTAAGAAGCCAAAAAACTTCAAGGCTCCGCCTCGTCGTCAGCTTTTCAAGCCCAGGACGTCGGGCGGGTTCCGGAACAAGTTTTACAATCAAAACCAGTCCAACAGAAAGAACTGGGAGACTCAGAACACGGGAGACCGCAATCCCCAATCACAAACCCCAGCACAACAGAAGAAAGCTTAGCTTTAAGGGATGTAAGTAGATCAGCTGGTAGATTAAAAAATTACCTGAATAAGTGGAAAAACTTAACTTCCAATTCCAGAGTTTTAGATTGGATAAAGGGTTATAAAATTCCCATTGCGAAATTAGTATTTCAAAATACAACCCCTAGGGAACCTTCATGGTCGCTAAAAGAAAAAATTCAGGTTAAAGAGCACATAGATCAGTTAATTTCCAAAGGAGTTATTAATAGGTGCCACCCGCAGAAAGGGCAATTTGTGTCAGGTATCTTTTTAATTCCTAAACCAGATGGTTCAAGTAGATTGATTCTTAATCTTAAAAAATTAAACGAATTTATTGAAATAGATCACTTCAAAATGGAGGATTATAAAGTAGCTTGTAAATTAGTAAGTCGCAATTGTTTCATGGGTAAATTGGATCTTAAAGATGCTTATTATATGATCCCAATTGACAAAAATTATAAAAATATTTAAGATTTTTGTTTGATGGCAATCTTTATGAATTTAATTGCTTACCCTTTGGCCTCAACACGGCTCCATATGTTTTCACGAAAATCATGAAGCCTGTAGTAGCTTATCTGAGAAACTTAGGGTTTTTATCGGTTGTTTATTTTGATGATCTGTTACTGTTTGGAAACACGTTTTCAGATTGTTTAAAGAACATAAATGCATCTCTAAATATGTTAGAAAGTCTAGGTTTTATCATTAACGAAGATAAGAGTTGTAAAATTCCAGCACAGGCCCGTAAATTTCTTGGTTTTATTCTAGATTCACAAAAAATGACGTTAGAATTGCCACTAGAAAAGAGATACAAGGTTCGTGATCAGATCAACATTTTTAAGAAATTGAAAATATGCAAAATTAGAAATTTTGCTCAGTTGATAGGATCCTTGGTATCGTGTTGTCCAGCCATCCAATATAGTTGGGCACATATTAAAGATCTCGAAAGGGAAAAATACTTGGCTCTTTTAAAGTCAAATGGCAATTATGATGTGAATATGCAATTGAATCAAAATTTTCAAGATGATTTCTCTTGGTGGGAGTCAAATATTTTACACAGAGTCTCGGGTATTTCCAGTCGTGAATTATGTTTGGTTATTTTTTCAGATGCTTCTCTCACTGGTTGGGGTGTTTCATGCAACAACAATAGAGCTCATGGTCTCTGGAGTGAGTCCGAAAGGCTACATCACATTAATTATTTAGAGCTTTTATCAGCCTTCTTTGGGCTCAAATGTTTCGCCAAAGATCTTCAAAATTGCAACATCCTGTTAAGAATCGACAACACTATAGCGATTTCTTATATAAATCGTATGGGTAGTATAAGATTCAAAAAACTCATGATCTTGCGAAGACCATTTGGAAATGGTGTGAAGAACGCGAATTATTCATTTTTGCATCGTATATTACTTCAAAGAATAACACTGATTGTGAAACAGATTTTGAATCCAGAAGATTGGATAAAGAAACGGAATTCAAATTGTCGGATGTAGCTTTTCGGAAGATCACTAGTAAATTTGGCTATCCAGAAATAGACTTGTTTGCTACTAGAATTAACGCAAAATGCAAAGATTATGTGTCCTGGACAAGAGATCCAGGTTCAATAGCGATCGATGCCTTTACTATAAACTGGAATAAATCCTTCTTTTATGCTTTTCCACCATTTATATTGGTTAATAGAGTCTTACAGAAAATAAGATTGGAAGGAGCGGAAGGTATAGTTGTGGTACCACGTTGGCCAGCACAGCCGTGGTTTCCCTTGTTCCTTTCAATGCTGGAATCGGAGGTTTTGACATTTAAGGCCGATTGTAATACCTTACATTCACCCGATAGGGAGCCACATCCGCTTTGGAAGTCTCTTACTCTGGTGGCCGGGAAGTTATCAGGGAAGCTTTTCTGTTAAGAGGTGTTCCAAAAAAATCAATAACAATTACTATGGCTTCCTTAAGCGAGTCTTCCTTTAAGCAATATAACTGCGCATTGAAAAAATGGTGGATGTTTTGTAAAGATAAGGGTTTATCCTTTTACGATGCTGAAGTAGCAGACATCGTTAAGTTTTTGACTATAGAATTTGACAACGGGGCATCTTACGGATCCCTTAACAGCGTGCGATCTGCTATTTCTCTTATCTTAGGCTCAGAAGTAGGACAAAATGAGATTATTAAAAGGTTTTTCAAAGGGTTGTCAAAGTTAAGACCCCCGAAGCCTAAATATGATTCCACGTGGGATCCAAGTTTAGTTCTCGATTATTTCAGAGACTTACGAAGCGAGGACTTAGCCTTAGATAACTTAAGTAAAAAATTGGTAACGTTATTAGCGTTAGTAACTGGGCAAAGAATTCAAACTTTGTCACTAATTGATATAAGAAATATAGTTACCAAAGAGAGCTTGATAGAAATTAAGATTCCGGAGAGAATAAAAACCTCTAAACCCGGAAAATATCAACCGGTGTTAACTTTACCTTGTTACAAGGAAAATTTGAACATTTGCCCAGTTGATACGCTGCAATGTGCAACCCGTTTTTCCTCGGTCTCGCCCGCCGAGAAGGCGCGGCTGCAAATTAGCCACCGATAATTAGGTAGATAGGTAGAACAAAGATATCCGCGAGGTAATCAGACAGGTCGAAGGTATCCGCGAGATATTCAGATCGGCCAAGACTCTCAAAGATAGTCGCGGGGTACTCCGATAGTTAATCTCCACAATATTTGCGAGGTATTCAAGCAGGTAGTAATCGAGGTATTCGCGAGGTATCCCAATAGGTAGTCAATCTCAACGATATTCGCGAGGTAACGCTAAAGCTTGGGCGCCAGGTGCGAGTACGCGCACCACGTTTTCGTAATCTTAATCTTAACGCGATCACCCGGACACGCACGTCCACTCAGGGCGCGAGGCGAGTTTGATATTCTGAGGAGAGGGAGAGGCGACGCAACGCAATCAACACACTCAATTATATGTAACGAATCATATGTATATTTGCGGAAAGAAATAGAATATTTGCGAAAAGAAATAACAAAAGGAGGTAGATAGAGAGAATAGAATAATAGACTCACATTCGCGACTCACTCGTACAACATACTCGAGACACCGAAAGACATTCTCGCGACTCACTCACACCACGCATTCGAAACACGAAAGGACTATACTCGCAACTTACTCACACCACGCATTCGAAACGCGAGAAGACTATATTCGCAATTTACTCACACCGCATGTTCAAAACCCGAAAAGACTATACTCACGAGACTCTACACGCGCTCGTGTTCGCGGCGGCCCCAGCGAATGCGCGGCAAAAACCCGCGCGACATTCCTCGGCCGCCGGCGACGCAATAATCGCGACAATTGTCCCCGACACGCCCTACGGCGTTCGCGGGACGCTAACCAGACTCCCCCGAACACGTCTCACGACGTTCGCGGGACTCTACCCTTCTCCCGATACGTTTTACGACGTTCGCGAGACGATCACGACACCTTCCGCGACACTTTTATTCCCGATTCGCGAAACGACACTATAACCCTCGCGATTCCGCGATCCCGTGGAAACTTCCGACGCGACGGTCTCACTCTGCCGGACGCATCCGACACGCGCGATACGCCCGACGCAACCGCGCACGGAAAGTTCCCCGCACACACACACACGCAACTGTCGGCCGCACTGGTCCCCGAGGAGGGCTTTCACGCGAACTCAAAACTGTGTGCGCCCCCGGCCGGCCTCCTTTGTCCGCGCCTCAAGGTAAAAGGTACTCTAGGTACCGAACAATTTCCTTGCACGAGGCAACGTACGTGCACAGGTAACTCGAAGGTAATTAGGGTGAGGCGGAGGCCGAGGTCGCACACGGAACGCGACGAGATACCGGGGTGGCAGTCTTACATGTTCCGCTACGCTGCTCAGGACGGCTGCTTTGTCGGGGCGGACTCGTCTCGGCTCCGGGATGGTACCTCCTCGCTAGCTGGCACGACAGTGCCGAGTCGTTCGCCGGTTCGGACCGCGTCGGGTCCCCGCGCATGCGCGGCCGCCCGCGGCCGCTCAGTTCCGTTGATCCGCTCTCAGCGCCGCTCTCATCGTTCACGACGTCCCACGTGACGTCTGCCGCTCGCCCGCGGAACTTTTGACTGGGGTGCTCCTCGCCTCGTTTCACTGGCGGTGCCGGTCGGGACTCTCCGAGTCCAATACATGTGCGCCAGGCTGGCCAGGCCTTGGCCACTGACCGGTGCAGTACCAGCCCCCGGCGGCAGCGTTCAGGGTCGCACATCCGCTCCGCGGTAGCGATGTTGCGTCCTTCATTTAAGGCATGGCGGCGCGCCCTTGGCTTCCTTGTTGCGGCGGGCTCGGGGGTCTCGGCTCTCCTCGCGGGACCGCGGGACGGCCCGGCGTGCTGCTCCGCTCGGTCCCCGCCGACGCTTGGTTTCTCCCTCGTCGCGACATATGGTCGTTACAATGGGTGGCTGACTGCCCACCCCCGCGACGCTCGCCGCGCTCCTCCTATAACCACCTTACGCCTCGCAAAATACAAAAATATCCCTCCTCGACTCGGGTCGAGACACCATCCCCGGCTTTCCCCTCGGCCGAGCCAACGTCTGGGCGATGGACGTGACTATGTCACGTCACAAATGTTATCTCAAAAGGACAAAAGAGCTTAGAAGAGATACAACGTTTATTTATCTCATTCAAAAAACCGTTTAAGAAAGCATCAACCCAGACGCTTAGCCGATGGGTAAAAGATGTTTTGCAGGAAAGTGGCATAGACACAGATATTTTCTCAGCGCATAGTACTAGGCATGCGTCTACGTCTGCGGCGAAACGCAAAGGTATTAACATTGATGTAATAAGAAAATCGGCGGGTTGGACAAAAAGATCGGCCACTTTCACAAAATTCTATGATAGACCCATCGTTCAGGACTTAAGAGTATTTGGGCGAGCAATATTAGATAAGAAAAAAAAAAAAAAGTTAAATATAACTGTTTGATATTCCTTATATTATCTATAATAAACATTTATTTTATAATTACACAACCGTAGCCAACTTTCAACATCTACGTGTTATCTTGAGGAAGAGGCGCAAAATACAATTTAATGATTAAACGAACTTACCTGTAAGTGAAGTTCTATCATAATTGTATGAAGCGCCTTTTCCGAAAGATGGGTCCCTCCCTATACCCATATCCGACAATTTCGGATCCCATAACTCTTAGGGCTACGGCTGAACTTTGAAAGAAATGACGGATTGGGCGCGAACACGAAAGGAGTCCCCTAAGAAGGGGAAAAACGTTTTGTTTTAGCTTTAAAGATTGTGGCGCCTCGGCATAGAGTAGGGAGTACTACGTGTTATCTTTCGGAAGAGGCGCTTCATACAAACATGATAGAACTTCACTTACAGGTAAGTTCGTTTAATCATTAAATAAATTGGCCATGAGAGTCAAAACGCGGTACTTAATGCGTGTTTAATCAAAACTGATTTATTTCGAGATACAATAGCGGATCTTGTAACTCGAAATAAATCAGTTTCAATTAAACACGCATTAAGCACCGCGTTTTGACTCTCATGGCCAATTTATATTGTACTTGAATTTTCGAGAGTTCTTATATATTAATTGTTTATTTTTTAAATTTTGAAACGCACAAATATTTTAAGACTATGAATCACTGCCAACACAAATCACCTATCCAAAAATTTAGTCTTGCAATTTTTATGTGACCTTTATATACAGGGTGTTACTAAAAGAGCGGACACTAACTACATAGCGGTATTTCTTGTCAAAAACTGAGTCGAAAAGTCCTGAACCACTTTTTTCTATAATGCTTAATAAAGCCGTAATCATTGAGTAAAGTCAGTCCAACCAGCGCCGTTCTTTAGCCGGGCGCACGTCGGTGAGCCGTGCGCCTGATAGTGTGCGTGAGCCCTCCGCCGCACGCGGCGGCACGGCACGGCGGCACGGACGCAGCGGCTGCGCTATGCCTTCGCGCGCGTCGCGTGCAATATTCTTACGCATTTTAATAATAGAAATAATTTTTTCTTGCACTAAAAATTACTTGTTACTCCTGTCAGAAGTACCTCCTTGCAGAAAATTTTGATAACGGATAGAACTTTCGCCAAGACATAACCATTATTAACATATAAAAATTTAAACCAATACAAAAAATTACACTGTATTTTACAATACAAAATTTTACAATACAAAAATTATTTTTTAAACAATCCGTTTCGTTAAATATCTTATCGTTAACTTAAATTAAATTATAAGACAAAGCACTTATTAAATCTTTCTACGAGTTTTGCCCAGTTACTCAGAAGTAATAAATTTTTTGGGAGGAATTTACTGTAATAATTAGATGTTTAAATAATCTCGTACTTAAAGAAAATACATTAAAAATATTAAAAAATAAAAAAACATTTCTTCCTTTATGAGAAAATGATTTATTCTAAGTCATGAATAACGCTGTTCAGATGTACAATCTTTTTGAAACATGAGGTAAATAAGAGTAAAACGCCGAGCGAACAATATTAATTCTTATAGCAAATAATAAATAATAACACGTTTAATAACTTAACAAAATACAATACAAACGTTTCTGTCTTAGTTTAGACCCTCTTGTGTGTAACATTTCACAATAATTTTAAATCTAATCGTCAATAACGCATAAATAAAAGTAAACTGTTATTGTATTCGTAAAACATTGGTCAGCGGTAAGGTTAGGTTAGGTTAGGTGAAAGGGTGTGGTCATCTAGTGACCATTCACTCGGAGACCTGAGGTCCATTGTGATACCCTATTTTTAACCCTTGACCCGTCTTTACCACCTCGCGCTGAAACACTTCCAGTTCCGTGCGAAGCTCATTATATTGTCAATGTCCATCTCTGCTGCGTCTTCCAGTCCATCCAGAAATTCTTGTCCCATTGTCTGGAGGCGTCGGTTTTCTAGGGCTGGACACCAGCACAGCAGATGCTCAATTGTTTCTTCTTCCTCGTTGCATTCTCTGCAGTAGCTGTCATTTGTGATTTTCCATTTCTGGAGGTTCACTCCGACCGCACAGTTTCCTGTGACTACTCCCGCCGCTATGCGAACCAGGTTCTTCTTGTGTTTCAATAGTTGCCCAGTCCTGTTGTTATCTATCCTGGGCCAGAGATTTCGGGCTATCCCGCAATCATTCCGGTTTTGCCAAATCTCTTTATGTCTCTCCAGTATAATTTCCTCTATGACTTTCAGTGAACTGATCGGTGGTAGTGGGGAGTCTATTACCTCCGCACCGTTCCCTCCCGCCCACAGCTTGGCCAGTCTGTCCGCACCTATGTTCCCTACCACATTTTTGTGACCGGGAACCCAGCGCAGACCAACCTTGCCGCCGCGGAGCCAGGACAGTGCTTCTTGGCAACTCATCACTACCTTTGATCTCACTGTTTTTGATGCAATACTTTTGAGCGCAGCCTGACTGTCAGAGTAGATTGTGACATCCCTTAATGGTTTGCCACTCACCCAGATTAGCTTGGCTGCCTCCCTTATTGCACAGATTTCTGCCTGTATGGCGCGGCAACCGTTCTTTAGTCTGTATGACTTCTGGATGTTAAGCGCCTCAGAGTAGATTCCAATGCCTGCACCCGTTTTGGTTATGGAGGCATCGGTGTAGACTGATGTCTCATGTTCATTTATCACCGAGTTATCCTCCCATTCCTCCTTGGAGGGGATGCGTATGTTAACACACCCCTCGAAGTTATGCCTGGTAACTAAGTAGTCCGTTGGACTATTCAAGTTTAGTCCTTTGTTACTATTCAGTTTTCCGATCTCTTCCAGTATTCTTGAATGTCCGTAGTTGATCGGCTTCCAGAGATTTGACCCCCTGAGCCTTACGGCTCCTTTTGCTGCTTGGCCTTTAACGTACAACTCAAGTGGTTGTAAGTTCAAGATTGCCTCCAATGCAGCTTGTGCTGTATTATTCCTCACTCCTGTGATACCCAGGGCTGCAAGCCTTTGTACCTTGGTGAGGCTCTTTTTATTTACCTCCTTATTCATGGCTTCCCACCAGACTAATGCTCCGTATGTAATGATCGGTCTTATTACCGCAGTGTACATCCAATGTATGATTTGCGGCATCAGGCCCCATTTCCTTCCAAACATTTTCCTACACGCATAGTAGGCAATCATTCCTTTCCTCATCCTTTCCTCCACGTTCCTTTTCCATGAGAGTTTGGAGTCTAGGATAATTCCGAGGTATTTAATCTCCTTTGAAAGTGTAAGTGCCCTTCCCTCCAACTTTGGTGGTGTGAAATTGGGTATTTTATACTTTCTTGTGAATAGGATGAGCTCGGTCTTGCTCGGGTTTACCCCTAGGCCATTCTCTCCTGCCCACTTTGATAGTTCTTTTAGCGCAGATTCCATAATCTCACTGATTGTAGACAAGTATTTGCCTGTGATCAGTATGACTACATCATCTGCATATGCTATCATTTTGATCCCTTTCTCTTTAAAGGTTGTTAGGATCTTATTTATCACGATCAACCACAATAGCGGTGATATCACTCCTCCTTGCGGTGTGCCTCTTGTTGCCTTCTTACTAGTAGAGCTGTTGCCTATTTCAGAGGGAATAACTCTGCTTTCCAGCATCCTTATCACCCACTCCGTGACCATATGCTCTACCCCCAATGTTTCTAAAGCCTCTTTTATAGATTCAGTTTTGACGTTATTGAAAGCCCCTTCTATGTCCAGGAATGCAGCCAAAGTGTATTACTTGTCTTTGAGGGATTTTTCAATTGTTCCGACAACCACGTGTAGTGCGCTTTCAACCGATTTGCCTCTTAGATAAGCATGTTGCATTTCGCACAGATTTTCTGTTTGTGGTCTCTTTTATATGCATGTCTATCAGTCTCTCTAGTGTCTTCAACAGAAACGATGATAAACTAATAGGCCTAAAATCTTTTGGCGTAGTGTGACTCGGTTTACCAGCCTTAGTTATAAACGCCACCCTTACCTCTCTCCATCTTCTCGGTATGTAGCCTAATGTAAGACATTTCACGAAGATTCTCTTTAGCATCCCAATAATGCTGCTCAGAGATTTTTGTAGCATAATAGGCAGTATCCCATCTGGGCCCGCAGATTTGTATGGGCCAAAGGAATGCACCGCCCATAATACTCTCTCCTCTGTGACGATCATTTCCGCCCTCGTTTCCCTCTCCGCGGGGGTCATCAAATCCCCCCGCCTGTGGGAATCATCCTTTCTTACGTCATTGTAATCAATGTTCCCGCACCCAGGGAAGTGGGTGCTCATAAGAAGATCCAGGGTCTCGTTGTTGGACTCAGTCCACGAGCCATCTTGCTTCATGATGTTACTTGGGATCGCTGGATCCTTTGATAACACCTTTCTGAACCTTGCGGCCTCGCTAGTATCCATAAGGGATTCACTGAACTCCTTAAACGATTCCCACTTTGCTTATCTTATCTTATACTTAAACTCATTGAACCTGGTCTTATATATATCCCAGCTCTCTTTTGTCTTATCCCTTTTTGCATTGTTGCAGAGCTTCCTTGTTTCCGTCCTTAGTTGCCTAAGCTCCCCATTCCACCAGGGTTTGGTGGCCTTGCGTGAGCGGCTAACAGGGCAGGATTTTTTGAAAGCCCTTATTAATGCAACTTCTAGTTCATTAACTAAAACCTCTATTCCCTCGATAGATGGGTACTTTGACATTTGGGACCCTGGTTCCCCATCCACGTACCCCTCCACGAGTTTGCTAAAAGTTTCCCAGTTCGTTCTTTTGGGGTTCCTAAAGGGCTTGCTAGTTGGGGCCACGCGGTTTATTCTAAATAAAATTCTCCTATGATCCGAGAAGGATCGTTTTAAGGAGACCCTCCAGTCCTCAACTATCAACCCCTCCTCGCCTGTGGTCAAGGTCAGATCTATCACCTCTTCCCTAACCTTGTTCACAAACGTCGGCATATTGCCTCTATTGCAAACGGTCAGGTTATTTGTAAGAATAAAATCCATTATTGACTCACCTCTCTCATTTATATCCTTGCTTCCCCATTGGATGTGATGTCCATTGGCATCGCATCCTATCACCAGTTGTCTGCCCTGCTTCCTGGCTCCCAGTACCAGGTTTTGGACGGCCTCTGGTGGTGGTTCAGCCTCGTCATATGGCATGTATGCGGAAGCCAGAAGAAGCTTCATGTTCCCCTGGCTCTCACAGGTTGCCACGGTCAGGTCATTTGTGCTATATTGTGTTAGTAGTGTGAGTTTTAGGGATCTCTTTGCCACTATACACGCTCTTTTCTTACCTGCAGTCTGAGCAGCAGGTAATACTCCTTAGGGTATACTCCTTAGTCCTTAGTCCTCGAACCCTGTCCTTTGCAAGCCAGGGCTCTTGGACCAGGGCTACATCCACATTCTCTTCAGTCATGAACAGCATCGTCCTCCGTGGCCGCCTTGCAGTGGTTCAGATTAATCTGAACCACCCGAAGTCCTGGCCGTCGCGCTGCTCTTGTCATTTGGAAGCCTCGCTTTCAGCGTACCCAAGCCGAATTTGATGCTTCCTTTTGACTTCCTAAGAGAGTCCATAGACTCGTCTTCAATCGTGAAGACGAAGTCCTTTCCTTTGCCATTTTGACTCTTAGCCGATGAGATAATCCTCCAGCTTTGAGTCTTCAGGCCTTTATTTTGTTTGCCCAAAATCTTCACCACGGTATCGTCTCCTTCCGGAACCGGAGGTAGGATCCATAGTGAGATTTTCTTCCTCAGCGGTAGTTGTGACATCTGAATGACCTCGAGTTGGGCCCCCTGCCAGAGTTCGCCGCAGCTGCCGATGACTTGCGTCAGAAAGTCGCGTGACTTTCTGTTGCTGCATCCAACAACTTTGACGCCCTTCTGCCAACCGGCCCCGTCGAAGTCGACCTCCTCGCAACTATCACCATCCAGCTCGGCTATGGCCAGCAGAACCCTCGTTTCCACCTCCATCCACCTTTCGGCCGTCATCCTGCCATCCGGATCAGAACGATCTATGATGGCAATCCGACAATCCTCGGGCGAATCGAAGCTTATCGAGGGTTTGACTCTTTTTGCTTCGCTTTCCTCTCCGTCGCCCGATCGCACCCTCTTTACCGTTTTCTTTTCGGAAGGTGGCAAATTGGGTTTGTCCGGCTTTGGAGATTCCACCGTAGCGTTGGCCCTCTGTAGCTTCCTTGCCGGCTTAGTCCTTGCTACCTCTCTTTCTTCGGTGATCGTCTCCAATTTTTGTTGCTGTTGTTCGGCTTCAAATTTGGAGACCTTTTTCTTGTTTAGTTTGATGAGTTCCCTGTCCCTGGTGGTCAGTTCCTCATCCTTCTTGTTACTCATCTTTTTCAGAAATGACAGGGCATTTCTGTAGGCTTTCCTAGCCTTTTGAGCTGCCGTCATCTCTTTCTTTTTGGATCTTGCTTCCTCCTGGCAAGCTATGTCGGCCTCTGAGTCAAGGAGATCCCTCTCGACGTCGGAGTCCATACAGTCAACACTGCCACCTTTGAGCGATTGCTCGTCATCGGTCGCCCTGTCGATCTGTACTTTCTCCAGCCGAGAAGAGATGCTCCTCGGACTCCCCCCGCCTGCAGGAGTAGCAATCTCCATTTTCCCACTTGACGCTTGTAGAGTGGTTCCGACAGCCAAGTGTCCCACTGTCGGCTCCGAATCGAGTAATATTGAGCCCCCCCCCCCCCCAGAATCCGATCGGAGCTCAGCCACTTCCAAGGAAGTGGAAGGATTCCCCATTTCTGGGTTACCTCCTGGGGTATATCTATTTGTATTACTCTCTTCCATTGTGGTTTCGGGTTTTTTGATTCCCTTGTCCGCGATCGCTTATTCCGCTCAGAGACAAGTCTCCGATTGTTATTCACGACTGTCCAGAGAGACCTCCCTGGACGTTCCACTATCCGCAACCTGTGGACGCGCCCGGTAGCATGGGAAAACTGCCCTTCACTTTTTAAAGTGTCCCGGGTGGTCAGCGGTAAAGTTGTTAGAAAAGGTAAAGGTTGAATATAAGGTAAATCATTAACTGCTGCCTTTTAAATAAAATAATATCACAAAAATTAGCTACAATTTGTATAAGTTTTTTTATGAAGATGTAAATTTACTTGCCAGACAGTGTTGTATCAATCTCGTGATAATCTACCGTGTCTGGTTTCAGTAATGAAACAATGCTTATTATATGATTTGACTAAAGGGAAGGAGGGGATAATATGTGTATTACACAATAAAATAATATTAGGCTATTAAGATCCAAGCTTGGACCGTTATGGCCATTATTCTAATTTAACTTATTATATGAGTTAAGATTAATGCACGGATTGAAGACTTAGGCTCAAGCGCAAGGTGAAATAAATACATACAAATGTCATAAAGTATCATATAACAAAATAACGCTAGTAAATAAAAAATAAGTAAATAATAAACTAGTAAATAAAAAAATCTTTCTAATGATTATTCTCCTATTGTCGAGAGATTTCCACACAATTGAAATCTGTAACCTGTTTTATTTATTAACTTATTTTATTTATTTACGAGTATTACTTTGTTATATGATGCTTCATGATATTTCGCTCGCGAGACCTTGACGTGTAAACATCTCTCGCGTGTCGCTCCTGCCTGTCAAAAATTTATCGCTGTGTCAGTGTTCTATTCCGCTGTGCCTATTTTCGCACAACCTTATTTTATTGCAACTATTGCATTATAATCGTGAATTTTGAGTGCACATATTGCTGTTATTGGGATTCGCCTGATAGCTGTCAGTTGGCGACGCGCGAGATTTGTCCCGTGCATTTATATCTCCTTCCGCCGTTGTCTCCGTGTTCCGAATCTCTCGGCGCTACAATCTTGCTGCGTTTATCGAGCTCGCTCTCTGCCTTTCGACACGCGCCGACTTTTGAAGGTTTGTCACAATCAACCTCTGATTTACTGCGCTTTCATATCTTTGTCTCTGTAAGTACCTACATCGACATTCTAATCTTTGTTAAATTAACGACCGAAAATTTTTGCGACATCATTGTTTTTATTCACTGTTATTATCCTTCTTCGTCCCGGTTATTATCTGTACATACTTATTCTGTTATTTTTCTGTAAACTGTTTAGTCATACTAAACATGAGCCAGCAAACCTGTTATAAATGTAAGCGCTTTCTTTCTAGCACTCTCAAGTGTACACATTGTAAGACCGACAATGGTCGGTCTCCTACGGACTTGCATGTTGACGGCGCCGCCGCCGTGGTCATCTCGCCGTCTCTTACAGCCGGATTTCCTCCCTCGACTGTGGTCAGTCCTGCACTTGCGATGCCAGCTACCCCTGAAATGACAAACGGACCTCATGCTTCCACACGCGACGTCTCTGACATTGCTGCCTCCCTCTCCGATGTAAGGCACGCCCTATCTACATTATCTGCCACCATGTCCACCTTGGACGGTAGAATTGCGAGCCTTGAATCTGGTCTCGTTGACCGCATCGACCTTAAATTAGATTCTCTTGACAATAAGGTGAGCGGCTTTGAAAGGGCTCTTCGACGTCTGGGCGACGTCGAGCGTACGGTTGAGCGTCTTACAATGGCGACAAACAGCTTATCGGCCGAGCTCGGATCTTTGTCTAACAGGCACGTTGCACTGGAGGAGCGTTTTGCCCGGCTTGAAGCAGTCTCAACTTCAACCTCTGCACCGGCGGTCCCCCCCGGTGTCCCTTCAACTACATCGGACGGATTGGCTGCACGCTTCGAGCGCATAGTCAATGAGCACAGGGATCACGAGCTCATAATTTTCGGCATTCCAATTATCAAGCTTGAGGACTATGTGAACACTTTGATTCGTGTGGCTGCCTCGCTCGATACGCCGCTCGCATCCTCGGAGGTTGTCAGTGCCTTTAGAATCGGTGGAAGGGACCCTTTATCTGGTCCCATCGTGGTGAAACTCACCACGATTGCCAGGAGAAATGAGCTGCTCGCCAGATTCCGACGACGTGCTAGATCTGGATTTGCTGCGTCCAATGTCGATGGCTCGTGGCCGCCCACCAGAGTTTATCTCTATGAGCGTTCTACTGCGTCTGAACGCCGCCTGTTTGCTGAGGCTCGTCAACTTGCTAAAATGCATAACATCAGGCACGTATGGATGAGGCGGGGGGTTACTTATTTCAGAACATCGGACGGCTCTCCCTCGCGTCGCTATTTATCCCAGGACTCAATTCTTGCTGAGATTGATACAACTGTCAATCCGCTTCAGCACCCCCTCGCCTCATCTCCTCCGGGCCCTTTGGCTTGCCCTGGGCCTGTCTGACGTCATTCGCTGGCTGGGTCGGCTGCCGCTGTTTCAAGTAGCAGCCGCCTAACACTTCGCGTCGCTCACATAAACGCGCGCTCACTCTTGCCCCACTTTACGCTGGTTAAAGATCTTATAGCATATCATCAACTTGAGCATAGATTGATACAACTGTCAATCCGCTTCAGCACCCCCTCGCCTCATCTCCTCCGGGCCCTTTGGCTTGCCCTGGGCCTGTCTGACGTCATTCGCTGGCTGGGTCGGCTGCCGCTGTTTCAAGTAGCAGCCGCCTAACACTTCGCGTCGCTCACATAAACGCGCGCTCACTCTTGCCCCACTTTACGCTGGTTAAAGATCTTATAGCATATCATCAACTTATAGCATATCATTCTCGCGATCGGAGAGACTTGGCTACGGGACACTATCGACCCTAAACTAATTGACATAAGCGGTTTTACTCTCGTTCGCTCTGATCGATCTACCGGCTCTCGCGGTGGGGGCGTCGCGTTGTATATTGATAACTCGCTCTCTTTCTCTCGAATTGACCTTGGTGCCCCTCCGCCCGGCACACTCGTAGATATCGTTGCCGTCTCTCTTCGCCTGGCGCACATACGCGTAGCTGCAATCTGCGTTTACCGTCCTCCTCGCGCGCCTGTCTCAGATATGCATTACATTGAATCGCGCTTGTCTCACATTAGGTGCAACGTCGACGAAATTGTGTGTATGGGCGATTTCAACATTGACGTGCTCCGCCCCAATGAGCTCAACGCTCGTCTTTTACGCGACATAGCATTAAACCTCTCCCTGCGGCAATTGATAGAGTTGCCAACGCGTCTTACACAGAACACATCATCTATTCTCGATCTTATCTTGATTTCGCATAGTGTGGGGGTGGTCGACTGTGGAGTCAGCGAGGAGCTCGACATTAGCGATCATTTTATGGTTTGGTCGATTCTGAGAGTGTCTCGACCTTTTCGCAAGGCCCGCGTTACTCTCTCTCGCAACATCCACTCCATTGAGCCCTCCGACATTTCCTCTGAGTTGCTCAGGACTGACTGGTCGCTTGTGTTCGGCGCGGAGCACGTTGATGAGATGGTCGCCTATTTCACATCCTCTATAATGTCTGTATTTGATCGTCTTGCGCCGTTGACTCTTAAGAGTGCGTCACGTCCGCCGGCTCCATGGCTCAACACTGCCGTCAGAAAACTAATATCTCTAAAGCGTCGCGCTCTTCTTCGATATAGGCGCACTCGATCTGATCCCGACTGGCGACGTTATAAGCAACTCCGCAACGATGTGAACTATGCCATACGCCGCGAAAAGAAAGCTTATCTTTCAAATTCTCTCTCATCAAACTCTCCTCGCCATTTTTGGAGAAATCTCTCAGCACTCGGAGGGACATCATCTCCCTCGCATTCCTTACCCTCCCATCTCCTTGATCCTAAACTTATGAATGATTATTTTCTTGATTCTCTTCCCTCCTCTTCCTGCTCTCCTGAGACGTTAAATCATTTTGCCTCCTCATCCTTTAATGTCCCTGAATCATTTAATTTTACTCCAATCTCTCCCACCGAGCTTTTCATTATCCTCAAACGAATTCGTCTTACCTCTTCCGGTCCGTACGATCTCTCGGGTCGTATGCTACTTCTCTGCCTGCCTCAGTGTCTCGAACCTCTTCTCCATATTCTTAATCACTCTCTCTCCTCTCATACTTTTCCCTCCGCATGGAAACACGTAGTTGTCCTCCCCATTCCCAAAACTCGCGACCCCTCCACTTTCTCCTCTCTTCGTCCTATCTCTCTCCCCCCATTTCTCTCAAAACTCCTTGAGCGCATATGCTTTCAGCAACTTTATGCTTTTGTTAACAAAGCAAAGGTAATTCCGGAGTGTCAGTCCGGTTTTCGTGGCATGCACAGCACCACAACTGAACTTCTCCACCTCTCCGACTCTGTCCTTTGTGGTTTCGACTCAGGTTGCCTCACTGCGCTGATTGCTCTGGATTTCACGAAGGCATTCGATACGGTCAACCATCACCTTCTCCTGGCTAAGCTCAAGTACTACGGCTTATGTCCCTCTGCCTTGTCCTTTATGGAATCGTTCCTAATAAACCGCTTCCAGCGCGTTCTTTTATATAATCCTTTACCTATTTTCTCTCCTTCTCGCGCTGTTCTCTCTGGTGTACCTCAGGGATCTGTGCTCGGTCCATTATTATTTATCATTTTCATTGCTGATCTGGCCTCCACTCCTTTTTTCGCTGAGCTTCTAAAATATGCGGACGACGTTATTTTTCACAAATCTTTCCGTCTAGCCGATGTCTCTTCTACCATCGCTGCATTAAACAGTGACCTTAAA
Source organism: Leptothorax acervorum (assembly GCA_035220615.1). Taxonomy (NCBI): domain Eukaryota; kingdom Metazoa; phylum Arthropoda; class Insecta; order Hymenoptera; family Formicidae; genus Leptothorax; species Leptothorax acervorum. The sequence goes on along the minus strand of JASTWQ010000227.1, from coordinate 253,520 downwards.
GTGGTAGCTAAATGGGCATCCTCCAATGCATTACATCTTAACCCTTCCAAATCCTCACTTCTCATTGCCGGTTCGTCAGCGCTTCTATCTCAGCTTCAATCCTTTGACCTTTCTTTAAACTCTATACCTATACCTCTATCGTCCTCAATTAAAATACTTGGTGTGCACATTGACTCTTCCTGGTCGTTCAAACAACACGTGGACGTGAAATGTCGAGCTGCCTTTGCTCGGCTTCGTCTTCTATATCCTTTCCGGCACATCCTCTCCACTTCCCAAAAGCTTCATATATCCCAATTGCTAGTCATCTCTCTCTTCGATTATGCCGACGTTGTTTATATTCCTGCACTTAACCAGCAATTGCTAAATCGCATCCAATATATTCAAAATGCATGTCTCCGTTTCTCCTATGGTGTTCGAAAATTTGATCATATATCCCCACTCTATTCCAGCTCCTGTTGGCTAAGAGTCCAACAACGTTTTGTGCTTCATCTCTGTTGTCTCGTTTTCCGTCTCCTTCATTCTAATACTCCTCCTTACCTTCGACGTCTCCTACATCTGAACTCCGAGCTCCATACCTCCATCGCCCCGAATACTCGTTACCCTGACCTTCTTTCCTTTCCATCGCATCACTCGGCCAAGTTTCGCGCTTTCTTCTCCTACTGTGCAGTCAAATTTTACAATGACCTTCCCTCTGCCATAAGGTCCTCATCCTCTTTGTCTTCTTTCCGTACAGCTGCATCCACCTTCATTTCATCGACTGCATTTCCTACCAGAAATGCATCTCAACCTGCGCATCACTGATTGTTTGCACGGTACGTCGCGTCTGTTAACGCGCACGCGTGTACGTGTGTGTGCGAGTGTGTGCATCTGCGTTTGTATATATGTATTGTAAATTCTCCGACGTGCGTGTTGTACCATATAGGTTTGTGTGTGTGTGTGTTCAATTTTTTTTTTTTTTTCTACTCTCGCGAGCGAATCAATCAATCAATTATTTCTGTAAGCGTATGTTTGCTAATTGTTTTATACTATAACTTACACTGTCTCCATTGGTAGGCGTAGTAACAACATCGTGTTGATGCCTTACCATTTGCGTGCTCTCTTTATTTCATATTTATACTTTCTACAACTTGTACCTCCACCAAGCATCGCAATAAATTAAATTAAATTAAATTAAAATTTCTCTGTACTCGTTTCACCTTACGCTTAAGTCTAGGCCTTCAGTCCGTACGCTGAAATTAACTCATAAGCATTGTTTCGTTACTGAAACTAGACGGTAGATCATCATGACATTGATATTACACTGTCTGGCAAGTAAATTTACATCTTCATAAAAAAACTTATACAAATTATAGCTAATTTTTGTGATATTATTTTATTTAAAAGGCAGCAATCAGTGATTTACCTTATATTCAACCTTTACCTTTTCTAACAACTTTACCGCTGACCAATGTTTTACGAATACAATAACAGTTCACTTTTATTTATGCGTTATTGACGATTAGATTTAAAATTATTGCAAAATGTTACACACAAGAGGGTCTAAACTAAGACAGAAACGTTTGTATTGTATTTTGTTAAGTTATTAAAGGTGTTATTATTTATTATTCGCTATAAGAATTAATATTGTTCGCTCAGCGTTTTACTCTTATTTACCTCATGTTTCAAAAAGATTGTACATCTGAACAGCGTTATTCATGACTTAGGATAAATCATTTTCTCATAAAAGAAGAAATGTTTTTTTATTTTTTAATATTTTTAATGTATTTTCTTTAAGTACGAGATTATTTAAACATCTAATTATTACAGTAAATTCCTCCCAAAAATTTATTACTTCTGAGTAACTGGGAAAAACTCGTAGAAAGATTTAATAAGTGCTTTGTCTTATAATTTAATTTAAGTTAATGATAAGATATCTAACGAAACGGATTGTTTAAAAAATAATTTTTGTATTGTAAAATTTTGTATTGTAAAATACAGTGTAATTTTTTGTATTGGTTTAAATTTTCATATGTTAATAATGGTTATGTCTTGGCGAAAGTTCTATCCGTTATCAAAATTTTCTGCAAGGAGGTACTTTTGACAGGAGTAACAAGTAATTTTTAGTGCAAGAAAAAATTATTTCTATTATTACAATGCGTAAGAATATTGCACGCGACGCGCGCGAAGGCACAGCGCGGCCGCTGCGGCCGTGCCGCCGCGGCCGTGCCGCCGTGCCGCCGTGCCGCCGTGCCGGGCCGCCGCGCGCGGCGCGGCGGAGCGCTCACGCACACTGTCAGGCGCGCGGCTCACCGACGTGCGCCCGGCTAAAGAACGGCGCTGGTTAGACTGACTTTACTCAATGATTACGGCTTTATTAAGCATTATAGAAAAAAGTGGTTCGGGACTTTTCGACTCAGTTCTTGACAAGGAATACCGCTATGTAGTTAGTGTTAGCTCTTTTTTCTATTGCCTTTTTCTATTGCCTATTGCCTTTTTTCTATGTAGTTAGTGTTTGCTCTTTTAGTAACACCCTGTATATTATATACAGGGTGTACCTAAACTGGCGATAAATATTTTAATGACAAATACTTTGTAACATTTTAAGACAAAAATTCTAATACGAAAATGCCAAGGCTATAATAGTTTTCAAATGAGAGAAGTTTAAAGATAACGAATGAGAAGGTTAGATTTTCGCGCGCTCAGGGATGGTAACATGGCCAATGATAAAGGTGCTTTCATGAATCGAATGCCTTTGAGTAATGTGAAATTATTGTAAAGAAATTCAAATGTTTTATTAAGAAACTATTTTTGTTTGTCCGTAATAAATTATTTATTCAATAATTCAATATATCCATGATATGTGTTATTATGTCATATTTATTTGGTTAATTCATATGATGGTAATAAACCTCCGCGATGAAAATTGATCAAATCGATGAAATCATTTCTGTTCCAACTTTTGATTAAATTTGTCGATAAAATTATTAATACCGATTATTTATTCAATTCTGATACAAGTCTAGACACTCTTCATACTCTTTCTTAAAAATCGTAATAAAATCTTAGGTGTTTAGAAAAGAAAGAAGTTAACATAATGAAATAAAATGGAAGGAATTAACGTAAAATAAATCAAAACAAGTGTACTTCATCAAAACCCACAAAATAATTTTTAAATAATTTTTTTACGACGTAAATTATTATAAGCTTTCTTTTTAATGTTAAAATTGATTTATTTACATCAATGGAGTGAGTAAGTGATTTATTATTAAATAGGCAATTGAAAAAAAAATTAAATTAAAATTACAAAATGTGTGAATTAATAAAAACTAAAATACAAAACGTATGAACTAATAAAATTAAAAATACGAAACGTGTGAATTAATAAAATTAACTAATATGTACATGAAGTCCATTTTGCGGTCCAAACGCTCACCGCTAAAATCCAACAAAATATCTGTGAAAAACGTTAGCATTAGTCATAAACCGTTCATAATTTTCTCGCTCAAAACCAGTAGCAAATTAATAGTATAAAGATGATACCTCTATTTATAAAAGGTGTTCGAAGTGTCCACCGTCACATTCAATGCACAATCGTGCACGTCGTAACAAACTCGTTGTTGCATTTAAAATCATTTGTGGCGTAATGGTTGCAAATGCTTCGATGATTTTGTATTGCAATTCCACTCGATTTTCGATTTCTTCTTTATAAATGTATTCCTTAACATGGCCCCACAAAAAGAAATCTAACGGCGTTAGATCAGGCGATCGAGCCGGCCAATTTATAGGACCATTGCGTCCAATCCACCTTTCGGGGAACTTGTCATTTAATGTTCGCCGCACAACTACAGCATTATGAGGTGGGGCTCCATCTTGTTGAAATACCATTCGTTGTCGTATATTTAACGGTACATTTTTGAGAAATTCTGGTAAATGATTATTTAAAAAGTCGTTATATGTGACACTATTAAGTACCCGCGGCATTTCGAAAGGTCCAATCTACAAATTAATATTGCAATTATTACTTCTACGGGCAATAATATCAAAATAATACAATACGTATGTATAATTATTTAACTTACTACTGAATCATGAAGTAAACCTGCCCATAAATTTATACTGAATCGGTGTTGGTAACTTCTAATGGTATATCCGTTAGGGTTTATATTGCTCCAAATATGTGCGTTATGTATATTGAACGAACCCTCGCGAGTAAAATGAGATTCGTCTGTAAATAATATTGTTTGCAAATATCCAGGTTGTTCCTCTTCTTGTGTCAATAACCACGTACAAAAATTAATTCTACGTGCGTAATCCTCAGGCAATAAATTTAGAACTCTTATAAAATGATAAGCATGTAATCTGTTTTCCTTTAGAATGCGTTGTACTGTTGTCTTGGATATCTCTAATCTTCGACTTATGGTGCGTATACTTGTACGAGGATCTTCATCTATCGCCGCTAAAACGGCATCTTCGATTTCATTAGTACGAACGTATCGGTCGCGACCGCCGATACCTTTTCTTATCGGCATCACGTTTCCTGTATTTCGCACTCGATTTATTAAACGTAGAAATACATTGTGATTGGGAGGTCTACGCTCAGGAAAACGTATAGCATATTCTTGTGCGGCAAGAAACGAGTTCTGGTTACATTCACCAGAAATGATAAGCATGTCACAATACTCGTTTAGTGTATAATCCATTTTATTTTTTAACTCGGCCACTAATTTTTAGGTTGTGTAACAATTGATTGTTTTATGTTTTTTGTCGTGTTAAATAAATAAAATGTGTTTAGGATTCGATAAAGTCGGTGTAATGGGCGCTGTAGCGATAGCACACGGCCCTGGCGCGAGCACAAACAACCCTCGGGCTCGACCCGAGCTCGCCCGGAATCGCCCGGTTGTCGCGCCTATTATTCCGACCTCGCGGTTGCAAACCGCGCACGCGTTTCCGAATTTATGTATATCGCGCAACGCGTTACATCGTGGATCGATGGTGATTCGTCCTTCGCGAGCTCACCGACCCCCGTCGAGGGTCTCCTATCGGGACGAAGGACGATCGTGATCGATCCGCGCTCTCTTCTGTTCGGTCTCTGTAAGAGAAAAGTCGAGCCGGCCGTTTGCGACAATTATAACATCGGGAGTGTTCTCGAAAGTAATTGCGCGGCGTTCGTTAAGTTTCATCGCGAGCCGCACCCGCTCGATTGGTCGCCGCGTGAAACATCTCATATCGCTTTTCCGTTCACGCGACGGGAAGAGTGAGCCGGTATTCGTCGCGTAAGCACCCGGTCGATTGGTCATCGCGCGAATTCCGGGAAATCGGTTACGCATCGAGCACCCGTGCAAAGGGTTGCCTCGTGCACACAAGTTTCGTTGCGATCTGCACCCGCTCGATTGGTCGTCGCGCGAAACGTATCATTCCCGAGTTTTCCGTTCGCCAGAGATTCGAAGTGGCGAATCATTGTGACGAATCACGTATTATCACCGTGCGCGGTAGCGTGATTCCGAGAAAGGACCGTGTCGACGTCGATACCGTCACACGATTCAACCCGGTTTTTCGCGAGTGCATCCTCCCGATCGTTGCGAGAAACCGACGAAAGCTCCGCGGAGCATTTCTCTATTCAAGCGAAGCGGGATGTCGATCCCGATATCGAGCCCACTCGCGGCCATCTTGTCGTGCCGCGCCGTTCTCATCGTTAACGCGGAATTACCGCGTCTCGTACATTTAAGTTACGTTTCATGTAAAACTCGTACCCGCTATCGCGTTTCGAGTGACTATCAGGGCGCCTGAGCATCTCGCGAGGCAACGCGTTCGCGGTCGCTCATCTGCGTCGCGAGCAAGATATCCGTCGGTCGCGTTCAAGATCTCCAATCGCGAGAGCGGTAACCAATCGCTCTTCAAGATCTCCGTGTCGCGAGCCATCGCAGAGAATCCGAGTGACGCAAGATTTCCGTTCCGACATCTCCGCAGATGCTCAGCCCGCCCGGTCGCGCGAGTGCGAAACAAGTTGTAAACTTTCGTGTGAATAAATTGTGTGCGTGAATAAAAACTAAAAGTGCGCGTGTCATCTCTCTCCCCTCCTCGCGAATCCTCTCGGACCTTGCCTCGCGCCCTTGTCAGGGTGGTCCCGGCATTCAATTTCGTGTCCCGAGGTTACCTCGGCCGAACACGAAACATTCTGGTCCTTCGAGCCGGATCGAGGCAATTCACAGTTCCGAGGAGTGTGCAAGTGTATACACGCATATCTGTGAACTCTGAGTCATCATGAGCGCATTAATGGAAGATCAGACGCTACTGCTGCGATCGGTCGATCGCGCTCTCGACAATTTCAAAAAAATCGGCAAAAGCAACCTTACTTCGGCGAAGATCCGAAGTCGGATCAGTGCCTTGGAGAAAGTCTGGGCAGAGATTAAAGCGGGACATCGCGCTCTCATGGCTGCTACCCCTGTTGCTGAGCGGCTTAGTCACGAATACTTCAAGGCGGATCAGTACGCAACCTACGAGGAGAAGTACCAGATCACCTTAGACTACATGAACGAGTGTCTTGAGGAGCTGGAGCCGTATGTAAGTCCGAACCAATCTTTCGCTTCCGGACCGCAGTCACCAATGTTGCCGTCGTCCGCGTTTTCGTTGTCACATCTTCCGCCGATAAAACTTCCTCCGTTTGACGGGAAGTACGAGGAATGGGAGAGCTTTCGCGATCGGTTTACGTCCCTTATTATCAATAATAAAGACGTTTCAAATTTCTCGCGTATGCATTATTTAATTTCATGCCTTCGGGATCGCGCTCTTGATTGCGTGAAGGATATAAGAGTTACCGCGGAGAATTTCGAAATTGCATGGAATGCGTTGAACGCGCGCTTTGAGAACAAACGCCGTTTAATAAGTATTCACATGTCAACGCTGCTTAATTTGCCAACGGTCTCGAAAGAATCCGCTCTCGAGTTGCAATCATTACGCGCTAAAATAAACACCGCAGTCGCGGCTTTAAATAAATTAAATCGCACGCCAGAAGAGTTATGGAGCGATATTCTAATAAGTCTCGGGTCACAAAAACTCGATGCAGTAACGCGAAAGGCATGGAATCTAAGGTTTAGTGAGGATCGGAATCCTCCGTCATATGACGAATTTAAAAAATTCTTGGATAACCGAATCCGAGCTCTCGAAGATTGGAAGCTCCCCCCTTCTTCCTCCGACAAACCAAAAAATCCGAATACTCATAAGATTAGCGCAAATGTGTGCGCGAAAACTTTCCCGCCATGTTCGTTATGCAAAGCGAAGCATGCTTTCTCAGTCTGTCCACAATTTACCGGGAAGAGTCCGAATCAACGACGAGAGATTGTACAAAAGGAGAGGCGGTGTTTCAATTGTTTAAGTCAAAATCACGGAGCAAAAACGTGCTCCAGTACATATACGTGTCGTCTTTGTCAAAGGAAACATCACACGCTGCTCCACGTGGATTCCGACTCTTCCGCGAAACCCGCAGAGGTCACGGCGTCGACCGAAACGCCGAAAACCGTTGAATCGAAAAGTAACGAAATAAATTCGTTGTTTGCGTCGTCGCATGCCAATCGTTCGCATGTTTTGCTCGCTACGGCTCGGATCACCGTCAGCTCGTCGTCGGGCCGTGCGGTCGCCGTGCGAGCCTTGCTCGATCAGGGTTCCAAAATGACTTTTATTACCGGGGAACTCGCGCAATGTTTACGGCTGGAGAAAATTCGAATGCCGACTTCGGTTTCGGCTGTCGGGTGTGTAAACGCAGGAACTTATCGTTACGCGGCTCGAGTAACGATCTCTCCGAAAAACAAACAGACTCCGGCATTCTCGACGACCGCGTTGATTTTAAAATCGCTAACGGCATACGCGCCCAAGCGCTTGCCGATCGAGCATACGTTGGCTCATCTCGAGGATCTCCCATGGGCTGATCACGACCCCATGAGCGCAGATCCTATAAGTATCATTATAGGCGCTGATTTGTACAGCGCTCTTATTACAGATGGAATTCGAAAGGGGGCGGTAGGACAGCCTATCGCTCAAAATTCGGTGTTGGGATGGGTAATATCGGGGCCCATCGCTTCTTCTCAGGTGGCATCTCACGCCACATCGGTTGAATCGTCATGCGATCAACCATCGTTCATGGTGAATGCTCACCATTGTCTCAATTCCCTGTCGCTCGAACAAGAGCTCAGACGGTTTTGGGAAATCGAAGAGATTCCGCGAAAGGCGAATCTCACTCCTGAGGATGAAAAATGCGAGGAGCATTTTCGCCTCACTCACTCACGCTGTCTTGACGGACGATATATGGTTCGCCTTCCATTTAAGGAGGGCCCTCCGATCGAAATTGGGCATTCTCGAGCTATCGCCGAGAAATGTCTCAAAGGGTTAATTCGGAGATTCGCTACTCATCCGGAGCAAAAAGAAGAGTACTCCGAATTTCTTCGCGAATACGAAGCTCTCGGGCACATGCAAGAAGTGCCGGCTTCTAGCTCAGCGGATACGCAATGCGTTTTTATTCCGCATCATCCGGTAATCCGGGAAGGTAGTACCACTACACATCTGCGTGTAGTGTTTAACGCGTCATGCCTCACGTCTAACGGATCATCATTAAATAATCATCTTCGATCTGGCCCTGTGAATAAGCTTCAACCCGATCTGCCAGTCGTCATTTTACAGTGGCGTCAATTTCCATTCGTGTGTACGGCCGATGTCACAAAAATGTACCGACAAATCTTAGTAGATCCGCGCGACGTGACGTATCAGAGGATTCTATGGCAGGAGAATCCCTCCGAACCTCCTCGTGAATTCATATTGCTCACAGTAACGTACGGTACCGCGTCGGCTCCGTTCTTGGCGCTTCGCGTTATCGAGCAATTAGTCCTTGACGAAGGAGCGGCCTTTCCGTTGGCCGTTATCATTCTTCGCAAGAAAAAGTATATCGACGACGTTCTCTTTGGCGACGACGATCGCGATCGCCTCCGTCAAGCTCGCGATCAACTCAGAGCACTCTTAAAAAAGGGCGGCTTTGAGCTACGAAAATGGCAACCCTTTGCACGGGTGCTCGATGCGTAACCGATTTCCCGGAATTCGCGCGATGACCAATCGACCGGGTGCTTACGCGACGAATACCGGCTCACTCTTCCCGTCGCGTGAACGGAAAAGCGATATGAGATGTTTCACGCGGCGACCAATCGAGCGGGTGCGGCTCGCGATGAAACTTAACGAACGCCGCGCAATTACTTTCGAGAACACTCCCGATGTTATAATTGTCGCAAACGGCCGGCTCGACTTTTCTCTTAGAGAGACCGAACAGAAGAGAGCGCGGATCGATCACGATCGTCCTTCGTCCCGATAGGAGACCCTCGACGGGGGTCGGTGAGCTCGCGAAGGACGAATCACCATCGATCCACGATGTAACGCGTTGCGCGATATACATAAATTCGGAAACGCGTGCGCGGTTTGCAACCGCGAGGTCGGAATAATAGGCGCGACAACCGGGCGATTCCGGGCGAGCTCGGGTCGAGCCCGAGGGTTGTTTGTGCTCGCGCCAGGGCCGTGTGCTATCGCTACAGCGCCCATTACACCGACTTTATCGAATCCTAAACACATTTTATTTATTTAACACGACAAAAAACATAAAACAATCAATTGTTACACAACCTAAAAATTAGTGGCCGAGTTAAAAAATAAAATGGATTATACACTAAACGAGTATTGTGACATGCTTATCATTTCTGGTGAATGTAACCAGAACTCGTTTCTTGCCGCACAAGAATATGCTATACGTTTTCCTGAGCGTAGACCTCCCAATCACAATGTATTTCTACGTTTAATAAATCGAGTGCGAAATACAGGAAACGTGATGCCGATAAGAAAAGGTATCGGCGGTCGCGACCGATACGTTCATACTAATGAAATCGAAGATGCCGTTTTAGCGGCGATAGATGAAGATTCTTGTACAAGTATACGCACCATAAGTCAAAGATTAGATATATCCAAGACAACAGTACAACGCATCCTAAGGGAAAACAGATTACATGTCTATCATTTTATAAGAGATTAAAATTTATTGCCTGAGGATTACGCACGTAGAATTAATTTTTGTACATGGTTATTGACACAAGAAAAAGAACAATCTGCGTATTCGTAAACAATATTATTTACAGACGAATCTCATTTTACTCGCGAGGATTCGTTCAATATACATAACGCACATATTTAGAGAAATATAAACCCTAACGGATAAACCATCAGAAGTTACCAACACCGATTTAGTAGAAATTTATGGGCAGGTTTACTTCAATCATGATTCAGTAGTAAGTTAAATGATTATACATACCTACGTATTGTATCATTTTGATATTATTGCCAATAGAAGTAATAATTGCAATATTAATTTGTAGATTGGACCTTTCTCGAAATGCCGCGTGTACTTAATAGTGTCACATATAACAATTTTTTGTATAATTATTTACCACAATTGCTCGAAAATGTACCGTTAAATATACGACGACGAATGGTATTTCAACAAGATAAAGCCCCATCTCATAATGCTGTACTTGTGCGGCGAACATTAAATGACAAGTTCCCCGGAAGGTGGATTGGACGCAATGGTCCTATAAATTGGCCGGTTTGATCGCCTGATCTAACGCCGTTAGATTTCTTTTTGTGGGGCCATGTTAAGGAATACATTTATAAAGAAGAAATCAAAAATAGAGTGGAATTGCAAGACAAAATCATCGAAGCATTTGCAACTATTACGCCACAAATAATTTTAAATGCAACGACGAGTTTGTTACGACGTGCACGATTATGCATCGAATGTGACGGTGGACACTTCGAACACCTTTTATAAATAGAGATATCATCTTCATACTATTAATTTGCTACTGGTTTTGAGCGAAAAAATTATGAACGGTTCATGACTAATGCTAACGTTTTTCTTAACAGATATTTTGTTGAATTTGAGCAATGAGCGTTTGGACCGCAAAATGATTGCCTGCATGTACATATTAGTTAATTTTATTAATTCACACGTTTTGTATTTTAAATTTTATTAGTTTATACGTTTTGTATTTTAGTTTTTATTAACTCATACATTTTGTAATTTTAATTTAATTAAAAATTTTTTTTCCATTGATGTAAATAAATTAATTTTAACATTAAAAAAAAAGTTTATCAAGAGACACGGTAGTGTCTCGCGCCAAGTACGCGCGGAGCGAGACAGCCGTGGCTCTATATACGCGACGCGACGAATTATATATATGTTGAGAGTACTCGAGATTTTGAGATCTCGATAACTAGTGAACGGATCAAGTTCTAACTAGGCTCAATGGAAAGCTTGGACCAAATTTATATAATGAAAGTATTTTTATTTTTCCCCTACGTGGCCTACGAAAAAATATATTGCGATGCAAAAGTCCAGACCTGAAAATTTTACATTAAGATACGTCGTCGTCACTTTCACATCCTTGCCACGGCGCGCGGCGCGCCGTGGTGGTGGGGGTAGCGTTACTTTCATATTTTCGCCACAGTGTGCCGCGGCGCCACTGTTTCGTGTCTCTTTTATTTTCCTTAGTTCGATCGATCGATCACATGTGAGGTGACAGGAGTAAAAAACATAAAGTAAGTGGCCTATACACGTCGCGAGTCCGGCTCGGCTCGGTTTCCACTCGTTCGTGGGTGAGATGTTACAAGACGGGCTCGGCATCCGACGAGCCAAATTTCGGGACTATTCGGGAGTGTGTGTGTGGTGAAAAACGTTCAAGTCCGGCTCGCCGATAAATAAATAAATCGCGTTCCCGAGAGAGAGCGAGAGAGCGATATTGCCAGTCTCGAGCGTCTCCATGACAACGAAAGAGACAGCATGTTTATGTGCAGTGACGTGACTGACGTGTACGTTAGTTGGTGCGCGAGGCTGCGTTTACATTTATCGTAATGTTAAGTTCCTTACGACGATTGTAACGCTCGACAGCTATCGTAACGTCATTATATGAGTTGACTCAACTTGAACTCGGAAGATTGTGACACTTGTCTAGCGTTACAACAGTATAACCTAACATGTCAGCCTTCTCGACGCGCGAAGAAAAGTGTGTTTATAGTTAGATATATTAACATAGATGTATTGTTTACGACAGCTTCTTTGCTTACGATCACGATCGCAGCGTTACGATGGATCGTAAGCTCATTACGACGATCGTAACGTTCGTCGTGACAGTTATCGTATGAATTATTAAGGTGCGTCTACATCTATCGTAACGCTGCGATCGTGGTCGTAAGCAAAGAAGCTTTCGTAAACAATATCGTGGGTGAAATGTTACGAGACGGGCTCGGCGTCCGACGAGCCAAATTTCGGGACTATTCGGGAGTGTGTGTGTGGTGAAAAACGTTTGAGTCCGGCTCGCGAATCAAACTCGTACATGTTATGGGCCGCTTTAGACGTCCGCGTCGTCGAGAAATATTCCGTCCGCGTCGTCGCGTCCGAACACTCCGAACGAAGTGCAGTGCTGGAGTGACAGAGTTCGCGCCTTGCGGATGGCTGGTTCCTGGGATACACCCTGTGCGAGGGTCGCGAGGTTATATCTATCGTACGTATTGCTCTTTCTCGCGGTCACGCTCGCGTTTCCCGCTCGCGTTCTCTCTCTCTCTCTCTCTCTCTCTCTCTTTCTCTCTCTCTCTTTCTTTTTCTCTAATAATGACTATCAAATATATCTGATAAAATTAAGTCTAAATATTTTTTGTATTATAACACAAAAATTATATCTGACAGTGACATCCTTAATTAAATGTGCAATGTAGTTTGTATTATAAATTATTAATTGCCTTATTTTGTTAACAAACTTTACTATACATATATTATCTACTATGACATTCTGCCAATAGCATTGTACATGCCAAATTCTGTATCAAATCTGTTTTTCTTTCGACAAAATTTATTTATAGCAAACACTGCATAATGTGCTCTCGACAAATTTGACTTTGCCTAATATATTCATATTTTGTGTCTTAATTTTTTTAATGATTTATAAATTTATACAAACTGCACTGCACATTTAAGGATGTCAAACTCTCAGATATAATTCTTGTAAGTTATAATACAAAATATATTTACATTTGATTTTATCAGACATAAATGTCGATGTCGATAGACATTATGGCGTTTGATGTATCTATAACAAAAAGGGGTGATATCCGTACAAAATTACCTTTTACAAAAAGGTAAAAAAAAAGACGCCAAGCACGCGTGGTGTACCTTGAAAAAATCGAAGTAGGTATCTTTGTACCTCGAAAAAATCCAAATAATATTTTTACCTTAAAAAACCAAAGTAATATATTTACCTTGAAAAAATCGAAGTAATATATTTATTACAAAAAAAAGAAATGATATCTTTAAATTATGCGCCAATTAAATATATATTATATCGAAAAATAACTATGGTTCTTTTAAAAAATGTATTCCCATTAAAGTGAAAAAATTAATATAAAATGTGAAAAATTTTAGTGAAAAAAACTTGGCGCTGCCAAATTTTAAAATATTTGAAAGCAATAAATAACTAATTTAAAATATTAAATTAATAATTACAATGTGAATGTAGAGACTTTCACACATTAATTTAAAGTACTTTTTCCATTTATAGAAATTGTTTCATTAATATATATTACTATGTTTAGCAGCGCCAATTTTTTTTCACTAAAATTTTGTACGTAGTAATGTACGTCGTAAAATAATATTTTGAAAAAATTTATTTAAAAATTATTTTGTGGGTTTTAATAAAGTACGCCTGTTTTGATTTATTTTACGTTAATTCTTTCTATTTGATTTCATTATGTTAACTTCTTTCTTTTCTAAACACCTAAGATTTTATTACGATTTTTAAGAAAGAGTCTGGAGAGTGTCTAGACTTGTATCAGAATTGAATAAATAATCGGTATTAATAATTTTATCGACAAATTTAATCAAAAGTTGGAACAAAAATGATTTCATCGATTTGATCAATTTTCATCGCGGAGATTTATTACCATCATATGAATTAACCAAATAAATATGACATAATAACACATATCATGGATATATTGAATTATTGAATAAATAATTTATTACGGACAAACAAAAATAATTTCTTAATAAAACATTTGAATTTCTTTACAATAATTTCACATTACTCAAAGGCATTCGATTCATGAAAGCACCTTTATCATTGGCCATGTTACCATCCCTGAGCGCGCGAAAATCTAATCTTCTCATTCGTTATCTTTAAACTTCTCTCATTTGAAAACTATTATAGCCTCGGCATTTTCGTATTAGAATTTTTGTCTTAAAATGTTACAAAGTATTTGTCATTAAAATATTTATCGCCAGTTTAGGTACACCCTGTATATATAATATATATATATATATATATATATATATATGTTTATATATATATATATATATATGTTTATATATATATATGTTTATATATATATATATGTTTATATATATATATATATATGTTTATATATTTGTATGTTTGAATTTTTATTTATTGCAATTCTATAATAGAGATTTATTATATATATTTTTTTTGTACAATTTAGAAAAAAATTTAACTCAACTGACTAAGATTGTATAATAGAGACCTATATTAATTTTATTTTAACTTATACGAAGCTGCCTTTCGTATTAAACGCGGACTAGCTCGCCGGGTCAGGAGTTCAATAGGGTAGGTCCGGAGACAATAGACGCGAGCAAGAGGCGAATTAAAGTATTAAAGTAGTTTATTATAATAATAAAGCTCTGAATAAACAGAGTGATGACTAGAGTCTGCAGCGTGGATTTACGCCGTTTAGAATATAATATACAATCAAATGAGAATACCGGCGGAGTACTTCGGAGGCGCGGTGGCCCAGTACGACGTGATATAATAATTACGGAAAAGAGTATAATTATAAACGAAGTGAATACCGGCGGGGTACTTCGGAGGCGCGGTGGCCCAGTACGATGCGATATAATAATTGCGGAAAAGAATATAATTACAATCAAAAGGAAAGAGTACCGGCGGGGTACTTCGGAGGCGCGGTGGCCCAGTACGACGTGATATAATAATTACGGAAAAGAGAATAATTATAAACAAAGTGAATACCGGCGGGGTACTTCGGAGGCGCGGTGGCCCAGTACGATGCGATATAATAATTTACTAAAAGAAAGGATACTACGGCTCGGCGAATGTATTTTAATATCGCGCGTCGCTTAAATGCCGGTCGCGGTTTGCTATCGCGGGCTAATTACCGTGAAGGTACTGGTGGGCGGAGCGGCGTCGGGAACTTTCGGACGTACGGACCGGTCCGTCCCGATTCGCCAGGATAAGGTGCGTCGGCGTCGAGAGCACTCGACCGAGACGGAGAGCTCTCCACCTCGGTTTTTCGCCTTCGCAGGTAAGGAAAGAAAGTCGTCGAAGGAAAAGCAGCAACGAGAGCACTCGTTCGTGGACGGAGAGCTCTCGACCACTGTTAACGTATAATACGAGGTTTTTTCAAATAAATATATATTTAGGGAACTTTGATTAGTAGGACACGCTTCCTGCCACCTGAAGGCGTTGTGCACCCGCCATTGTGAATATTCAGTCTTGCAGTAGACGCGCAGCTGTGCAGATCGGTTGTTCAATAAAAGATTCGTATTCTCTAAGCCGTGTCTACCAGTGATTCAAATCCTATCAATACGTGCCTAGCACCGGTCCTCACTTGAGGACACAACAAAATTTGGTGTCAGAAGCGGGATTTTGCCGGATTCTTCCGGATGCTTCCGGATCCTTCCGGAAAGTTCGAGTCAGTGTCTCGCGAGCGTCTCTACGTGGGCACGCCGAGCAATCTCAATGCGTACGGTTCCGCGAAATCGGCAGCGGGCCGTATCAGCAAGACATTCAGTCATTAAGACAATAGCCGTCGAGCAAAAGTCGGCATTCCGAAACGGTGGAAAAGTGACGACGCATGTGTGCTACCGAGATCGTCGCGATCGTATAACGGGCCGTGCATTCGGACAAAGTGATTGTGCATGTGTGCTACCGTGATCGTCGCGATCGTATAACGGGCCGTGCATTCGGACAAAGTGACTGTGCATGCGTGCTACCGTGATCGTCGGGCATCGACAACGGGCCGTGCACTCGAGCATCGAAATCGCATATTTCGGGATTGTCAGCGGTAACGTTCGGGCGCGAACCGGAAACCGCCATTGCATACGCGCGGAAACGTGCGAGTCGGCGGCGCTCGCAAGCGCTAGGGTCGCGACGCCTATACTAACAAGCCGTACTCGGCCAATCGGCTCAGAGCTTCGCGCGGGAGCCACGAGAGCTGCGAAATCGTCGGTCGGTAAAGTATAGCAGTACGAGCGTCGTGCAATCAAGATGGCAGAAGCGGACGCGAGTGTCGCGCAACTAAAAACATTAAAAGCAAAGCGTGCTCAAATTAAATCGCAGTGTACGCGAGTTCGTACGTACTTAGATAACTTAAACGCCGCACAAACGTCAGTAATTGAGTTACGTCAACGTCATCAAAAATTCGCGGATAACTGGAAAGCCTTCGATGACATTCAATCGAAGATCGAAGAAATCGAGCTAGAAGATGTCAATCAGGAAAGTCATCAAGAAGAAAGAACGCAATTCGAAAACAAGTATTTCTCTATCGTCGTCGATTTGGAGACTCTGATCGAGAAGAAGCATGAGCGAATCGTCCACGAAGTGACAGGTGGCAGTATACAACATAACCAAGATGTAATGAATGGCTCAATGAGAGGTAATGTCGCAAACGATTATTTGAAGCTGCCTCGCATAAATCTCCCAGAGTTTTCCGGCAAGTATGATGATTGGATACCATTCAAAAACATATTTACTACTATGATTCATGAACATCCTACGCTTTCAAACGTGCAGAAGATGCAGTATCTCATTGCAGCTTTAAAGGGCGAGGCTCATGATGTTATCAGCTCTTTCGAAACATCAGACGACAATTATGATGAGGCATGGAATACGCTGAAAGAGAAGTACGACGATGACAGTTTAATTATTCGGAAGCATATTCGAGCGTTATTCAATCAACCCGCGATGGTGAAAGAAAATCATCAAGCTCTGCGAAAATTATTGGACAACGTGATGAAACATATACGTGCCCACTACTTGGGCACGAATGCAAACATCACTGAATCCTCGTTCGGACTATGCCTTAATCCTAGAGCGTGACCGATCTCGTGCGTGAGCGATTGAAGCATATGGTAAGTTTCCGGAGGATTCTTGTCCAGAGTTTTGTGCCATCGTTCCGCGTTGTCTATGTGTAATTCAGAAATCAAATTTTAATTATAAATTAAAGCAGATGCAATTTACAAATAAAAATTGTTTCGTGTATTGAAACCTGTATAACTCACAAATCAAATTTTAATTATAAAAGTGAAGTTTCAGGTTATGAGAAAAATTTTCCCATATATAATTATATATGGGCCAACTGTTGCCAACTGTTACATTTATATACATATAATTACATATAGACAAATTTGTCTCATAACCTGAAACTTCACTTTTATAATTAAAATTTGATTTGTGAGTTATACAGGTTTCAATACACGAAACAATTTTTATTTGTAAATTGCATCCGCTTTAATTTATAATTAAAATTTGATTTCTGAATTACATAGGCATTAATTCAGATACTATAAACGAGATACTATCCTATTCCTCACAGCTAAGAAGTTTCACTTCTGCCGCGCGTGGAGGCCACACGTATATTTTTTTTTCTTTTACATCTTAACGACGACGGTTTTCTTTTGATCGTCCTCGCGCCGCCACCGCTACGTTTATACGGCGTGAGATACAATCCACGACCTTCTGTCGCTCGATTGTGACGCTGTAATTCCTCGAGTTGACGTCAAGCAGCCTTGCTGTCGTTCACCGCTTTCGCTACACCGGCCGCTCCACCGATCAGAGATCCGAGCGCTCCCAGCATCGGCAAAAGTGGTAAAAAACCTCTGCGTTTCGCCGCGGGAAGTACCATCCTCCTTCTCGTCGTCGTGGTCCTCGTCCTCCTCCTCGTTCCTCGCGCGCTCATACCCATACCTTGCAGCCGGAGACTGCATTGGCGACGCCGTTGTGCGAGTCGCGTGCAGAGGGTTGACGAGAGGATGCACCGCGGATCAGCGCCGAGTCAACCAGGGTCCTGCCAAGGATCGTCGGCGTGGAGGCCTGCCCCAAGAAGGTGATCATCTGACCATCCGAGTGAGTCGAACAACGCCGGATGCGGGATCCTTGTTGAAGTGAAACTTCTTAGGGCACGGGGGGTGATTCGAACCGGAAACGTCACGGAAGTCCGTCACGGAAGTCGCGTTACGGAAGTCGCGTTACGGAAGTCGCGTTACGGAAGTCGCGTTATGGAAGTCCGTCACGAAAAGTCGAATCTTCTACGGGAGTGATTCGATTCGTCGCGTTACGCGTTCGTGTTATGGAAGTCCGTCATGAAAAGTCGAACCTTCTACGGGAGTGATTCGATTCGTCGCGTTACGCGTTCGCGTTATGGAAGTCCGTCATGAAAAGTCGAACCTTCTACGGGAGTGGTTCGATTTGTCGCGTTACGCGTTCGCGTTATGGAAGTCTGTCACGAAAAGTCGAATCTTCTACGGGAGTGATTCGATTCGTCGCGTTACGCGTTCGCGTTATGGAAGTCCGTCACGAAAAGTCGAACCTTCTACGGGAGTGATTCGATTCGTCGCGTTACGCGTTTGCGTTATGGAAGTCCGTCATGAAAAGTCGAACCTTCTACGGGAGTGATTCGATTTGTCGCGTTACGCGTTCGCGTTATGGAAGTCCGTCACGAAAAGTCGGACCTTCTACGGGAGTGATTCGGAGCGTCGCGTTACGCGTTCGCGTTATGGAAGTCCGTCACGAAAAGTCGAACCTTCTACGGGAGTGATTCGGAGCGTCGCGTTACGCGTTCGCGTTATGGAAGTCCGTCACGAAAAGTCGAACCTTCTACGGGATTGATTCGGAGCGTCGCGTTACGTGTTCGCGTTATGGAAGTGCGTCACGAAAAGTCGAAACTTATACGGGAGTGATTCGGAGCGTCGCGTTACGCGTTCGCGTTATGAAAGTCCGTCACAAAAAGTCAAACCTTCTACGAGAGTGATTCGATGCGTCGCGTTACGCGTTTGCGTTATGGAAGTCCGTCACGAAAAGTCAAACTTTCTACGAGAGCTGATTCGATGCGTCGCGTTACGCGTTCGCGTTATGGAAGTCCGTCACGAAAATTCGAAACTTATACGGGAGTGATTCGGAGCGTCGCGTTACGCGTTCGCGTTATGGAAGTCCGTCACGAAAAGTCGAACCTTCTACGGGAGTGATTCGGAGCGTCGCGTTACGCGTTCGCGTTATGGAAGTCCGTCACGAAAAGTCGAACCTTCTACGGGAGTGATTCGGAGCGTCGCGTTACGCGTTCGCGTTATGGAAGTCCGTCACGAAAAGTCAAACCTTCTACGAGAGTGATTCGATGCGTCGCGTTACGCGTTCGCGTTATGGAAGTCCGTCACGAAAAGTCAAACTTTCTACGAGAGCGATTCGGATGCGTCGCGTTACGCGTTCGCGTTATGGAAGTTCCGTCACGAAAAGTCGAAACTTATACGGGAGTGATCCGGAGCATCGCGTTATGCGTTCGCGTTATGAAAGTCCGTCGCGAAAAGTAAGAAACTTCCATGGGTGTGATTCGGCGCGGGAGCGTTACATTAATTCACAAGTTAAATTTTAATTATAAATTACAGGCGATGCAATTCACAAATAAATAAAAATTGATTTGTAAATTACACAGGCTTTAATTCACAAATAAATTTTTCATAAATTAATTTTTATACAGTGAATATACACCGTTGACCAAAATATCGGTGTTCTATCTTATGATTGTTTATTTATACGTGTTATTGCGATAAATATTACCACATGCCTCAGTGGTCGAATTGGCACGACGCCTGCACAGAAAGCGGGAAGTTCCAGGTTCGAACCCTGGCTGGGGTAATATTTTTCACAATAAAAATTAAATTATTTAAAATTAAGATGCTTAAATTAAGCGTTGAGATAAAGGACCAGAATCTTGGTTAAAATGTCCTGACGATTATGACCGTCAGGAACGATTGCCAGTTACGTCGAAGAAATTTAATATGGTAAAAAAAATATACGTGTGGCCTCCACGCGCGGCAGAAGTGAAACTTCTTAGCTGTGAGGAATAGGATAGTATCTCGTTTATAGTATCTGAATTAATGCCTATGTAATTCAGAAATCAAATTTTAATTATAAATTAAAGCGGATGCAATTCACAAATAAAAATTGATTTGTGTATTGAAACCTGTATAACTCACAAATAAAATTTTAATTATAAAAGTGAAGTTTCAGGTTATTCGAAAAATTTGTCTATATATAATTATATGTATATAAATGTAACAGTTGGCAACAGTTGGCCCATATATAATTATATATGAGCAAATTTTTCTCATTCTTCTCGGCAGCTGAAGGCAGCAGTACTTCAAGGATTTGCAGTCGATGTTGAGGGCGTTAAAGGATGCGGGCGAGACTAACAAGACAATTCGCTATAAAAATGGAGTGCCTAAGATTGTCGACATCAGTCATAACGGTACAATAAAAAACTAAATCGGGTCCCTTTAGCATACTATCAAAATGTGCGTGGTTTGAGAACAAAATTGTGCGATTTGCGTTGTGCTGTTTCCGCTGCCGCTGAAATCTACGATATTATCATTTTTGTTGAGACGTGGTTAAATGACAGTATTTCAGACGCAGAACTTGGCTTCGAAAAGTTTATTGTTTTCCGTATGGATAGAAGTTATGAAAATACTGGTTATTTGCGTGGAGGCAGTGTTCTTATTGCTGCCCGTGATGATTTGTTTTGTCAAACTTTAAAGGTGACAGCATCGCACGTCGAACAACTCTTCGTTGACATTCGGCTGAATCATAGGCATTTAGTCATTGGCACGGTATATTTGCCCCCGGCCTCTGACTCTTCTGTTTATGAGTCGCACTGCCTTTCTATTGAGGAGGTGATGGCTGTGTCGCCTGGCGCCGATATATTGATCGTAGGTGACTACAATTTGCCTAATACTGTTTGGCATAATAATGATGGTTTTCTGAATGTGGATCATTGTGGTCATTTGTCGGATCAGGCGTGCACGGTCATGCGCTTCTTCAATGAATTTAACTTTCACCAACATAATTGTGTTTTAAATGCAGCCCACGGCACGTTAGATCTAGTCTTTTCCACTTTGCGTAATCTAACGGTGCGACCAGCCGATGGGCTTTTATGCACCCAAGATCGATACCATCCAGCTATTGAAATATCGGTGCCGAGATTGACGGGTCCGTCCCCCCCGCCAGATCTTGAATGGAAATGGAATTTTAAACAAGCAAATTATGTGGCTATAAATGATTATCTGGGAAATATCGTGTGGGACGACGAACTGCGGCACCTCGGCATCGATGAAGCTGTCGAATTTCTATATTTCCATATAAATCATGCGTTTTCGACATATGTTCCGATTTATCCAATGCGCAGGTCCGTTTATCCTATTTGGTTTACAAGTGAACTAATAGCTCTTACGAAAGCCAAAAGAACAGCTCATTATCATTTAAAAATACTAATCGTTTCTCGGATTATCTGACATTTTCTCAACTAAGAGCTTAATGTAAATCTCTAGCCTCTAAATGCATTAAAAACTTCGTGCTGAAATCGGAACATGCAGTCACAAACAATGTAAAAGTTTTCTGGAGATTTATAAACTCGTTGACCACCACTAACACGATGCCAATGTACATCCGCCATAACGATTCTAACATCGACGATGGCGTTGCCATTGAAAACTGTTTTGCAGATTTTTTTGAATCGGTTTACACTGCCTCAGATGGACAGGGCTTGGACGTGGTATATGAGCAAGATGTAAATTTATCAAATATTGACATCACAATTGGCAATATTTTTAATAGTATAGATGCCCTACAGATAAATTCTTGTCCGGGCACCGATGGCATCCCTCCGGTTTTTCTCAAATCTTGCATATATACTTTGTCTAGAGTACTTTGGTTGATCTGTAATAAATCTTTATCTTGTGGTATCTTTCTAAAAGCATGGAAATTATCTATTGTGACCCCTGTACATAAAAACGGTGATAAAACTTTAGTTTCAAACTATAGGCCTATAAGCAAACAAAACTTAATGCCAAAGTTATTTGAAAATATTGTGGCTAGTAAACTTTCGCTATTATTTAAAAATGTAATAATTGGTGAACAGCATGGATTTGTAGCCGGCCGCTCTACATTAACGAACCTTCTCTTATATCATGATTTCTTAATCTCATCCATTGAGGACGGTTTTCAGGTTGATGCTGTGTATACCGACTTCAGTAAGGCCTTCGATAGTGTCAATCACACTCTGCTATTATGTAAACTGCGGGCATATGGCGTTGATGGGACATTGCTAAAGTGGATATCAAGTTTTGTTGAAGAAACATCACAGGTCATTAAATTTAAGAATTTCTTTTCTAGAGTCATTAATGCTACTTCCGGCGTACCTCAAGGCTCTCACCTAGGTCCGCTATTATTTAATATATTCTCTCTCTCTCTCATTAATGATATAAATATAGGTCTTTAAACACAGTAGATTTCTGCTATTCGCAGATGATTTAAAATTATTTCGTCGGATAGGAAATCTTTTAGATGCAATTTTCTTTCAACAAGACCTCTATCGCTTGGAGTCCTGGTGTAACTTGAATAAATTGCATCTTAATCTATCTAAATGCCATGTGATCCACTTTAGCAAAAAGAAAAATGTTTATATTTATAACTATATTTTAAACGGATATCCTCTTTCTACGAGAGACATCGTACGAGATTTAGGTGTATTATTTTCTACAAATTTATCATTTGATAAACATATTCAATCTGTCACGAGCTGCGCGTATAAAAAACTAGGTTTTGTATTACGATCTTGTAAATACTTTAATAATATTTATACACTAAGACTTCTTTTCTGCGCTTTAGTTAGACCACAATTGGAATATGCGGCCATAGTTTGGGCTCCGTACAATCTTAAATATAGTTTAGAAATTGAGAGGATTCAACATCGCTTCCTTCGAAGAGTTAGTTACTATACGGAGAACCCGATGCATTATTACGACCATAATTATGTTTATATGTTAGCTAGGATTAACTTATTATCACTAAGTGATAGACGAACATATTTAGATTTAGTATTTCTTTTCAAATTGATTAACGGACGTATCACCTGTTCCGACTTGTTAGAATGCGTCAAATTACATATCCCGGCCAGACTTCTCAGAAATAACTTAGTCTTCCACGAAGAATCACATCGTACTTTCAGAGTTGGGCGTTAATCAATTTTAATGTATTTGATTATTAATTTAATTAAAATAATGCAATTACAATGTAATTATAATTACAATATAATTGTAATTACTTGTAATTGTAATTTTTTCATAATTATAATTATACTGTAATTACATTGTAATTGTAATGTAATCGTAATTACTTACAATTGTAATTACATGGCAATTACAATTACAAGTAATTATGATTACATTTTAGTATGCGGAAAAAGGTTTAAACATATATAAAAAACCACTTAATTCTTAATTTTAATATGTGGGTATAGCTACATTATTGTATATTTAGTATCTTTCTTTACCTTCCTTTTTACAAAATGTAAGAGGTTCTTTATTAATAAAACACTTAATTTTTAATTATTGAAATATAATAAAACTCTCTTAAAATCTAGAAATAAGGAGTTATAATATGTTGATTGCTAAAATATTAATTTAGCTTTGTGATTCTCAAAAATAATCAAACAACAAAATAATTCTCCTACAACTCAATGAATGGTGAGTTTCCATGACAGTAAAGTTAGAGCTCAATCACTGTCTATGTCCTTGACATAGACAGTGATTGAGGTACATATGATTAATACCTTGTATTAATACCTTGTATTAATCATATGTACCTTTAGACGACGCGTGCTCTTAATCACTCTTCTCCTAATTACAATTACAATTACAATTACATTTAATAATTACGTAATTGTAATTTGTATACAATTACTTTTCACAATTATTTTGTTTAATTGTTTGCAACAATTAACGATTATAAAATTTAATTATTAATTGCATTAAGAATTACATTGTAATTGTAATTTGTAATTGTTAATTAGATTACATATTTTCCCAACTCTGCGTACTTCTTACGGTAAATCTGAACCTTTAAACCGAATTTACCTTCTAGCGAATAAATTTTCCAATCATGTGGATTTTTTTCATGAGGCCATAGACTCATTTAAACGATCATTAATTCAATGTCTTCGATAAATGTTCTTTTGCGTATTTTGCGTTTCTTTAATATGTAACATTTCTACCTGTACTAAAGGGAACATATCCCGTTCTAAATAAATAAATAAATAAACAATATTTTATACTGTTATATATTTTTTTATAGAAATAAAATCGTGTACATATTGCAATATACAAATTTTTTTTTCCTCTCTCTCACTTGTGCCGATATATTATAAATGCAGTTCTTCGAAACTAATTCCTGCCTTTATGTAATAAGCGCAAGGAACAATACCGCACTCCATTTATTCTTACATTATGTTAATGTTATATAAATCTTTTTTCGCAATAAATTCTAAAATTCTATAAAATGTCACATTTATGAAAACAATTATATATAATGTACATTCTGTTGATTCGACTGTTGTTACACGCGAGACAACGAGACAAAGTAGCCTTTTGAAAACATAAAACCATCTTGCTGGGGTACAAACGTCGATTGTGAAAAAACAAATTTGTCACAAAAGACGTTTGTACCCCAGAGAGATGGTTTTATTAAAATTTATTGAGACAAATTAGACTCGGGAAACACTTACCAAAGAAACAAATAAAAGTTCCTAATTCGATGTAATCGCAAAGCCATGGGGATTGAGCGAATTGCAATACGCCATGTATCTTTTGTAACGCGAAGACCGTGACGCATGCAATTTTGAAGATTGCGATAGTGTATGACGTAACGCTTCTTATCGTACACAGTCGCGTGGAGCTTGACGGGAAAACAAACAGAAAAAATGAAAAATTCATGGTTGAAGATAAGAGCTATACCACGCTCTATCTAAAAAAAAAAAAAAAAACAGCTTCTTTGGTTCTTTGTCTTCCAAGCCTATTTGAACATTTTTGTTACAATACATTTTTTTCTATTTTACAACGCATTAAAAAAACAGCGTAATTCTTCCCCTATATTATAAATATTATTTACCGCCATGAAGGCAGCATAGTTCTTCCACCAAGGATTAATAAAAAATATAATGTGATAAAGAGAACAAACAAAAGAAGTTAATAAAAAATATAATGTGATAAAGAGAACAAACAATGGAAATATATATTATGTGTATAAAAAATATCTCGCGCGTTTATTCTTTGCGCGATCCCCATCCATTTTCCCTCACTGATATTCCGTAATGTCCCCACGGTAGAGTGTCGAAGGAATCGGGCACAACGCATTGTTTGTCGTCGTGGGGACTAAGAGCTAGCTTCAACTCGGACACGGTGTACACCTCGTGCAGCTTCGAGCGCAAGCACGACTGACGTCGCGACTGCTCCGTCACGTTGAGCAGACACCGCTTGTAATCATCGAACGTTATCATTCTCGCAACCACGTTCCTCTTTACACCCTTTATCCTCTTAGTGTCGTCTTTACCAATCACCTTCAGAGCGTACATCTTCGCTCTGAGCCCTACGAACACAGTCATTATCGCACCGTTGTTCTCATCTTTCATCAGACCGGGTATTTTCTTGTTCGCGCGCGGCATACCGTACGCATTGCCCTCGGGATAGTCACTCGTATCAAATCTCACGATATCGCGCCTGATATTC
This sequence comes from Leptothorax acervorum, assembly GCA_035220615.1. Lineage (NCBI taxonomy): Eukaryota > Metazoa > Arthropoda > Insecta > Hymenoptera > Formicidae > Leptothorax > Leptothorax acervorum. Next base: position 227,608 of record JASTWQ010000227.1, on the reverse strand, counting down.
TCGTACGCGTCGTCGCATTCTAGGCGATATATCAAGCTATCGGTGTCCGTGTACATTAGTTTACACCTATCGCGGTACAACGGTACCATGTAATTGTAATGAAATTCATACACGAGCATCTTAGATATCTCTAGAATGCACATGCCCACGTAGATCGGCTTGTTGAATTTCACCTCGAGCCTGCGTAGCTCGACGGCCATCAAATCCTCCAAGAAAACGCTTCTACTGTGAAAATTCGGCTTAGCGATCATTGCCTCAGCGCCGTATACCCCGTCCCAGCTCGTGACGAGACGCACATCGACGTGCTCGCGCACGTTCTCCATTGTTTTTCCGAATACCGCGTTGTTCATCAATTTATACATATTTCTCTCAAACTCGTTATTCGCGAGAGTTCTAAATCCCGTGTTAAGCTCTATATAACTGCTAAGCCACCGAGATTGCGCGAATCGCAACACACGATGAATCTTCGTTACGCACAACCCGTATCGCACGCATTGCTGCAAATTTCGATAATGCACCACGTAACGCGACTTGTCATAGAGCGTGGCCAGAAGTTTATCGTACCGTTTTTCTGGAGGCTTTTCTCGCGTCGGGCAGAACGGAAGATCCGCGTGGGCGTCATGGAGCTCCCGCGGATACGCGAGATCAACCTCTAGGATATAACCGATAGACGAGTCCGACGTCACGGACATAACGTTAAAGCTCTCAGGATCGTCAACCCATCGAAAGTCCGCGTAGGGTATGGGCTCGCACATTGCCCAGCCGTACAGATTGTTCACGTCGAAATACATAAGGTACGTCGACGGTTCTGACGAATCGTGCGACGACATGTACTTGTTGTTGGCTCGCGCGTATCTGTGCGAGCATTGGCTAAGACCGCCGCGGATACCGCGCTCCACGAACAGCAACATATCAATATCGGTAAGCAGTTCGAATCTAACACCCGTGTGCTTCAACATAGCGTCCCACGTGTATTCCGGTAGAGTGTAATAGTACGCGGGATCCAATCCGTAACTGTCGACACAGTTGTTGCGAAAATTTTCGAAAATATCCGCCAGAAGCAATACATCTGTCTTGAGATACAGGTCGTTGTACTCGCCAAGATTATTCACGCGAAAACGACGCCAGTAGTTCAACGCGTGCTCGTAATCGCTCTCGCTCGCGACGTCGCCGGACAGCGAACTGTAGAAGGCCGCGCGCGGTGGCAGCTCGGTCTCCGACAGTTTATCCACGCTGTCGAGATACTCGTACGGAAATACGCCCTTCCGCGTGAGCAAATCGAAATCGTCCGCGCTGATTTCCCAAAACTCAGACCAAGTAATCCTCAGCCTGGACTTGTCGAGATACGACGCTAATTTCTCGAGACTAGTACTAAGAAACCTGAACGAATCCACGAAACGTAACTTAACGCGATTTGCCCAACTATCACACTGCGTTTCTTTGACGTTCTTCGTGAACGATATGTACGTCTCCTTGTTGATCGGCAGCAAGCCGACACGATCCTCGAAACTGTTGGCTATGTCTTTGATAATAAAATGAGCATCGTAACCCGACAGATTGTGAAAAAACACAGGAATAACGAACGAATCTTTGTAATTCAAATTGCAGGACAAATGTGCGGGACCTCTGCACCGCCCGGTAAAATGACAGTGATCGCGCACCCGAAAATCGTCCGGTTGGAAAGAATCTGTTGCATATGTGACAACGCGTCGCGCTCCAAAATTCGTTTCTCTCTTCCGACGTGAGCTCCGCCACGATCACGTTTCTAGTGAGTATCGTTCTCACACGATGAGCGATATCGTTGGGCTCATTCACGAACCACGACACGCAATCCTCGCCGCGTCGCGATCTGTACATGGATAAACTTTGGTTGTACGCGCAACACAGATAATACCCGACGCTGAACGGTCTGTGATGCTGATATATATAAGTCGCGTCGGATGTCGCTTGATGATCCGTTTCCTCCCTCTTCTCCAGCACGCATTCCAGGTCAGCGTACACCACGAAGGAGAGTCGCTCTTTCCTGCCCTGATTTTGAAAGAACAGCAACTTCTCATCGTCGCTCGGAAGAAGAATGGCGCAGTCGTTCATCTTTCCGCAGTCCACACCGTGAGCGATCAATCTCTCGCTCGTACCGAAGTAGTGCAGACAGTTGAAAGATAAAAAAAAACAGTATACTCCGGTCCGTCATATTTTTTAATCTTTTTTTTATACATACCGATCACATATATGCTTTCCCGAATTATTACCGCTCAGCTGTGACGACACCAATCGAGAGAGATTCCTTATTCACGCGTAATGACCAACGTTATCGCCGCGTCGCGCATCCTTCAGGTACAACAAATTGACGTGACGATCTCTCTTGTCGTCGGTGAGACGCAGAGGAACAATCACTTTGTTCCGCACGTTCTTCTTCTTCTTATTCATCCTCACCTCTCCCTCGCGAACGGTGAACACGTTTACGGATATATCGTTGAGACGTTCGAATTTGGTGATCCGCCTCAGAGCCATGGGAAACTCGATTCCCTCGAGATTCAATATCGCCGAATAAGGAGGATACTCGTACCATCTTCCCGGATTTTTCGGAACGGGATACAACGCGGCGACGATCGACCGAGCGAAACACGCGTTGTCCATCCGCCGCACGTTGACCACCGATCGCGTATGTTTTATCCACAATGGCATCTCCATCCAGCATCCCGCGCACATGGGATTGCACTTGTTGACATTCACCATCAAATTCGATATACGCGACAACGCCCATCCGCTGTTCCGTTCCTGAAACTCTTCGAGAGCCCTTAGAGTTAGGTCCATCACGCGACTATCGTACCATTCTAGCAGATCTGACGTGGGAAAAAGCTGATGGTTGCTCGTAGCGATACTCTTGACCGCGGTTTCACAACTCGTGGACAAATTCTCCATTGAAAAGAGTGTTGACCTTGAGACAACCATGTCTCTCGAGATTGTCGCGCACATGACCGAGCACCGTGTCTCTCGCCTCCTCGAAAAACCGTCGAGGCTCGACGTGATCCTGATTTATCACCACACCGGTCAGGACGTGTCTATCGAAGGCCGTATCGATCTCCGCCCACGAAAATCCTCTCGATGCCGACGACGACGACACCGACGAAGACGAGGATGGTTCATCGAGACCGATACCCACGTGCGCGAAAAAACGTTGTCATAGACGGTTCCTGACTCCCAGTAATATCGCAATTTGACAGGCCAAAGAATGGATCTCTCCAGTGGACGACAGTCGAGGTCGTTCGCGACATTTCTCGCGCATTATCTCTAGAAGCGCGTCACAACGTCGCGACCATGCGCGATACGAATCTACCGAATCGACGCTCGTCGCCTGTTCGACAAGATCGCGATACTTTTGCTTTTCACGCTCCTCCATGTTCTCTTTATCGCAACCACACGGCGTAACCGTCCGAGGGTATTTCAAATTTTAGCCTTTCACAAATATCGCGACGATACTCGACCCGACTCTTGCCGTTTACCCCCCTTTTCGTGATACGTCTCGGAATTCTACGATAGTAACATACCGCTCTAGAACTGTACGCGATCACCGTTTGAATCCACACTTTCTCTCGCGGATCCAGAATTTCAATTTCCCTTCGCAAATGATACGTCGGCAGATTCCATCGACATTCCTCCTTGAACACGTGCTTCCCTAAATTTTTGTTTACGTAATTCGGACTGTCGCACCGATCGCACTCGCGACGATCACTACTATCAGTGCTCGACGTCGATAGCGTCTCGAGGCAACGCAAATCACTATCACTGTCGTGATCCTCGCACTCGGAATAGGTGAAACTCGAGAGATGTTCAACGTCGTTGGCATTATCACTACTCCTCGCGTCAAACGCGATTTTTTCTTCCTCTTCCATTTCTCGACATTTCTTTTTTTCGAAATCTTTGAAAGCGAAAAGCAAGAAAAAGCGACGCTGCCCCGCGCGTATACTATGATATGCGAGCAGCATCGGAAGCGGACACATTTATATACCTAGCCAGCGTCGAAAGCGAATCTAAAAAAGGCTGCGATGACATAATTTACAGTCACCACCTCGATCTATGCTCTCTTGCGACATACAATCTGATAACAATCGCGCATTTGTCTTGTCGTAAAACATGCAATAATCTTGGTCGATTACGTAATCACACGTGTGTGCTCGATGCGACGATTATCATATCGGTGACCACTCAACTGAATTTATTACCGATATAAAAATAATGCGTCGTGCGTGGCGTCATCTGTTGCGCGATGCTAACACTACGCGCCGTGCGTGGCGTCATCTGTTTGCGCGATGCTCACACTACGCGCTACTACTATAGGTCACCCGCGCGGGTGGGTTGGGGAAACCGATGAGGGGCAGGGGAGACGGGGCGCAGGGTAGGAAGCATAATTGCATTGTCTAGCATACGGAGCTTCTTGCAACACACATCATCGCCCCTGGAAATATCACGGGGGGGCCGGCAGTGCCTCCTCTCTCCCCACTACCCTCGCCTATCTCTTACAGCATTAACACCGCCTACCGGCCCCTCACCCCAACCCCCCCTCGAAGACTCCTGCGACACAGAACCCGTCTTTCTCGCCTACTGTCGTGACTAGACACTCACGAGGTTCAATTTCTACTCGGGAATAAAGCTCCTTTTCTGCTGAGAACAATCAGAATCATTACAAGTAGTAATATTATTTTGTTGAGACTGGAGTTTCCTCAGTCTCTTATTAATATGTAAGAAAATTAAATCAATAGGATACCCATTCCCCAGTTATATGTTGATAACAAAAATTAAATTTTTATTATAAAAGCTATGGTGTGACAACATGATTGCTCTGTCCAACAGACTATAAATTGTTCCTATTTTGTGTTGGATAAGATGACTCGAAAAGAAAGACAACAGTCTACCCAAAAAAGTTTTTTTGTGAAACCAATCTGTTATAATCATGTTGTTTCTAACAATTAGCATTAGATCCAGAAAGCTGAGACAACCATTTTCTTCGTATTCAACTATAAATTTGAGCCTATCGTGGTAATTGTTGAAGTGATACAAAACATCCTGAACGCTATCCTCTGGAACTGTCATAACGATGTCATCCACGTAGCGCCTATAAAATGACAGGCAAATATTCAAAGTGCTCAAAACCCTTTCTTCCAAATGTTCCATAACAATGTCAGCCACAGTCGGAGATAAAGGGGAGCCCATTGGAGATCCAAAGGTATGCTTGTAGATGCCATCGTTAAACTTAAAAAAGGTGGAAGCCAAAACAAATTTGACTGCAGCAATAAACTCCTTTTGAGGTAACTTTGTTTTAGACTTGATAAACTTCCACCTCTTTTTTATGCCCTCAACAACCAATTCAGATGGTATATTCGTGAACAATGATACCGCATCCAACGAAATCAAAATCTTAGAACTTTGTAACCTTATGTTCGAGAGGTCAGTGCACAAATCAAAACTATTATTAACGTGGCTCTTTGGCTTCGGTAAACTATCAGCTAAAATTTTCTGCAAAAATGATGCTAGATTGTAAAGAGCCGTATTAACTGATGAGACTATTATTCTGAATGGAACATTTTTTTTATGAATCTTAGGAAGACTATAAGATTTTGGAAGTACAGAGTCACTGGAATATAAAAAAAATATTGCTTTTTTGAAATATATTTTTTCTGTAGCGAACTTTTGATAAGGCTATTTAATTCTCTCTCAATTTTGGCAGACGGATTACTATTGACCACTTCGTACGTATCCCTGTCACTAAGTAACATTTCCATTTTATGGATGTAATCATTCTTGTCCAAAGCCACCGTGACATTACCTTTTTCAGCTCTTGTAAAAATAACGTCAGGGTTATTCCGTTGAAATTGGATAGCCGAATTATACCTCGCAATCAAACCACGTTCGATCGGTGTGGTAAGTGGTCTTTTATGTAAGATCTTAAAAAATTGAGGAATTGCGACATTACGTATCCTGATTTGATTGTTCATTATATGCTTTTTGTAGTTGCATTCTAAATCTTTAATAAATTCATGGATCGCTTTTTTCCTGTTGATTGAGAACGGTAAACTAAACTTCTCACCAAGCTGTAGTAAGGAGGAAACCTCGGTGGGAATATCTACATTTGAGAAATTTAGGAACCATTTATCATTGACAGAGTTGAGCGAATTAGTATTAGTAGTATTAAAAAGTTGAAGTGGGTTGATAGAAATATTGATGTCCGAACCTGAATCTGAATGTACAAATTTAATATTAAATTAATAATGACAAGGCAAATGAGAGCCAGTGGCTGGCTCATTTGCCTTGTCAAAACATTTTATTAACAGGAACAAACATTAAAACATTTAACATTAAAACATTTTACTAACATTAAACATTAAATATACAAAAGTGTATTTGTATTAATATTATAATTAAAACATTAAAACATTTAACATTAAAACATTTAACATTAAAACATTTAACATTAAAACATTTAACATTAAAACATTTAACATTAAACATCTGGGGCTTCCGGTTGGATGGGCGGAGTCGGCAGTCAGCCCGGAGAAGGGTGAATCGTGGTAAACGATTTTGGGAAGGAAGGAAGTCGGGAGTATTGATTGGAAGTGGCAGAATTGGTGGTGGAGGTGCGGAAGAGGCTGAGTGATTGGAGGAGGCGGTGAGGATGGAGCGGATGGAGAATAGCGGCGGAAAGTTCGGTAGGCAGGATTGGAGGTTAGGAGAACAAGAAGTGCGGAGAGGGGAGAGGGAGGCGAGAGGCGAAGCGAGGCGGATGTGAGAGCGGCTACCGAGGTGGCGCTGACGGACAGGCGAGGAGCTGCGGCGTGGCAGGAACGACGACAGTCGAGGCGGCGCTGTGTGTCAGCCTTCGGCTGACACCACGGCGGGACGCCGGGACGCTAGCTCTAGAGCACATGTGGAGACACATATGTGACAGAGAGTAGTGCGAAACACAGTGGCAGAGAGTAGTGCGATACGCAGCAATCGAGAGACGCAGAGGTAAGATTTGAGAAGAGTTGAAAGAAGTAGGGAGGGACAGAAGGGTGAGGAAAGGGGATCGAGGAGAGGAAGAAAGCAGAGAAAGCCGAGGTAAAGAGAGAAGGTGACGAGCGAGGAGGAGGGGAAGAAGAGGGAGAGTAGCATACGCGATGAGATGGAGGGTAATAAGAGTGAGCGAGGTGGTGAAAAAGCAGAAAGGGTGAAGGTATGGAGCGAGAGAGAGGCAAAAAGAAGAATAACGACGGAGGAAGAGGACAGAGGGGCGAGAACGAAGACCGAGGTGAGAGAAGGAGGAGAGAGAAGAGAAACTCGAGCCGGAAGGAAGGAAGGATGAAGTAGAACGGCGGGCCTGAGGCAAGGGAGAAAGGCTCCCGAAAGACGTGGTAGGGAGCACATGAGAGTGGATGAGGGAAAGATAAGGGAGGCAGTAAAGGAAGGAATCGGCGACGGAAGAACGACGGGCGGGGAGAGAGCGAGGAAGACGGACGGAAGAGAGAGCAAAAGAGTTAATAAGAGAGAGGGATAAGGAGGAGAGAGGTTAGCAATGAGGATAGGAGGGTGAAAAGAAAGAGAGGAGAAAGAAAGGAGAAAAGAAAGGAGAGAGGAGGAAAGCGGTAGACCAAGGAGGACCGCGGAGGACGAGATTGCGAGAAGGTTAGAGAAGAATTTGCAGATGGATACGGACGAGAACAGGGCTGATAGGAAGAAAAGAGAGTGGGAGGAATGTAAGAGTGGGAGGAATGTAAGATAGAAAGGAGAGAGGAATGGAGAAAGAAAGGAGCGTTAAGGGAAAGTGAGCGGAGAAGGAAAAGCAGATAAGACTGTAAAATTTGTAATATCTTTCTTTTCTTCTGTTCAGAGTAGAAGGTAGAGTGGGGAGTAGAAAAAGGAGGAGCCGAGGAAGGAAAACGGATTCGAGGAAAGGTGGAGGAGCAGATAAAGGAGGAACAGACGGAGAGAAGGAGGGGAAACTCGGTGGTAGCGACAAGCAGGAGGATATGGGTGAATGGAAAGGAGCTGAAGTGGGAGGAAGATATAAAGGAATGGAGGAGAATATGAATGGAGAAAGGTAAAGGTAGGAAGAAGGAATAGCGAAGAAGGTAGGAAGTAAGCGGGGGATCGCAGGAAAGGGGACAAGGATGAAGGGAGAGAAAGGCAGAGAAGGGAGTGAGGGAGGAAGGAATAGCGAGGAAAGGAAAGATGGAAAATAGGATCACAGGAAAGGAGACAAGGTTAAGGATGGAGAAAGGCAGAGAAGGGATGATGATCTTGTTTAATTTGTTTAGGGCTGGTTCGGTCTGATTTTTGCGGTATACAGGGCTCGAAAAGCGGAAGGAAGGAGAGGCGGAGATGGAGGAGAGATTGAGCAGAGAGAGGACGGGATGGAGCGTCTAAGGAGAGGGCAGTGGAGAGAGATGGGCAAAAAGAATGAAGAGAGTAAGGGAAGGGGTAGGGAGGGGTCTAGAATGTAAGGTTGCAAATGGCCAGGTTTTTCGGGAAGATGAGGGTTGTAAGAGGGTTGGGTACGTCCCTCCAAAAATACGCCTTGTAAACCCCATAGGGGATAGACAATAAATGTATTGAATTGAATTGACATTTAACATTAAAACATTTAACATTAAAACATTTAATATTAAACATTAAATATAAAAAAGTATATTTGTATTAATATTATAATTATTATCAAGAGACACGGTAGTGTCTCGCGCCAAGTACGCGCGGAGCGAGACCGCCGTGGCTCTATATACGCGACGCGATGAGTTGCGAGTACCCGAGATTTTTAGATCTCGATAACCAGTGAACGGATCAAGTTCTAACTAGGCTTATCGTAAAGCTTAGACCAAATTTATATAAGAAAAGTGTTTATATTTTTCCGCTACGTGCCCTACGAGCGGAGATATCGCAATGCAAAACTCGAAGCTGAAAATTTACAGTTAAGAAACGTCGTCGTTCTCCGTTTGCTGTGTTCGCCACGGCGCGGCAGCGGCGCTAAATTGTCTGATTTTGTCCTTTTCATATCCTTGTCGTTATGGGGCGCTAGTTGTACGCGTAGAGATGCGTTAAGGCTATTACACAAAATGCATAGCGTAGCATAAGCATAGCCTGAGACCGCTGGACCAATGAGCATCCAGCATAAAGTCGTCATATTAATTTACATAAGATGTTCATTAGTCCAGCGGTCTTATGCTATGCTTATGCTACTCTATGCATTTCGTGTATTATAGCCTTTAGTTCAATCGATCGATTACATGATTTACGTGAGTCAAAGTGAGATTATGATGCTTACGATGTTTACGTGTGCGTTCAGTCGGGGCTCGTGCAGTGGTAATAAATAACGTGCAATGTGTGATAATAAACTATCGTGTAAGTATAAACTATATCGTGCGTGATAATAAACTTATGCTCTCTCACGCTCTCTCTCGCTCGCTTGCTCGCTCGCTCAATCTCGTCTCTTACGAGCTAAAGTGAGGTGATTTATATACTTATTTTTTTTATATATATACATGTGTCGTGTTATTAATTTTATTATTATATGGTATAAAGGTGCGTCTACATCTATCGTAAATGATTATCGTAAGTTCCTTACGACGATCGTAATGCTCGTCGTGAGAGTTATCGTAACCTCATATTATGTTAAAAGTGTTATAGAGGACTGAATTTCCTTTTATTGTTACATAGGAATACTCTATCATAGAGAAGATCAACCTCTTTATTATCCGGAACTACCAGCCCATTCAAGAGTTTACGTACCAGCTCCTTCAATATTTAATTTGCCTTATCAAAGTATATATACTAGAGCTGGAGATGGCACAATGCTGTACATGTTTTTTGTCTCTCAGCCAGAAGATAAAATGAGGAAGGCGCCTACATTACTGTTTCTTCATGGCAATGCTGGCAATATGGGTCATCGGTATTCATTATTTTACTATTATATATATTTAGTAATATAGTAATAAGTCGTATCGTGATATTGTATATCAAATTTATATGTTTCCTCCAGATTGCAGAATATAGTTGGACTGTATCATAGTATTCAGTGTAACATTCTAATGTTAGAATATCGAGGGTATCGCCTGTCGCAAGGTACTCCGTCAGAAGAGGGTCTTTATATGGATGCCCGAGCAGGGATAGATTATTTGTTTAGTAGAACGGATATTAATACGAGTGAAATCATAGTATTCGGTAGATTACTAGGTAAAAAATCTAATTTTATTATTTGGAAAGTTTATTATAATTTTTTAATTTTTCTATTAATTTAGATTTTATTGTATTGAGTTTCTAAGAGCAGTTCTTTACACTCTTATTACTAATTATCAGTATTTATAATTAAATTTGATTAATTTATCATTTTGATAGGTGGAGCAATAGCCATTGATTTAGCCACGAAGGAGGAAAATTCACAGAGAATTTGGTGCCTTATACTTGAAAACACCTTCACCAGTACCCCAGATATGGCCGCCTTATTTGTAGGATCTAAATTTTTACAATATTTGTCATTTTTTGTATACAAGAACAAGGTAAGCACAACGGGGAAGATTAAAAAATTTTGTTGATATTTTTATATACAATTCCTTTGGTTCTCTTTTTATATATTAAATGTTTTATAAAAATCATAGAGTATATATTCCATTAAAAAAATATCATGATTAGCAAATCTTTGTGTATCATTATTTTTCTCTTCGAGAAAATTTATGTATTTATTATATATATTTTATATAATCTGTTTTCTCTATATTCTTGTATTTATTTATATTTTTTCATGCTTTTTTTTATCTTGTTGCAGTATTTGTCTATTCTGAAACTTCGCTCAGTCACGGTGCCCACTCTGTTTATTTCTGGTCTGGCGGACACACTGGTACCACCCCGCATGATGCAGGATCCTTACAAAAATTGCCGAAGCACATACAAGCGTATACTTTCAATCGTAGATAGCACACACAACGAAACCTGGCGTCAGCCGAGTTATTATTAAAACATTGACGCCTTTCTGACCGAGCTCAGGGAAAATCCACCTCCAAGAGTAACGTCTAGTCATTGGCAAATCGATAATATTTAGTGATAAGGGGCTTCTATTGTCACTATTATTGTCTATTCAATTCAATTCTTTATTTCGCTCCCCTTCCGGGGCTGGAAAGGCATTTTATCCAGGAAAAACGTCCCAAAAACCTTTACATTGCTTTACATATTTGCCTGGCCATTGTGCGACCTTACATTCTTTCTATCTCCCTTCCCTCCCCTTTCCATGGCTGTCCCTGTCATCCTTCTCCCTTGCACTCCTTTCAACCTCCTTCCTTTGGCTCCAATCCTCCGGCCTCCTGGCACCACTTCGACTCTCTCCTTCCTATTATTTAGCGCTCTCCCTCCTTTCTATCTCACCTTCTATTCTAAACATAGAAATACATTTCACCACTTCTCATTCTTACCATCCTCTCCCCCTCTTTTCTCCGCCCTCACTCAGCTATCTCCTCCTTCTTCCTCCCTTCCTCCAAATCTCTTACCGATCCTGCTTCCATTATCCTTTGCTCCTTCCTCCAATCTTCCTCCGCTCATCTCTCTTTTCTGTCTTACCTTTTTCTTACTCCCTTTTCTTCCTGCTAGCCTCGTCCTCGTCTGTGTCCATCAACAGGCTCTCCTCCATTCTCCTCGCAATCTCGTCCTCCTCTGATCTCCTTGCTCTCCCACTTTCATCCTCTCTCCTTTCTTTTCTCCTTTCTTTCTCCCCTCTTTCTCTTATTCTCGCCTCCACCGACTTCACTCTGATCTCCTTTCTCTCATCACTCTCCTGCCTCTTACACTCCTGTCCTCCGCTTCTATCTGAAAAGAAACAAATTACTATCCATCTCTTTACTTCACCTCTATCCCCTCCCTCCCCCTTCTTCCATCATCCTCCTCTCCCCCCTTCCTCGTTTCATCTCTTTGCTCCTCTTTTCTCCTTTCTTTCTCCCCTCTTTCTCTTATTCTCGTCTCCACCGACTTGACTTCCTCCATTTTCACTTTCAGTTTTCCTCCTTCCTTCCTCCTTGCGTTTCTTCTAACCTCTCAAACATCTCGACTGCTCTCTTCCTCTTTCTGCCCTCTCACTTTCTTCCGTTTCCTCCCTGCACACACTCTCTCTATCATTTCTTTCTCTCTCTAACTTCATTATCTCATTTCTCTTTCTTACTAGATCCCGCGCCTTTCTCTTCTCTCCCTCCAACTTTCTCTTCTCTCTCTCTTAGTAGCACCTATTCCTTCGCCCCTTCTCTCTCTACCTCTAACCTCCTTCTCTCTTCTATCTCCCTCTCTTATGCCTTCCCTCCGCCAGGCCTTTTCACCCTCTCTCTCGCTCTCTCGTCCTTCCGGTTCGGCTCTCTCTCACTCTCTCGACTCTTTTCGCCACCTCCTCGTTCTCCCCTCCCTTTCCTTCACGTTCCTCCGTTCTTGCCTCTTGCTCCTCCTAACCTCTTCACCTCATTATCTTGTGCCGCGTGGACTTACACGCCTTCCTCTCAAAACACATGTGCTGATTTACCACATGCGTTCCAAAACCTCAGCTTCGGTGTCCCGCCGTGGTACCAGCCCAGCCGATACCCAGCGCCACCTCGGCTTTTCAACCGCTCTCACCACGTCGCTGCACCTCGCTCGTCCTCCCTTACCTCTCGCCCCCTCATCCTTCTTCTCCACAACCTAACCTCCAAAAATCTTCTCTCAATTCGACGCTCCTGCCTCATAATCTCGCCTTCCTTGACACCGCCTCCATTTCTCCGACCTCTTCCCTGCTCCATTTTCGCCTTCCTTCGATTTACTCCATTCCTCCGTCACCTCCCGCACCAGGATTTCCCATTTCACCCTCCCTCTTACGCCCGTCCAACCGTCCACCTCGCCGCCGAACCGGAAGTCTCCCCTATTATTGTCTATTAATATCATAAATGTAAAGGCAATTTTTACATGTGAAAGACGCAAAAGAATTGACTTATCAAATTGAACTTTTTTTACTTTCGTAGAAATTGTCTTCACGCGTTGCAGAAAAAGTCGATGTTGTCGAGTCAAAAGTGATTAATAATTATTACGTCCAAATCAAATCATAATAAATGAAATAACTATTTCAAATTATTGTGTCGATTAATTTAAGTAATATAATAAATTACTTAAACTTAAATTGACTTGAATTAATTTAAGAACTTCTCGTCGTCAACCAATAATTAAAAACGTAGTAATTTTTAAGAACGACCCAACTGGCCATTTTTATTAATAGGATGTCATCTAGAATTTAGAATTTATTGCGAAAAATATTACCCCAGCCAGGGTTTGAACCTGGAACCTCCCGCTTTCCGTGCAGGCGTCGTCCCAATTCGACCACTGAGGCATGTGGTAATATTTATCGCAACAACAAATTAATATACACATTATCTGCGCGCCGACTTGGTTTGTCTGACTTTCAACGCAGCTCCTACTGGAATATTATCCCCTCCCTCCCCTGTTAGTCCATCCAACATTAACTGCGTGCCGACTTGGTTTGTCAGATTCAACACAGCTCTTGTTGGAATATTAATCCCCTACCTCCCTGTTAACACCATTCTCCAGGTCGGGTGTGAAATAAAACAAATTAAGAACTTCTCGTCGCCAGCCAATAATTAAAAACGTAGTAATTTTTAAAAACGACCCAACTGGCCATTTTTATTAATAGTATGTTATCTAGAATTTAGAATTTATTGCGAAATATATTACCCCAGCCAGGGTTTGAACCTGGAACCTCCCGCTTTCCGTGCAGGCGTTGTCCCAATTCGACCACTGAGGCATGTGGTAATATTTATCGCAACAACAAACTAATATACACATTATCTGCGCGCCGACTTGGTTTGTCAGACTTTCAACGCAGCTCCTACTGGAATATTATCCCCTCCCACCCTGTTAGTCCATCCAACATTAAATGCGTGCCGACTTGGTTTGTCAGATTCAACACAGCTCTTGTTGGAATATTAATCCCCTCCGTCCCTGTTAACACCATTCTTCAGGTCGGGTGTGAAATAAAACAAATTAAGAACTTCTCGTCGCCAGCCAATAATTAAAAACGTAGTAATCGGCACGCAGTTAATGTTGGATGGATTAACAGGGGTGGGAGGGGATAATATTCCAGTAGGAGCTGCGTTGAAAGTCTGACAAACCAAGTCGGCGCGCAGATAATGTGTATATTAGTTTGTTGTTGCGATAAATATTACCACATACCTCAGTGGTCGAATTGGGACGACGCCTGCACGGAAAGCGGGAGGTTCCAGGGTCAAACCCTGGCTGGGGTAATATTTTTCGCAATAAATTCTAAATTCTAGATAACATACTATTAATAAAAATGGCCAGTTGGGTCGTTTTTAAAAATTACTACGTTTTTAATTATTGGCTGGCGACGAGAAGTTCTTAATTTGTTTTATTTCACACCCGACCTGGAGAATGGCGTTAACAGGGAGGGAGGGGATTAATATTCCAACAAGAGCTGTGTTGAATCTGACAAACCAAGTCGGCACGCAGTTAATGTTGGATGGACTAACAGGGGCGGGAGGGGATAATATTCCAGTAGGAGCTGCGTTGAAAGTCTGACAAACCAAGTCGGCGCGCAGATAATGTGTATATTAGTTTGTTGTTGCGATAAATATTACCACATGCCTAAGTGGTCGAATTGGGACGACGCCTGCACGGAAAGCGGGAGGTTCAAGGTTCATGGTTCCAGGTTCAAACTCTGGCTGGGGTAATATTTTTCGCAATAAATTCTAAATTCTAGATAACATCCTATTAATAAAAATAGCCAGTTGGTTCGTTTTTAAAATTTACTACGTTTTGAATTAATTTTATTTGATTATGATAAGTTAAATAAAAATAATAAATAATCGAAAGACGTTACTTAATCAATGGAAAATAGATATAACTAAATATCTCTAAAGATTCTATAATGTGGAAACGTGTGTGAATTAAGAATAGCGAAAGGTAAAATTTCTTAAAAATACAATTTTTTTAAAGGTATGTGAAAAGAATATTATAAAACATAAGTTTATTTATTAAAGTAAGTTTTATGACTACCAAATATGCATCATTTCTTCATATAAATCATATTATATATTGTATTATTATACATTATTGCAGACCGTTCCTGTTATACAATATAAGTACTATAGTGAAAAAGCACTGTAGTAAAAAATTTTTAAAAATATATATTAATTATGACAGCTAATCTATGCAATTTTTGCAAGAATTTGCATAAATTGCATATTATGTAAGTTGTGCTAAGAAAATAATAAAAAATATCATTTTTTTTTCCAATAACAGTCCTCATGTTTTTATAACAATAAAAAGATTTAAAGATTGATTCGTCTTCTTCTTGCGATCATTCTTCGAGTTAATAGAATGCCGATTATCATTAGAATTGCGAGCAGTGCGATCGCCGTGGCCAGAACGGCAATCATTCCAGGACCAGTTCTGAATGTCATGACCTGTTTGCTAGAAATACTTGCAATATTAACGGTCATTCTCTCCGAAAAATGTGAAAACTCATCACAAAGGACTTCTCCTTTCCACTTGTACCAATAAATCATCCTTTGAATGGCTAATGGAGGTGCACTAGCACATCTAATTAATAAATTGTGAAAAATAGGACATATTATTATATTTATTTACGATTGTTATGATATTGACAATAAAAAAAATAAGAAAAAATTATTAATTTGAATTTTAAGAAATAACGATATTAATTTATATGAGTGATTTTTTACAAATAAATAGTAAATTAAAGTAATTGTTATATTGGTTTAATAATACTACTTTAATATATCGAGAAAAAAATAAGATTAAGCCATTAAATCCCTAATATATTTAAAATAAATTCTAAAATATTCAATAATATTAACTTATGTAGTTACCTCAAATCTTCTAAAAGACTGGGATTCCTAATGTAAAGTTTTGGAACCAATTCATTCAATATCCATTGCAATGAGCAATTTCAAATAAATGGATTTCCTTGCAGATTAATGAGATAGTTTAAATTTGATTAAAAGCAGGCAATATGATTCCGTTATCCATAGCAACCTGTGCGACGGTAAGTACCATGAAGCTGAAATATTTACAGTTTTATAACAACGTTATATGTATATGCATATATAATTCAATTAAAGGTATTACGAACGGCCATGTCTTACTTTACGGCGTTTTTATCACTCCAAGACTGATAACTGAGTATTCTATTAATACCTCACCGATATATGTGTTCGATCCCATCATTAATAAATCGTAGTACAGAGACTTAAAATATTACTCAATAATGGAATTATAGTTTTATTCAATCGGCTGGTTTTTGTACTTCTTATAATTTCACTTGACATTTATATTTTTCGTTTTATGTAAGACAACCGACTCTACGAACAGAAAATGTGTTGTGCCGCACGCACAACACGCCCGCACGGCGTGAGTGTGTACATAATTTACGTAATTTTTATAATAACGGTAAACGTCAAGAGGCTATCGCAATACACGCGTGTAATTCACAAACACGCCTTCATATGGAAAATTAGTAAGAACAAGAGCTTCTTCGATAAGTTAAGTCCCGCTATGTGCGTATCATTTCGCTCGTATCTCTTGATACTTAGGAAAAAAGAACATTTTCAAATAACAAAACTAATTGTAGACAAATTTAATTAACGCAACACTTAAATATGCTCTCTTATTCCTTTATAACGATCACGTGCGCGCCAATGCATCACCCTACCGTTACGGAAAAAAAAATAAAACCTTAGAAACACTTTCATGCGTTAATCCTCTCACGACAGGTTCGTAGCGAATGTATAAGCGATCTATTATCACGGCATCGTAGGATAACAATAATATAATCGTAAAGAAAATAAAAATATTTCTGCCCGTCGACTAATGTAACAAGCTAAGGAGGAAGACTACCCTCAAATCCGGGGATTCGCGATTGAGCGGTTGAGGAGAGTGGACGTGGTTATACGGACGGAGATAAGTAGTTAGACGAAGCTGCTGCAGTGGGAAGAGAAGGGAGAGAAGCAAGGAGAGAGAAAGAGCGGAGGCAGGAAAGTAAGGAGGTTAAGATAGGTCAACTTGAAGAAAGTAGATCGTATTGAATAAGGGATTAAAGGAAGGCAAAAGAGTTAGGTTAGGGCGACGGAGAAAGACGCGATTTGGAGAGAACGGAAGGAGGTGACACCTGTCGGAGAATAGAGGAAGTAGGTTACCGACAGGGAAGGAGCGGAGAAAAATAGTAAAAGGAAAAGGAAGGCATAGACATAGAGGGTGCACGAATAATCGTGAATCCGGTTGAAGAGAAACGGAGGTAGCGGATGGAGAGTGAGAAGGAGAGAGTGATAGACGAAAAGAAGCAAGGAGATAAGGAGGAGAAAATAGATAACGAGTGTGGAAAGAAAGCGAAGGGCAGACCAACGAAGGCAGAAGAGCTTTGCAAGTTGAGAGGAAGAACAGATAGTCAGGGATCTATTAAAGACTACATCCAGAAAAGAAAAAGAGAAGCAGAAGAGAAGGAAACAGAGAGAGCGGAAAAGGAGATATTGGAAAAGTTTAACGCCATAAGGAAGGTTAATAGATAACCACCAAATAAAATACAAAAAGGAGAAGAAGAAAAAGAAAGCATGGAGGTAGAGGAGAGGTTAAAAGAGATTATAAGGATATTAGAGGAACAGGAAAAAGAAAGAAAAAAAGACAAAGAGGAAATAAAAAAGGAAATACAAGGGCTGAAAGAAGAATACAGGAGAAAAGAAGAAAAATGGGAGCAACAAAGAAAAGTCATGGAGGAAAAAATAAAAAATCTGGAAGAGAAAGCTGAGAAGAGAGATAAGAGCGGTCCAGAAGGATGTGAGGGAGGAGGAATGGAACATAGGATAAAGGAAATAGAGAAGAGAATGGAAATGAGGGAAAGAGAAGAGCGGAGGAAGAATTTGATAATAAAAGGAATAAAAGGCGGAAAAAAGGAAGTAGACGCGGAAATTGATAAAATCAAGAAGAAGACAGGAATACAGATAGATAGTAACAATGTGAAAATGATAGAGGGGGGAAGTGGGGGAGGGGTCAGAATGACAGTCGTGAACTTGCAGGACGTGGAACAAAAGAGAAAGATATTGATGGAAAGGGAGAGACTGAGAGAAAGAGGAATTCGATTGGAGGATGACCTGACATGGAAAGAAAGGAGAATGAGATGGATTTTAGAAGACATCGCATGGAAGGAAAGAAGAGAGGGAAAGAGAGTCTGGGTATATTACGGTAGGATACAGATCAATGGAGTATGGTGGAGATGGGACGAAGAAGAGGGGGTTTTGAGGAGTAACGAGGGAAGTATATGGAAGGGAAAAGGGGAAGAATAGGGAAGGAAAGAAGAGGTAACAATTCGGAAAGGAGAAGAGTGAGAGGAGGAAGGGAGGTGGATAGGGCTGGATGGGAGAGAGAATTGAAGGGAGGAAAGACATATGAGCTGGAGGAAGAAGGGAGAGAGGGCGAGGAAGAGAACTGTGAAGGAAGTGAGAAGGAAGAAAGAAGCGGGATAGAGGGGGAGATGAAAATAACAGAATAAGAGAGAACGTGGAAGGTGTCTTTGTGACGTGACATGGTCGCGTCACTCGCCCGGACGTGTGCTCGGCCGAGGGGAAGGTCGGGGTGGGCGCCTCGGCGTGGCTCGGGGAGGGTTAATCTGCGTTTATTTGTTGAGGATTAGGATAGCGATGGAGGGAGCGTGGCGAGCGTACCGTGGGTGGAAGGTCAGCCACCCGTTGTAACGACCTCGTGTCGCAACGAGGGAGCAACGGAACAGCGGGGAGAGGCCGGATGGAGTGGTCCGCCGACGGGTGAGCCACGCTCGGGCCCGCCGCCAAGATGCCCCGCGACCCCGCAGGATCAACCAAGACCGCCGGGCCGCCGCAGCGGAGAGAAAACGGGGGACGCACCGCCAAGAGATGGATGGAGGGTACGGCCCCGCTGCCATGGGGCGGATGGCCGGCCCGGAGCGCCGTCGCCGGGGACACGAAACGCACGGTCGGTGGCCGAGGCCTGGCCAGCCTGGCACACATGCCCGAGACTCCAGGAGTCGCGACCGATACCGCCCGATCAGCGGGTCAAGGAGTTCAAAAGTCCCACGGAAAGATGGCGGGCGTCACGTGCGACGCCGCGAGCGGTGAGCAGCGCTGGAAGCAGATCGGCCAGGAAGAACGGCCGCGGGCGGGCGCGCATGCGCGGGGGCCCAGCGTGGTCTCGCCGGGCGGACTACCGGACACTGTCGTGCCAGCCACTGTCGCGGACGGAGGTTCGAGTCCGCCCCGATCCCGGAACCCGACGAGCCAGAGAGCAGCCTCGAGCGAGCGGCCAGCAGGAAAAACACTGTAAGATCTCCACCCCGGTATCTCATCGCGTTCGGTGTGCGGTCTCGGCTCGGGCCCCGTCTCTCTCTCTCTCTCTCTTATTACCTCATGATACCTGCACGTACGTCTTGCCTCGTGCGGGAGGATTTCTGTCGATTCTTGTACCTGAATTACCTGGAGACGCGGTTAGGGGGGCCGGCCGAGGGCGCACACGCATAGTCTTTAGAGTGAGAACCCTCCTCGGAAACCGTGGGGCCGACAGTCGGGAACGTGCGAAGGGAGGATCTCCGTGCACGGTTGCGTCGGGCGTGCCGCGGCACCGCGGGTGAGTGTCGGGTGCGCTCGATAGGATAGAGACCGTTGCATCGGGGACCTCGGGAGCCGGGAAATTGTGTCGCGAGCGTTGTGAAACGCGTCGGGACTTATTGTGTCGTGAGCGTTGTGAAACGCGTCGGGAAATATCGTGTCGCGAGCGTTGTGAAACGCGTCGGGATTCATTGTGTCGCGAGTGTTGTAAAGCGTGCCGGGGGAACGCCGCGAGGCGTACCGGCGGGGAAGTTGTGGTTGTTGCGTTGCGGGCGGTTCGGGAAGGTCGCGGGTTTTTGCCGCGGGTTCGCCGAAACCGCCGCGAACGAGGGTAGAGTTGACCCGCGGACGAGCGCCGCGGACGACCGGAAAGTATCGCGTGGGTTTCGGGTGTGTTGCGTGTGTGTGAGTCGCGGAAATCTCGCGTGGTGCGTATGAGTTGCGAGGCGTGTGTCTGTATCTGTCGTGTGCGTGTGTGAGTGTGTCGCGAACGCCCGCCTTTCGTTCTTTCGAGATTACCTGAATATGCAAATATATATCTATTACCTGAATTATCTTCCTATGCAAATATATATCTGATTTGTTATATCTACCTGAGTGTGTTGATTGCGTTGCGCCGTCTCTCCCTTTCCTCAGAGTATCAAACTCGCCTCGCGCCCTGAGTGGACGTGTGAGTCCGGGCGATCGCGTTTAGGCTGAGCTTACGAAAACGTGGTGCGCGTATTCGCACCTGGCGCCCAAGTTTTAGCGTTACTTCACGAATATCGTGGAGATTGAATACCTATCGGGATACCTCGCGAATACTTCGAGATTACCTGCTGAAATACCTCGTGAATACCTTGAGATTACCTGCTGGAATACCTCGCGAATATCGTGGAGATTGATTATTGGAATACCTCGCGACTATCTCTGTGAGTCTTGGTTTATCTGAATACCTCGCGGATACCTTCGACCTGATTACCTCGTGGATATCTTTGCCTTACCTCGCTACCTAATTATCGGTGGCTAATTTGCAGCCGCGCCTCCTCGGCGGGTGAGACCGAGGAAAAACGGGTTGCATCTTTTTGGAATGTAGCAGGAGTACTAAACAAAGATAATGAGTTTTGGGAGGGGATAAATGAATGGGATGTTGTGGTAATGATGGAGACATGGTTAGATGAGAAGGGATGGGCGAAGTTAAAAGAGAGGATACCGAATGAATATAGATGGAAGGTGCAGATAGCGACAAGAAAAAATAAGAAGGGTAGAGCGAGCGGAGGAATGTTAATGGGGATAAGGAGAGGGATAGTGGAAGAAAATGAGGAGAGAAATAGGGATGTGGAAAAAGGCAGAATGGTATGTGAGATAAAAGTAGGAGAGGAGAGATGGAGAATGGTTGGGATATATGTAAATAATAATATGGATAAGAAGTTAGAAGGTTTAAAAGATTGGATGGAAGAGGAGGATGAGGGTATTAGGACGATGATTGGTGGAGACTTCAACGCGAGAACAGGAGAAGAAGGCGGAAGGAATGACGAGGATGATCAAAAGAGGGAAGGGAAAAGGAGTTCCAAGGATAAGAAAATAAATGGAGACGGGAGGTAGTTGTTAGAGTTTATAGAAGACAGGGGATGGACGATTTTAAATGGTAACACGAAAGGAGACGAGGAAGGTGAATTTACGTTTACTGGGGAGAAAGGGGAAACGGTGATAGATTACGTATTAGGGGAAGAAAATGTGAGAGAAAGAGTTGTGAGAATGGAGGTAGGTGAAAGAGTGGATTCAGATCATCATCCAATAATCGTATGGATAAGAGGTAGGCTAAAGAAGGGAGAGAAGAAAAGAGGAGACGGAGTAAGAAAGAGAGGAATATGGAATGAAGAAGGAAGAAAGGAGTTCAAGGAGAAACTGGGGGTGTTGGAACAAGGGGGAGTGGACATGCAGGAAGAATTGGAGATGGGAACGGCAAGAATAAGGAAGATAATAGAGGAAATTGAAGAGGGGAGAAAGGGGGAAGTTAAGAACAGAAGGGGGTGGTGGGACACGGAATGTAGGGTGAGAAAACGGAAGGTAAAGACGGAGTTGAGAAGGTGGAGGAAAGGGAGAGAAAGTGCGGAGTGCTATAGAAGAAGAAAGAGGAAATATCGGGAGTTGTGTGAGGAGACGAGGAAGGAAGAAAAGGACAGGATGATCAGAGAGATAGGAGAAGCAAGAACGGAAGGAAAAGTACGGGAGTTGATTAGCAGAATAAGAAAGAAGAGGAAGAGAATAAACGAAAAGATAAAAATGGAAGGAGTACTTTATGGAGCTGATGGGAGGAGTCGAGAGCAAGATAACAAGAGGAGTTGGGGGGAGTGAAAGACAAGTAGAAAAGGAGATAGGGCTGGAAGAAGTATGAAGTGTAATAGGGAAACTAAAAGGGGGAAAGGCAATAGGTAGTAATGGGATGCCGAATGAGGTTTGGAAGTATGGAGGGGAAGAGATGGAAAGATGGGTTTGGGAGATATGTAAGAGAGTTTGGAGGGGAGAGGTGTGGCCGGAGCAATGTAAGGAAGGTGAGATAGTTCCGATATTAAAGAAAGGAGAAGGGCAAGAAGCGAGAGATTACAGAGGGATAACAATTATGGCGTCGATGTACAAGATATATACGGCGATACTGGCAGAAAGACTGAGGGTGGATGTTGAGGCAAAGAACCTGATACCGGACAATCAGGCGGGTTTTAGAAAAGGAATGGGTACGATGGACCAGATATATGCCCTGAATTACTTGATCAATAGACAGTTGGGAAAGGATAACGGAAAAATGACGGCACTATTTATAGATCTCAAAGCGGCGTTCGACTCGGTAAACAAGGATGTGTTGATAAGGGCTATGAGAGAAAGGGGAGTGAGAGAAGGACTGATAAACAGGGTCGAAGAAGTTATAAGAGAGACAAAGAGTAGGGTGAAGGTGGGTGGGCATTGTGGAGATGTTTTTTGGATGGCAAAGGGCGTGAGACAGAGATGCCCGCTGAGTCCACTCCTCTTTACCTTGCTGGTTGCAGATATGGAAGATTACATAAAGAAAGGGGGTGGGGCGGGGTAAAGTTGAAAGGGGAGAAAGTTTATACGTTGATGTATGCGGATGATGTAGCGTTAATGGCGGAAGAGGAGCAAGACATGAGATTGATGATAAACAGACTGGAGGGGTATTTAGATGCGAAAGGATTAGTGTTGAGTACGGAGAAAACTAAGATATTGAGGTTCAGGAAAGGAGGTGGAAAGAAGAAGAGTATTGAATGGAGATGGAAGGGAGAGAAGATAGAGGAGGTTAAGGAATTTAAGTATTTAGGGTATAGGGTTAAGGCCAAAAGGGGTTAGACCAGTGTGACGGGCGTTTTTTCAGGGTAATTTTCAGGAATTAATTTCTAACAAAATATTTATGAAACACCAGTAATTTTTTTTTATTATCTTCTATACACATTGAAAAACGTGTCAAAATTTTGTTGTCCAAAAAAATATAAAACTCGTCGAGTTAAGCCGCTTCGCCCATCCCTATGATTTTCACGCATGGTCGGATGGTGTACATGATTTCGCGAAAACCAGTCGTCTGAAACAAAAATAAAAAATATGCTCATTATCTATATTGTATTGGCTTTCGGTTGACGGAGCATTTTATTTCTTTTCATTTTTGGCGACGAGAAAAAAATTTCTGAATTTTTGACTGCAATTTTTGGGCCAAATTACATATTATTATTATTAATAATTATTGAACAAAACATAATATTGACAAAATCGTCCGTCAACCGAAAGATATTAGTCCTTAGAATAAATGTACCAAATTTCAAGTCGATTCGTCAATTATATCTCGAGATATCGTGTACACCGTTTTGAAAAACATAGTTTTGAGAAAAACGCGTTTAAAGTTTTGGTACTAGTTTTTTCAGTGAAAAAATGTATTTAAGCTTCTTACCCTTAATCTGCCATTTCTGCCTCATAAAGGGGACTTTCCTCTTCATAAAAATCTTCTTCAAGAGCCGATCTCATCGCTCTTCTTTCGACTCTTCCCTCTTTCGAGGCCTCGAATGATCGCGCGTCGGCAATTGAAATCCTGGTGTCATCTACCTCTGTGCACAATGCAACGGCATTTGGTCCAATTATTATATTCATAATGTGCATCATTTTTAGAAGACTCTCGTAACCTTCGTTGAAAATGCTCGCTGCCAAATATGATGCAATTTCTACCGTCTTTGCGCCGCTGAACACTCGCTTTGGAGCAAACGACCATATGAGAGCGTTGAGACTTTCATTGTTATTTTGCGTAAACCCTCCTATGCACCGCTGTATTAAATTTTCGCTGCTTAGCTCTTCGTAGATAGGAGTGATTGCGCTCAACACGTAATCGCTGAGAGCCGGTTTATATGAATACTCGGCCAGTTTGCCCTGAGCCTTTGCCTGGAGCGCTTGAGTAATAGCTCGAAATTTCAATGAAAACGACTTCGGGCGGGTATGAGACCTTTTGTCCCTTATTCTAGAGGGTTGAAAGGATTTTTTAAGCCAATAAAAAAAAACATTTTTTGAAAATTTCACTCTGGTCTAACCCCTTAAGGCAAATGGGGGACAGGAGGTACATATAAAAGAGAGGAGAAGGAAGGCTGCGATGGCAATGAGAGAGGTCTGGGGGATAGGGAAAAGAATGTGGGGAAAGGACTGGAGGAGAAGGATCTGGCTGTATGATACACTCGTATGGACAGTGGTTGGATATGGAGTGGAAATCTGGGGATGGAAGGAAAGGAAAGAGGTAGAAGGTGTACACGAGAGATATCTAAGGTGGACGTTTGGATTGAACTGGAGAACGCCAGGTTATATGGTGAGGGATGAAGTAGAAAGAGAAATGATGAGAGGCAGAGCGAATAAGAGGGCCTGGAAATTTGAGAGAAAATTGGAGGAAGGAAGAGGAGGAAGAATCGCGAGAAAATGTCTTGAGGAGATGAAAGAGAGATGGAAGAAAGGAAAGATAATGGGAAGATGGGAACAGAAAAGAAATGAATATTTGGAAGAGATGGGCGTGGAGATGAGTGAGGAGGTAGGAATGGAGTATGAGAAACTTGTGGAGAAAGAGAGGATGAGACAACGGCAAGAAAGAAAATTGTGGACTCCAAATATAATAAATGGTATAAGGGAATAAGGGTGGAGGGAATTCCGGGCTATTTGAGGAAGGGACGGAAGAAAGATGAAGTAGGGTGATAAGGTTTAGGCTTGGTAATGAAGTTAGGGAAGGTTTATACTGGAAGGAGGAGGAAAAGAGGGCATGCAGGATGTGCGGAAGGGAGGAGGAATCATGGGAACATGTGTGGGAGAGATGTACGAGATGGGAAAACTGGGAGGGCGTTGGATGGCAGGGGGTGGTGGGGAGGTTGTTGGGAAAGGGGGGTGAGGGAGAGGGTTGGATGAAAGCAATAGAGGAGATGAGAAATGGGAGTGGAATTTCAGATGGAAAGATGGAAGGAGTGTGAATAGAGGACAAATGGGTGGAGTCGAGGGTAAGAGAAAGAGAGGAGAAAGAAAGGAGAAAAGAAAGGAGAGGAGGAAAGTGGGAGGACAAGTAGGACTGCGGAGGACGAGGTCGCGAAAAGGATGGAAGGATGGAAAGCAGAGAGTTAAGAAGGAGGATGGGAGAGAAAGGAAGAGAGAGAGAGAGGGAGAGAAGATAGAGACAGAAAGAAAGACAGGGAAGAAGGGACGAGAGAGAGGCGAGACGAGGAGAGAGCTGAAGAGAGGAAGAGATGCAGCGAAAGGGTGAACGTGATGAAAGATGAGAAGACAAAAAATGAGATGCTTGGTTCGGTTTGTTTGTTTGTGTTTTCTTTTTGCTTTTTGCACACAGGGCACGGAGATAGTGTAAGATTGCTATGGCATATGTGACGGTATATGTGGATAGGTGAATTTAGATTACTTCAGATTACTATTTTATAACTCGTGTACTTCAATTTAATAATATAGTCTCTAGATTCTCTTAATACATTCCTCGCGTATCGAGTTCTCACTCATATAAACATTCACGCACACGCAGACATACACACACACACCCGCATACCATACCACGCCAAGGGCGTTGAGTCGCTATTATATATGTATGTTCGTTCCTATCGGAAATTGTAAGATCGGGAGGAGACAATGTACGATATACGCACGTCTTTACAATTTTAATGCTTATCTTATAATTGTCGGGCGCTTTCCGTCGTTGGCTCTTTCCTCTGCTCCGGGGACCTCGCAGCTCCTTATTCCACTTCGGCCGAACATCCGGAGACCCAGTCTCCTTGACAATCGCTCCACCTTCCTTCTCGATAGATCAGCGCGACCACGCCAGAGGTGATATACAGTGGCCCACAATCCACAGTTATCCAACAATTTTGGATCTGGACGGCAATCGTGCACCAAGTCCTCAAGAGGATGTCGACGGCTTGCTGTCCCCGGAACGAAAGAGGGCGAGAGAGCGCAGAGTTCGATCATATACGCCAATCGTCATAGATCGATGACTTGCGCACATCTCACTATCGCCATTTCGGCGGCATTAGTAGAAGGGATAAGGTGTCCCGACGCGCGTACATGCAAATCTACTTTTGCCTCTTACATTGCCCCCCCTTTTATGGGACACACCTTCAGCGTGGGGGCCATAAACTCACTCTCCTCCTTACAATCTGACAACGCATTTTATGATTATGTACAAATCAACGCCGTCCTTCCCTCATACCTTTGTCAAAATACCGACGCGAGATCCAATCATACTGCATTCAATCTCCCACTCATACCGATACCTTATCCATAATCCTTCCAACGTTATCGTTATAGTGTTCGCATACACATCGTCAAAGTGTAGTATAATTAACTTACATCTATATTTTACAACACTAGCACTATTCGCATCTATACCTCGTCAAAGTATCATACCTTACATCTAAACGTTCCAATATCAACAGTGTTCACATACACATCGTCAAAGTGTTAGGGAGAGAACTTGAACAGATACTTTCTTGTCTACTTTTCGCGGTCTTCACCTTTCCCAAGATAATACTTTCGGAGATTGAGACGGTTATATGTGCCTATCTCTACCTGCTCATTCTTTGGATCAACGAGTGCAAACGCGTTTTCTCCTACTCTTCGGATTATTTTATAGGGACCCTCAAATAGGTGGAAAAACTTCCCGATCACCTTATCACAAGCATTTGAGAGATGTTTTACTCTTAATAGGACTAAGTCCCCGACCGATAATTGAATCTTAGACTTACCTCCTTGTCTCTTACGATACTTAAAATTCTTTCTTGAATTCTCTCTAGCCATCGCAATAATCGTCGTACTTTTATCTGTATCAGTTCACGATGTCCCTAAGCATTTGCTTAGCACATCGTGCCCCGTTGTTGGGCGCCAATTTGTAAGATTGCTATGGCATATGTGACGGTATATGTGGATAGGTGAATTTAGATTACTTCAGATTACTATTTTATAACTCGTGTACTTCAATTTAATAATGCAGTCTCTAGATTCTCTTAATACATTCCTCGCGTATCAAGTTCTCACTCATATAAACATTCACGCACACGCAGACATACACACACACACACCCGCATACCATACCACACCAAGGGCGTTGAGTCGCTATTATATATGTATGTTTGTTCCTATCGGAAATTGTAAGATCGGGAGGAGACAATGTACGATATACGCACGTCTTTACAATTTTAATGCTTATCTTATAATTGTCGGGCGCTTTCCCTCGTTGGCTCTTTCCTCTGCTCCGGGGACCTCGCAGCTCCTTATTCCACTTCGGCCGAACATCCGGAGACCCAGTCTCCTTGACAATCGCTTCACCTTCCTTCTCGATAGATCAGCGCGACCACGCCAGAGGTGATATACAGTGGCCCACAATCCACAGCTATCCAACAATTTTGGATCTGGACGGCAATCGTGCACCAAGTCCTTAAGAGGATGTCGACGGCTTGCTGTCCCCGGAACGAAAGAGGGCGAGAGAGCGCAGAGTTCGATCATATACGCCAATCGTCATAGATCGATGACTTGCGCACATCCCACTATCGCCATTTCGGCGGCATTAGTAGAAGGGATAAGGTGTCCCGACGCGCGTACATGCAAATCTACTTTTGCCTCTTACAATAGAAAAGAAAGAAAAGATGGAGACGGAAGTGAGGTTGACAGAAGGAGGAAGGAACGAGGCGGCCATAAGCTATCGGAAGGAGAGGGAAGTAAGAAAGGAAGGAGCCGGAGGAAAGGAGAAAGGGGTCAAGATGGAAGGCCGGAGTGAATTAAGGGTAGGGGAGGATGGGTAACTGTGTGTGAGGTCGCACAATGGCCAGGTTTTCGGGGATAATGAGATGTAAAGGTTTGGGAACGTCCCTCAAAAACGCCTTGTAAACCCCATAGGGGATAGACAATAAACGTTATTGAATTATTGAATTGACTACCCTCAAATCCTTCGATGTATTTGGCATTGGTATTGGTTGTTCTTCAACCAATAACTTATCAATATATATATCATCATCAGTGCTAATGTCAATCAATTGTAAACGCAGCATGGTACTGTTGACTGGCGAGAATTGGTCGAACACCGACTCGATGATTACAGAGACGAAATTCTTCTCAAGCACCAAATCCTTATATTTGACGCAATCAGTCACCGACCAGTCGACATTCATCGGTTCTATTCCTAATCAACGTTAAAAGTCATTGTTAGAACTCCTTGTAAAGAAGTGATACAAGTGTTTCAGATGAAAGACGCACTTGTAAGGAAAAAAAAAGACGTTTTTCTCTTACCGACGAGTTTAGCCTTTATTGCCTGATACGGCAATTTCAAGAATTTACTCTTCAACGGCTGCAAACTGCTGCGGGATATTATCGTCACGTTGCCGTAGTCGCAGAAATATACGGATACTTCATTTTCGCTGATAATATTAGTAACGTATACTCTAAAGTGAATAAAATATTGTTATTAACCGTTGTTATTACCGGTCTTTTTTACATTGTAACGTACATAATACAAGTTGCATACCTGTACCAATTGTTTCGAAATTTTCCCGCGTATAGTTTTCCTTCGCCGACAGATTCCGAAGGCAGATTATCGTTCGCCTCATAACAGCTATGCATATCAATCATCATTGCCTGGAAATGAAAAGATCCAGCGTAAGAATATACTTTATCAGTTGATTAAATTTTAACATACACTTTAAAAGTGCCTATTTTAATTTTTACGTACGCTTAACTCATTGACGGGCTGATTCTGATGACTTCCGCTAAGAGCAAATCCGTGTCACGAAATCGTGTTATAAACTCCTCGTTGCACATCGAATGGTCAACGCTGTGCAGAAAGATCTGCATCGCCTAGTTTTTCAAACACAAACACATAAATATCAAATAATACTAAAAAAGGCAATAGAGCCAAAGCGCGATAATTGGTGCGCAATTATAAATTTTATTCAGTTAGTTTACATGTAAGACGACGAACGTTTCGACTATTTTTTTGAGTCCTCTTTTGCGCACTAATTACCGCGCGTTGGCTCTATTGCCTTTTTTAGTATTATTTGTTTAATTGTGAGAGCCTTTATATATATTTCTTTACATAAATATAAGTTTTATCATCGCAAAATGTAAAAAAAAAACATTGGATCTACATAATTTCATAGAGAAAAAAGTTTGTTTTCTTTCTTACCTACGGAGGGATGTACTGTAGAGCCTTTGAGATTCTGTCCATGTGAAACAGATTTTCCCTCGAAATAACGATGGTTCGCCCGACGTCGATTAGAAATACCATTACTTCTTTCTCGTCCATATTGGTCATTCTTGCCCTGCACCACTTCCTTTTACCGCAATCATCCATGCAGTTCGTAGAGTCGATTGTCTTATACATCTGTTGAGCATAATACATTATAAATGTATTAATGTGTAGCAGAACATGTAGATGTAGGAACGTAAAAAATATCAAGAATTTATACATCTACGCATAACAAGCGGGCTTTTTCTACTTACAAGTTTTACAAATAAAATCTGGTAAATTTTGCTACCGCGGCCACGTCCACCACCGCGATACGAGCCTGCGCTGCCACGTCCACCATGATACGAGCTGCTGCCACGTCCATCACGATACGAGCCGCGGCCACGTCCACCGCGATACCAGCCGCGACCATGCTTACTTTCTTTCCATCTTTTGCTGCAACAGAAAGAAAAGTTTATTTTACAAAAATATTATTAAGTATTATTAATTTCAAAACATAGTCGTGTCTATTGTTGCTAGACAGACTGTATGTTTATCTTAAAAGTGATTTAATGATTATTATATATTTATAAAACACGGTAATCTCGCGCCAAGTACGCGCAGCGTGAGTATATTTACGCGAGCGGACGAGTTGCAAGTATCTAAGATTTTGTGTATTTTATTTTATACTTATGTCTTGTTTGAGACGTAGTTGATGCCGCCGTGGACGTCGAAACCGGCGAAGCCGTCGGAACCGGCAAATTCGCCGAAATCGGCGAAACCGCCGAAGTCGCCGCAACCGCCGAAGTCGCCGCAACCGCCGAAGTCGCCGCAGCCACCGAAGTCGCTGAAGACGACGGCGATGATGTTGGTGGTACTAATAGTTGTGGCGCTGGCTGCAGCGCTGATTTAGCAACAGCAGCCTCAAGTTGCTGCTGCAATTCTACCACTTGCAATTTTAAAGTCGCCATTTCCATTTCCCTTTCGGACATATCCTCCATCTGTAACATGAAAAGGATTATATTAATTATTATTATTAATTAAGAGACACGGTAGTGTCTCGCACCAATTATTAAATTATGTAAATATTAACTAAAATATACTTACTGTTGTGTCTCCATCGGCACTGTCCCTTGACTCCTTTCTCCTCGGTTCATTGTCCTCATATGATGGCACCTAGCCCCGAGAGCTAATGCAGCCAGATAAAACGTCTTCTTCTTCTCTTACGAGCTCGCCGCTTCCCGACGGAGGTCGATTGCTCGGTGTCTGTGTATGTGTACGTGTGTAAACGTGTATCTGTATTATAATTAGCGGCAGCGTCAAAAAAAAGAATAAATAATATTGTATACGTGTATCTGTATGTAGTTGTCCACAAAGGCCGAAAATTCAAGCTTCTTGCTGCTATACTGCTTCTTCCGACTCAGATTTTGAAACGCCAAAACGCCTTTTTCTTCTTCTCGTTTATCACAAAATTCAAAATGGTGCAAAGGCCGATACACGAACTCAATGGCATACAGACCGATCCGGCCGAAACGTGACAATGGAATGCCGCATCCGCACCCGAAGCGGTTGCGAACGTAGACACATCAGCACATAGCGACTGATGGCGACAGTCGCGACACTCGCGACAGAAAGTGATACCACATGGCACACGACTGCTCACGTGACTAAGTAGCAGTAGCATGTGATTGGTTCTTTGGATCTAACCAATCACATTTAATTGCTACTTAGCCGCTCATCTATGGTTTATGTATTATATATAAAATAATTTCTTTTTTTACACGATCGGTAACATTATCGACGATAGTATTGTCGATGATACACGTTTATGGTGATATCATGTTTTATTTAGTCACAGATGTCTATACTTGTTTATTTAGTTTATGGTTGGTGGTATACTTCATGTCAGTGAAGCAATAATAAAGAAATATATAATAGAGAGAAGTAAACGTGTATTTTGATAGCAATTTGGTAAGGTATATTAACAATAATTTACAAGTGCAGTATTTGCTGTTTCTTTTAGCTTATAGATTTATGTGTTTAATAGGATTTCTTATATCGCGGGCATTCAGCTGTGGGTGTGCAACTCTGTGTTTGTGTGCCTTGAGGTATGTTACACATTAAATTATTATATATGTCGTAGCCATGTTACAAAGTCCGCCGTTTTATAAAACGTCTAGGCATTTTATAAAGTGCAGCCACATTCTCAAATCATGTTTGAAAATGATATGTGTTACAATCTGGCTAAGAATTTTAGTCGTTTTATAAAACTCTAACAAGCGACCCGCCACATTGTCGAACGCAACGATTTGTACATCCGTTTTAGATTGTGGCTAGTTCATTTCAGTAATTTTTTATGAACGGCGCGTTTTTACCAACGTTTCGTGTTTCGTGCAATCCAAACCAATTGTTGTATGGGTGGGCCACAGTCACTCTCTTTAATAAATTGTACAATTATGGTTGAAGCAGAGAATACTTTATATTTATGCTAAGACATATAATTGTACATATATATACTTTTCTATACCAACTATTCTCTGCTTTAACAAAAAGACTGTCCAATATATCAAAGATTCACTGCTATAAACAATGGCTGATGTTACTTTTTATAAAATCTTAATCGTAATAAATGTGTTTATACAAGCCTGAAAATTTTCTCATTTAAAAATACACATAATAATTATCTGTTAATATTACAACATAATTACTTATTAATTTTCTATAAATGGTTATTCTATAAAGACAGTTCATAAAATGACTGAAATGAATCAGCCAGATTCTAAAACAATGTACAAATTGTTGCATTTGACAATGTGGCGGGTCGCTTGTTAGCGTTTTATAAAACGACTAAAATTCTTAGCCAGATTGTAAAACATTTCATTTTCAACCATGATTTGAGAATGTGGCCGCACTTTATAAAATGCCTAGACGACGGATTTTGTAATCTAGCTACGACATATAACAAAATGTATGTTTACTTTTGGCCTAATTTATCCAAAAATAAATTTGAAAAGAATGTTACAAATTGTATTTGTGAAGTGACAGTACAAATAAAACAAAATTTGTTAACAGATTCTGATCGCAAATTAATTTTGCTGAAGCCGAGCAGAATGTGCCATCAAAACAATTTAAATAATTTATTCTAATTACATTTAGTACGAAATAACAGATACTACAATATTTCATTTCTACTGGCAATATGTTGTCAGCAATGTTATCAAATTATAAAATCTTATAAAAAACTATATCAGATATTGCTGTTTCTTTTAGCTTATAGATTTATGTGTTTAATAAGATTTCTTGTATCGCGGGCATTCAGCTGTGGGTGTGCAACTCTGTGTTTGTGTGCCTTGAGGTATGTTACACATTAAATTATTATATATAACAATATATGTATGCTTACTTTTAGCCTATATTTCAAACTTTACTTAATTAATAATTTATTATGTACTACATACTTAATTATGTCACCTTATACAGGATGTTCCCGGGTTAAACGGCCAAACTTGACATATGAGTTTAGGATTTCAAAACAAGAAAAACTTTCTTCTGGAGGTATGCTCGCAAACACTTCGTTTAAGAGATATTTACTGTTGAAGTTGCAGAACTATTATAAATAAATAATTTCAAAATAAAGTAGGTTTATCCTCAACAGTAATAAAAATGTACAGTAATCAAAATTATAATCATTATCTTCTAATCTTCTTTATTGCTAAACATTAATCAAAATTATAATAAATATTCTTTTTACTGCTTAACAGTAATCAAAATTAAAATAATTATCCTCTTTACTGCTTTATAGTAATCAAAACTTAAGTAATAAATATCTTGTTCAAAATGATTTAACACCAATAGATTTATTGAATGGAATGTTCTCAAGCAAAAAGTGTATAAAATGCCTATATGAAAAATGTATGAAATGACCTTTAATCATAACAAAAACGGAACAGTGCAAGCGTGCGAAGGAATAACAAACGCACAATGTCAATTAGACACTTGTTCTTTTACTGATAGGTGCAACGCTTGTTTCTGGGCTAGAAGCTATCATTCTGAACAAAATATATAATACTTAAATTTTGGTTACTGTAAAACAGTAAAGAGGATAATTATTTTAATTTTGATTACTGTTTAGCAGTAAAGAGGATAAACCTATATTATTTCGAAATTATTCATTCCTAATTTTGTAACTTTAGAAGTTAATATCTCTTGAACGAAGCGTTTGCGAGCATACCTCTGGAGGAAAAATTTTCTTGTTTTGAGATCATATACACTCATATTTTAAGTTTGGTCGTTTAACCCGGGAACACCCTGTATAATATAAAACATGGTATAATTAATCTTTTTAAAAATTAACAAAAATATATAATAAGGCTCTGAACAGAAAAACAAGGTAAATAATGGGCTATGAGATCCAACGCAGGATCTAATATGCGAAAATTATAATTAACCAATTCTTAGTCAATACATTAAAATATTAACAAATTAAAAATATCAAACGTTTCTGCCCTGAATTGGGCCCTCTTCAGTGATAGTAGTCAAAGACATATACGATGTATAAGAAATTAAGTTATTACGCACGCAAACGGTGATATCGCAACGAGCTGACACAAAAAACGTAAGCGCAGATAAAAATTCGCATTCTTGAGAACATCGAGCGCGCATCTCGAATCCGCGATGTTATGAAGCGTATGTCCGGACCGCATCCGTGCAGCGAACGACAGCGAGAGTCAATCTCGTCTTCCATAGCAGAGGGAGACAAAAGGTGGCAAACTGTGGCCCGGCAGAACTGCAGAATGCAGTAACTGTTAAGCACTATATAATAGATAGAAAAGTAATTGACTTACTGCATGCTACACGAACAGCGATCAAGACGTATCAGATGGTATTCATAGCCATTCTCCATCAGGAGAGAACGGTCTGTAGTCGTCGGAGTCAGAACTATTAATGCGAGTTCGAAGGACGCACGCCGTGAACTCCGAGACACGCAAGCATATATTGATTACAAACAAACAAGCATACAGGCGAAATTACAAACAGCCGCGCAAGAGAAAAACAAATTTGTTTAAACAGTAGAACGATGTTTTATTTTATTTAATAGCGGAATGTAAGATTCGCCTAAAAAGGCAGTGTCCGTCTGTAAGTTGATGCCATTATGTTGCAAGCCAATATGCAACATTTCAGAGACCAAGCGTCTGGCATAGAACGGTTCTTTGTCGAGAATTGCAGCATTCCCGAAATCAAACTTGTGGTTGTGATCCACGCAATGCATTTGTACCACCGAATGTCCCCCAGGATTTACACGTTTATGTTCTCTGATACGAGTTCCTAAAAGTCTACCAGTCTGTCCAGTATAGGAAGCGTCGCAATCAGAGCAATTAATGCGATACACAACATTGCTCTGAGAAGCATTATCGACAATGTCTTTATGTACTTTAATGAGACCATTAAGTCGGTTAAAACCGTATAAACTCAATTTTCTGTCTACAATGCTAGCGAGATGGGTAAACTTTTCTGAAATATTTTTTACATACGGGACAGACAGGTAAGACTTGCTTGTTAATTCTTCATCGTCGGAAGACCCCGATGAAGATCCTTTGAAAAGAGATTTAAGTTTTTCCAAAAGAATCGCAAAAACAAAGTTCAGCGGGTAACCATTTTCGAGCAAGAGCGCAACAGCCAGAGACAGATTTTTTTGGTGGAAAATAGGATGGGATAGTCTAAAAGCTCTGTCAATTAGTCCCAAGACTGCTCCTCTTTTTTGGCTATTGGGATGACTGGAAAAGAAGCTGAGGTATCGTCCAGAGAAAGTTGGTTTGTGATACCAATCGAATATCAATTTTTCGTTGGCAACTATTATTGTGGTGTCCAAAAAATTGAGAGTGTTAATAGTTCTGACTCCGACGACTACAGACCGTTCTCTCCTGATGGAGAATGGCTATGAATACCATCTGATACGTCTTGATCGCTGTTCGTGTAGCATGCAGTAAGTCAATTACTTTTCTATCTATTATATAGTGCTTAACAGTTACTGCATTCTGCAGTTCTGCCGGGCCACAGTTTGCCACCTTTTGTCTCCCTCTGCTATGGAAGACGAGATTGACTCTCGCTGTCGTTCGCTGCACGGATGCGGTCCGGACATACGCTTCATAACATCGCGGATTCGAGATGCGCGCTCGATGTTCTCAAGAATGCGAATTTTTATCTGCGCTTACGTTTTTTGTGTCAGCTCGTTGCGATATCACCGTTTGCGTGCGTAATAACTTAATTTCTTATACATCGTATATGTCTTTGACTACTATCACTGAAGAGGGCCCAATTCAGGGCAGAAACGTTTGATATTTTTAATTTGTTAATATTTTAATGTATTGACTAAGAATTGGTTAATTATAATTTTCGCATATTAGATCCTGCGTTGGCTCTCATAGCCCATTATTTACCTTGTTTTTAAAAATTAATAAAACTTAATAATAAAAAGTTTACGTGGCAATTATTCAATTTTAAGATACAATTCTTTTTGTGCGGACTCGAGATTTCTCTTATTTGTTGATTAAAAGCAAAAAAATATAAAGTATAAAATTTTTATTTGCAAGTGGAATAGAAAATATATTTCATTGAATCATAAATAGTCTCGATATTATTTTACTTGTGAACAAAAATGTTAAATATAATTTTTTATTACAGATGTATTTGTCTTTTGGAAGCTGCGTGACAGGATGTTTTAAGCTTCGTGTGACAACAGTAATAATAGTCTCCTCAGATCATTTCGAGGTGAAATTTTTATATTAGTGTGGCGGCTCTCCGCAAGCCACCAGGAAGTAACCTTGTCGTTCTCTCCCGTCGATGGTAATGAGGCGGCTCCGCAAGCAATCTAAAATCCTCGCCATTCTTATCGTTGGCATGCGAGAATGTGGCCATCAGGATTTCGCCCTCTCCGACGGCACACGACGCGAAGACGTGATCATCGGGGTTACATCCTCCCCGTCGGCACGCGCGGAACTCAGGTTAATATTTACGATACGCGCGAGATAATTTCAAGTTGTCGAAGCGCGGAGGCATTCAAGATATTAATCAGCGCGAATTTCAAAACGATGACCGAGGGCGAGATTCAAGGGATGAAAGTTGCCTAGCAACCAAAGTCGCCAAGCAACCAAGGGTTGTTACCGGGATTTTGCAGTATAAAAGACGGACCGATTTCCGAAAAATGCAGAGTAATCCGGCAGCAGTCGACCACGACGGATCTCCTACCGGCCTCAAGACGGAGAGCTCGAGATAATTGCGACACCCATCCCGGCTGGCCGAGGAGGAGGCCATAGCGCAGGCAACGCTACGACAAAGAACTCGCCCGCTTCCTCTTCAGCGATACACCAGTAAGAGGAAGGTGATCCTGATCGATCCGCCTGCAGTCGGCGCTCAGCCGCCTTCCCGAACCAAGCGACCAAGAATTCGTCCGGCGACCATCCCAGCAGCCAGCGCTAAGTCGCTGATTGGCGCCAAGCGCCCCAAAACTCAGCTCGCTGCTAACGAAGAGCAGAGCGTTAAACGCTCAACCGGAGTGGTGCTCCCGACTCCTGGGGTTGTTCAGCAGGAACCCATTGTCGGACGTTCTCTCCCCTGTCTTGATTTAAGCCCAAAGATAACTGGCGCAGGAACGCCTACAACAGGTAAAAAATTTTCCAGCGCTCAGACGCTCACTGGCGCTAGTCGCTTATCAATAAGCGCTCAGACGCTCACTGGCGCAAGTCGCCTATCAACTAGCGTTCAGACGCTCTCTGGCGCTAGACGCCATTCATCTAGCGCGCAGCCGCTTTTCGACGCAAAAAGGCAGAAACTCTCCTCACCGGTTCTTGGCGCTAGTCGCTCCTTTCCTAAAAAGAATTCTCATTTCTATCTAGGAACCTCAACGCCTAAAGACACACGAGAGAGCCTGGTCAGCTTCGAAGCCTCGCCAATTCGCTCCGCAGGATCATCACCAGCGTATAATTGGGTGTTACCGTCATTGGAAACTCCCGAGTTGCTTACTCCCTTCCGTATTGTGTCGGAGGGGACTCAGGCAGGAGTAGCCTGGAAGAATTTCAGGGACGCTGCCACGCAGACTGAGAAGGAAGCAACCGGGAAAGAAAATTCGAGAACAGCAGCCACACAGACGAAGCCGCGAGGAGGACGACAGGAGAGAGAGAGAAAAGAGAGATACGAAAGATTTCAACGACAAGACAGAGAGAGAAGAGAGAGACAAAGAAGATACCGTTATTGATCTAATGTTTGAAAATCTTGATCTTGTTATGTAGTTGAAATAAAATGATTTAACCAAAAATAATCCATTTCTTAGCGTTAAGCACGTTAAGCAATAAGGATAGCGAACGAGAAAAAAAACTTGAGCGTAAAGCGCACGCTGTATTAATTAAGCGTTAATCGCTCACAAACGCGTTATATAATATCCTAAATTAGGAACTATATTACAAGATACAATAATGTGAGATATGCAGAATTATTTACAAGTTATAGTCTCGATAGCTTGATATAGATAATTTTCATTGTCAATAGTTTAACATTTAACTTATAAAAGATCTTAGATAAAAATTTTATATGAAAAGTTATTGATCAATCTTATTCTCTCAATTCCATTTTAGACATTAATATTTATGTAATAACATTTCATCATAAAATAATGTCACAGGAGGCTATTATTGCAACTGTTACACACGAAGCTAACATCCTTCTTAACAATGTAGATTCCAAAAAATACATCTGTATAAACTGTATGGGTAATAAATAAATCATACGAGTATTTTACATTCAAATATATGTCAATGATTATAAAGGTGTTTTAAATATTGCGTGACAGTAAAATTACAAATTGTTCTGAGATTAGTTCTCTTGCTTGACTCGTTTCGTGCTGTGAGAGTAACTGTCAGCGCGAAACGTGTTTTGACAGATTAAATATCTTGATATCACAGTTCTAGAAATAAGTTTCATACAAAAGTTGTATGGTTGACAGGGGGACAGGGGGACAGGTAGACTTGACCTTGAGTGACTTCTTCAAGGCAAGGTCAATGTATTAGATGTTTTATTAAATTGAATCATCCGTCTTTTATTGCATATTCTTGTAGATCTTATCGAGATGTTTTCAAAACGTTATAATAGCTACCTTTCATTAAGATTTTGTGAGATATTTGAAATTTTGTTATGATATTTTTAATATAAAATATGATTTTACTTTAATACTTTGATACGTAGAATAATGAAGGGAATCGATTGTTGTAAAAAAACAGAAAAAATTATTTTACAAAAATTGATTGCACCTTGTAGACGCATATAATTTTTCAAAATTGCAAATGTAAAAATTAATATTATATGTATATATTATTCGATTCCTTTCATTATCCTACGTACAAAAGTACCAAAGTAAAGTTATTTAAAAGTGAACACTTTACGAGATATAAAAATATCAAAAATTTGAAATATCTCAGACAATTCTTAATAAATGTTTTATTATAGTGTTTTGACGTGTTTTAAACGTGTTTTTTTTTTCCATAATTTGCCATGTCGACATGTAAGATATGGAAAAACGTTTCAGACAAAAGTTGTTTGGTGTTAACGAGTGTCATCTGATGATGACTTTCATTTCACCTTGGATCAAGTTTAGAGGATTATTTCAAGGTTAACTTTATTATTTTTTCAAATATTTTTGTAGCTGATGTCAAGACGTTCTCAA
Organism: Leptothorax acervorum; assembly: GCA_035220615.1. Taxonomy (NCBI): domain Eukaryota; kingdom Metazoa; phylum Arthropoda; class Insecta; order Hymenoptera; family Formicidae; genus Leptothorax; species Leptothorax acervorum. The sequence goes on along the minus strand of JASTWQ010000227.1, from coordinate 188,529 downwards.
AACACTACAGCAATGCTACCTGTCGTTAAGATTTAAATTTTGTTTTGATATTTCCAAAATTGATTGCGTGCACAATAAGCGGTTAAATCTTTTTTTTTACAACAATCGAGAATCGAGTCTTTTCGTTATTTTACGTATAAAAGTATGAAAGTAAAGTTATTGAAATGTAAAGAAGTGAACACTGAGATATTTCATAATTTATATTAGAAGTATCAAGACAAAATTTAAAACATCTTACAAAAATGTTAACGAAAGATAGCTTTAGTATAGTGTTTTCATTTAGCTACAAAAATATGCAATATAAAGGAAGGGTTTTTATTTTTAAAAATAAAGTTGATCTTCAAATAACCATTTGAACATGATCCAAAGTTAATTGAAGATCATCGTCAAATGACCTCTTTTGTCTGTCTTCTATATTTTTCTACACTTATTTGGGGCATTTAAAATATAGGACACTCTGTATATATATCTACACAATTAATTATACGCGCAAATATGTACGTTATTTTAAAAATACATAATGCTGTAGGATGAATAATGCGCGCAAAGTCCACGCTTTCTAGTATTTTATATAGTAAAGAAGCTGAATGCCGCGCGTCTAGCGCGCGCTTTTACTATTTCAGTAATATAATAGATATACAATCACACACAATATAGAATATAGCCATTACAGTCCGAGCTTAGATTTTATAGCAGCTTATTATTATTTCTCTATGTATAAATATATTTTTCCCCTCAAACCCTACAATACTGCGCGCTGATTAGAATTGTCAGACTTACAACACATCTTTTTGGGTAAAAACCCTTCTTCCTCCTCCCCCTGATTAAGTCGATTTAATTTTAATTTTAAATAACTGAAGAATTTATTGCGAAAAATACTTCAGCCAGGGTTCGAACCTGGAACCTTCCGCAATCCATGTCGGGTGTCGTATCAATTCGACCACTGAAGCATGTGGTAATATTTATCGCAATATTCGGATGATAATAATTTGAACGTCTTTTCTGGCCGACGTAAATTACAATTCATAGTTAGTTCTTATTTCAAGATTGTCTTAATAGTCCAGTCACTTTAGTAAAAAAAACACCAAAATTACGACAAAAGTCCGAGCTAGCTGAATTTGGTATGTAGCTTCATTTAATAGTTAAAAATAATATCAAAAATCCCCATCAATCCATTGTGAGCTACAAAATTTACAACGAATAATAGGTGTAAGAAATGAGTTTGTAGTAAATATCTCCTTACCTATTAATCCTATGATTAAAATAGCTGTTATCAAATTTTTAGATTAGAAAATTTCCTATAAAAAAGATACATTTTTTTCGTACAAATAACCGTTTTCACGTATTATACGACTTATCAAGTTGAAGTCTATAGTTTATGAATAATAACACTGTTCAACACCATTTTGTAACATGAGTGTGAATAGTCATTTCCGATGTTATTTTTTGCCTTCTGAACACGAATCCGTTGTTCAAATTTGAGTATCACTTCACAATTTTGAGATCATCAACTATTTTTCAAACACGGTTTCCAGACAAAGGGTTAGTCCTACGAAAAAATGAATGACCTTTTTTTGTGCAGAATTACAAGATAAACAACTTTCATTTAAACATTTTTTGGTTATCACTTCAAAATTTTGAGAAAAACGGACGTTTTGGGCCTCTTTGACGCCATTTATCTCAAAATTGTGAAGTAACAGCTAAATTTGAACAACGGATTCGTGTTCAGAAGGGAAAAAACATCGGAAATGACTATTCACACTCATGTTGCAAAATGGTATTGAACAGTGTTATTATTTATAAACTATACATTTGAACTTGGTAAGTCGTACAATACGTGAAAACGGTTGCTTGTACGAAGAAAAAGTATAGGATCTTTTTTGTAGGAAATTTCTTAATCTATAAATTTGGTAATAACTATTTTAGTCATAGGATCAATAGATAAGGAGATATTTATTAAACACTTATTTTTTAAACCTATTATTCGCTGTAAAATTTTTAGCTCACAATGGATTGATGGGAATTTTTTTATATATTTATAACTACTAAATAAAGCTACATACCAAAATTCAGCTAGCTCGGATTTTTTTCGAAAAGAGTCTAATGGAGGATTCACACTGCGTCCGATGTTCGACGAACGATGATCCGACATCCAATAGAAAATTTTTGTTTCTAATAATAAATTCTTTTATTGGATGCCAGATCGTCGTACGTCGAACATGGGACGCAATCGGATGCAGTGTGAATACTCCATAAAGTGACCGGGCTATATAAGTTATGTGTTATTATGATCATTCGGTAAAACTGCTGTTTAGGGGACCCACCTCCACTACTTTGACATATCGTTGACATATGTTGTCAAGGTTACCCTCCTGAGTAAATTTCAAAAGGTTTTAGCCGTCGCTTGTTCTTTATTAATAACCCTAACACAAACCAATTGTTGTATGGGTGGGCTTCCATCACGTGAGTCACAGTCTTCCATCAGTCGATTTACTGCTTTTAATGACTTTCCTTCATTTATACAGGTATTATTTCCACATAAATATTAGTCGTTTATGCCTTTCAATACTCAAAATAACTGATATATTTTTCACATTTTTGTTAATAACTTTTAATAAAAAACGGGCGACTGCTAAAATCTTTTAAATGCTGTTCAGGGTCATGATAACCTTGACAACATATGTCAAGGTCAACGTCATTGAAAGTGGGTCCCTTAAACAGCTGTTTTACCGGTCATTCCATTGACTGGATAGAGTTGTTTAAATTCTCTACAATGCTTTATTTCCTTATTTGTGTAGGATTTATAAGGATTCCAGCAGAATTTCTTCTGGTAAGGTAAGTATTTTTTTTTCATCACTTATATAATACAGTTGCGTGGTGATACAAGGGTACTGTGCATTTGCATAAAACGAGTTCTGTGTGCGAATACAAGGGTGCTGCACCTGTGAAGATCGGGTGCTCTGCGCCTACAAGTACGGGTGCTGTGCGCCTATAAGAACGAGTGCTGTGCGCTTGCAAAGATCGGGTGCTGTGCGCCTACAAAGAAAGGGTGTTGTGCGCCTACAAAGAAACGGGTGCTGTGCGCCTACAAAAAGAACGGGCTCTGTGCGCCTGCAAAGATCGGGTGCTGTGCGCCTGCAAAGATTTGGTGCTGTGCGCCTACAAAGAAACGGGTGCTGTGCGCCTGCAAAGATCGGGTGCTGTGCGCCTGCAAAGATTGGGTGCAGTGCGCCTACAAAGAAACGGGTGCTGTGCGCCTACAAAAAAAAAACAGTTACTGTGAGCTTACAAAAAACCGGGTGCTGTGCGCCTGCAAAAAAGACTGCTAGGCATTTTTGAAAGTTCATTATCCGCTTACTTTAAATAAAATGTCTCTCAAGACAAAAGATATTATTTTAAAACCTGAAGAAAAAAATATAATTACTCGAGGCGAATGGATTACGGACGATCATATGTATCATTTCCATATACTTTTACGAAGTTGTTCAAATTATGAACCTGCCGAAACATGGCAAATCCAATTGCCTGAATTTATTCAAGAGATACCAGAAGATAGAAAACATATACAAATATTACACAGTTCGACAGCTTCATTAAACTGTACAGATCCAGAAATTAGAAATAGAAATGGACATTGGATATGTAGCTATTACGATAGAAAAAAAATATATATCTATGATTCACAAAATAAAAAAGAATTGCACGAACATCATAAGGAATTCTTATAAAAATTATTCCCAACATACGACTTTAAGAAACATCCCGTAAAATTTCCTACTGAGCAAGATCAACGGAACTCTAACGATTGCGGAGTTTTTGCTATAGCTTTTGCAATTTCATTATTGTTTAATATTAAACCTGACAAAGTAAGATATGATTATGAAGTAATGCTTTCACATTTGTTAAAGATTTTCGAATCGAATGCAATTGAGCATTTTCCTCAAGATTTACAATGTGGTATTCCACAAAAAGTACTTCCATTAGCGGTAATAAAAGCGAGAGAGGCTGAAGCGATTGTTAAAAGTACAAAGAGATATTTTGAACGTAATTCCGCCAAAAAACGAGCACAGGAACACGATTCAGAAAATCGCCCTACAAACCGACAGCGCTGCGAACAGAATTTACCAAATAATCGTGTTCAAGATTCACAATGTGGTATTTCTCAAAAAGTTCTTCCATTAGCGGTAATAAAGGCGACAGAGGCTGAAGCGATTGCTAAAAGTACAGACACATTTTGAAAGTAATTATGCTACAAAACCTCGTGCAGAGGAACAGGATTTAGACAATCGCGCTACAAAGCGACAGCGATCCAAACGGAATTTACCGAATAAAGTTATTTTAAAGCCTAAAGAGAAAGATATAATTATACAAGGTCAATGGATTACGGACGATCATATGGATCATTTCCATACACTTGTACGAAGTTGTTCAGATTATGAACTTGTCGGAACATGGCGAAACCAAAGGCCTAAATCTATTCCACGTATATCAGAAGATAGAAAACATATACAAATACTGCATAGTTCGTCAGCTCCATTAAAATGTACAGATCCAAAAAAGAGGAATGTAAATGGACATTGGGTATGTATCTATTACGATACAAAAAATATATATATCTATAATTCACGAAATAAAAAAACATTGCACGAACATCATGAGCAATTTTTAACAAGATTATTTCCAACATACGACTTTAAGAAACGTCCTGTCAAATTTCCTGCTGTGCAACATCAACCGAACAGTCATGATTGTGGTGTTTTTGCTATAGCTTTTGCGACTTCATTGTTATTCAATATTAAACCTGACAAAGTAACATATGATCATAGAGTAATACGTTCACATTTGCTGAAGATTTACGAATCAAATACAATTGAGCACTTTCCTCAAAATTTAAATTTTGGTATTCCTCAAAAAGTACTTCCATTAGCAATAATAAAAGCGAGAGAGTTCGAAGCGGTCCGTAAACGTATAATATACCAATGTAAAAAGAAAGAAGTCGGCTATATGGAGAATTTAAGAAATGTTCATGCTAACAATAAGAGAAGGCGTGTGTTCAGACAATTCGCACGGTGCGCGACATCCCGGTCCCCTACGCACATACCACCATGTTTCGGCACACAATTCGCTCGGCCCGGGCCAATCACCGTAGGGCACGAATCGATTCGCTGCGGGTGATCTATCGGTCGATGACTCTCGGTACTTCTCGAGTGCGGACATATTGTCGAGTTTCCGGTTCACCTCATCGCACGTGTTTAACGAGTCTCTCGCGCACGACGGTGATTATCGAATCAACTGCGGCTAATTACGCTTGCTTACGAGCTCATCGGATCGCTCTCGAGTGAAAGTTCTCTTGGCTCACTCTACAAACCCTTCGGCTTCACCTCAAGATAGCATCGACTGCGAAAAGTGCTCTCGACGTCGTGCGACGCTTCGAGTGGCCCAACGGTCGACGTGACTGCGGATCTTCTCACCTTTCGGACGGGACTCATTAGTGACAATTGTGAATAGACCACAGCAGTGGAGAAGCAAAATTCGGACAGGACTCAGTTGTGCGGTGTCCGGAAAATAATACAGGTAACGCTTGTGAGTGTCAAAAATACATCGGTCAGACCACCCCTCGAGGGGGGTCATCTCGCGAACCCGCCGCGCCCCTTCCGAAACCAGAAACCGCGGACAATACTCAAAACATTTTTTGGTCCTTCGAGCCGGATACCGGAAAGGACGGCGCGGTGCCTCATGAACCCGGACATCTCAAACGTGGAGAAGATGCATTATCTTCGCACCAGCCTCACCGGAGACGCGGCGCAGCTAATTTCAAACTTACCTCTCTCTGAGGATTCGTTTGCATCAGCGTGGGATCTGCTGGTCGACCGCTTTGAAAACAAGCGTCTCCTCGTTTCGGCTCAAGTAGATCGACTATTCAGTATCCGGACAAGCTCCACTCGCTCGGCACGGGACCTCAACACTCTACTTAACACAGCAACGGAAGCACTTAATGCACTACAGGCTCTTGGATCTCCGATTCAACACTGGGATCACCTCTTAGTGCATCTCCTCGTCCAACGACTAGACCCACACACGCGAGAGGCTTGGGAAGTCAAACTGGGTTCATCAACGGAACCACCCTCATATCAAGATCTCAAAACATTTATCACCGGGCGGGCCCGAGCTTTCGAGAGCATGGAGCTCGGAGTCTCCACTACCTCCCCGGCAAGTTCTGCCTCCAAACCACGGCTCAAGGCATCTCCGGCCAACGTCCTTGTGGCCACCTCACCGACCTCAGGGTCTGACTCAGCAGCGTGTGCGCTGTTCTCCGGACAACACTACATCGTCTCATGCTCCTACTTCCGGAACATGAACCCACAGCATCGGCGAGATATCGTGATAGAGAAGCGGCTCTGCTTCAACTGTCTGGGACGACATAACGCGATTGCTTGCCAAAACCAGAAGCGTTGCAGAGAATGCGGGAACAAGCATCACACGATGATCCACACGGACACGTCTCGACACACTTCGACCTCGGTTCCGGAAACCCCGACCACCGCTACGGCTACGTCAACACAAATCTCGGCCCCCCCCTCACCGGCGAAAAGTGACTCGCCCCCCTCTCATGAATGACTCTCTTCGGCTCCCCTCGTGTCTCAATCGGTTTGTGTTTCTCGTCCGGCCGTTCTACTAGCCACGTGTCGGGCACTCACCAAATCACTTAGCGGCGACCCTCAACAAGTTCGGATGCTCATCGATCCCGGTTCAGAACTCACCTTCATATCAAGATCAGCAGTGAAGCGCCTTCAGCTTCCAAGACTACACGCATCAATACCCATTCTAGGCATCGGCGGATCTCCCTCTGAACGTACCTGCGGTGCGGTCTCACTGACTCTGCAGTCAACCTACTCGGCACGGTCCATTCATGTCACGGCCTACGTTCTCTCCAAACTCACGACTCAGCTACCCTCTTTTGGACTCTCAACTCACAGATGGACTCATCTTCAAGGACTATCACTGGCGGATCCGGACTTTCTCGTTCCAGGCCCCATTGATTTGATTCTCGGCGCGGACACTTACGGCCTCTTTGTCGAATCGGAGGTGGTCAAGGGATCGGAGCGTGAACCCATCGCCCAGCGCACCCTCTTCGGCTGGATCGTCCTCGGCCCTCTCTCAACGGTCACCCCCTCGGCCGCCTCAACCAATCAAGCCACGGTCGAGCACGATCTCCACGACCTCCTCACCAAGTTTTGGGTACAGGAAGAGATCCCCTCCTCACCCACGCCTCCACTCAGCTCAGAGGAAGCAGAATGCGAGGCGCACTTTCGGGCAACTCACTCACGGGACAGCTCCGGGCGCTATATCGTACGGCTCCCATTCCGATCACCGGCACACCAACTCGGCGATTCCAAGGCTACGGCTCAAGGGTGCCTACGACGCCTGCTAAGGCGGTTCTCAACGGATGAGACCTATCGTCAACTCTATCAATCATTTATGCAAGATTACGAAGCACTCCGACATATGGTCAAGGTCTCCCCCTCTGAACCAGAACCATCTTCGGCCTATTATCTACCTCACCACGGAGTTCTCAAGGAAGACAGCGTCACCACGAAATTGAGAGCGGTATTCAACGGATCTAGTCTCACCACCTCTGGCGTCTCACTCAATCAACTCCTGCACACGGGTGCCAAACATCAAGTAGATATCTCAGACGTTCTGCTCTGGATTCGGCTGCACCGATACATCTTTACTACGGATATAGTTAAAATGTTTCGGCAAATTCTTGTTCACCCCGATGACTGGCCGTTTCAGCGCATCCTCTGGGTCGATGCCCTACTGAACATCATCGTGTACGCACTCACGACGGTAACCTACGGTACCAGATCGGCACCCTATCTTGCGGTTCGGACTCTTCTCCAACTCGTGGAAGACGAAGGGGCCAACTATCCACTGGCAGTCCTCCCCCTGCTGAAGGGGCGGTACATTGACGATATCTGCGGCGGAGCGGACAACTTCGAAAAGCTGCTGGCTATAGCGCGCCAGTTGATAGCTCTCTGCAAGGCGGGCGGGTTTCCTCTCGCGAAATGGCAGAGCAATCACCCAGACCTATGCGAGGCGGTCTCACCAGACGATGTCTCTCCCAATTCTCACCAGTTCGAAGGTGCTCAAGGAAAGATATTGGGACTTGTATGGCAGCCCTCACCCGACCAATTCATTTTCACGCCTAAGCTGTCACCAGCATCTGAAATCACAAAGCGGTCCATACTCTCAGAAGTCTCCCAAATTTTCGATCCACTTGGCTTCCTGGCTCCTGTGACCATCAGAGCCAAAATGCTACTACAGGAATTGTGGCTTGAAAAGATCGGATGGGATGACGCTATCTCCCCGCGACTTCGACATCGGTGGATTCAATTCCGGGAGGACTTGCCTGCACTCAGCCTCATCACCATACCACGCTGGCTGAATCTCACCCCCTCATCCCGGGTCGAGCTCCACGGATTCTCGGACGCTTCTCAACTCGCAATGGCGGCAGCGGTTTACATCAAGACAACCTCACCTTCGGGCGAAATCAAGGTCTCTCTTGTTTGCGCCAAAACCAAGGTGGCGCCTCTCAAACGACTCACCGTCCCACGACTAGAGCTCACTGCGGCAATGCTCCTTGCTCGTCTCATTAGTTACGTCCAACGAGTGCTCGAACTGGCGGACGTTCCAATCTTCCTGTGGCTGGACTCATTGGTGGCACTCACATGGATAAATAGCCACCCTTCTCGATGGAAGGACTTCGTCTGTAATCGGGTAACTGTCATTCAGGACCTCGTCCCTCATGGGCACTGGCGATTTGTCCCCGGCCTCGAAAATCCGTCAGACTGCGCGACTCGAGGTCTCACGACCACCCAACTCGCTCAACACTCACTCTGGTGGAAAGGGCCATCGTGGTTAGCCTTGTCATCTCCAAACTGGCCGGACATGCCTCCTCACGCGGACTCCCCGGCTGTCCTCGAGGAAAGACCCGGACTCTTATTCCTGACATACACTCCGCAGCCACCTCAACTCTGGGAACTCATCTACCGCTACTCCTCCTCACCAAATTGCTCCGAGTCACGGCCACCTGTCAACGGTACATTGCTATACTAAAAGGGGTACCTCAGTCATCACTCGCCACCCCCCTCAATCCCGGTGATTTGGCGTCAGCTCGGTTATTCTGGCTGCGGTCGGTTCAAGCGGCATATTTCTCATCGGAACTTAAGGTCCTCTCACGCGGAGCACTACTGCCTAAATCTCACCCCCTCTCTAGACTCACGGCATTCATTGATCAAGCGGGTATTCTCCGAGTGGGGGGACGACTCAAGAATGCCTTACTGGACCCCGAGAGTAAGCACCCGGCAATTCTCCCTCGAGACTCACCACTATCTCAACTTATTATCACGGACGCTCATCTACGGACTCTTCACGGCGGGACTCAATTGACGTTAACGTACCTCCGTCGGGCCTATTGGATACTTGGAGGACGGGCTCCCGTCAGGGCTCACATCCTTCGTTGCTGTCGGTGCGTTCGATATCGCGGCGAGCGGGCACAACAACTCATGGGACAACTCCCCTCACCTCGGGTCACACCATCCCGGCCGTTCCTCACCACTGGAGTGGATTACGCCGGCCCGGTCACACTCAAAACCTGGAGAGGCCGAGGTGCCAAAACTCACAAGGGGTGGATAGCAATCTTCGTTTGCTTCCCGACCTCAGCGGTTCACCTAGAGGTCGTCACAGACTACTCCACGGAGGGTTTTCTCGCCGCGTTCCGAAGATTCACTGGTCGGCGTGGCATCTGCCACACTCTTTTCAGTGACTGTGGCACCAATTTTCTCGGAGCCGATGCCGCACTCAAACGCCTCTTTACTTCCGGAACGAAGGAATTCAAGGACCTCTCTCAACTGTTGACCAATGACGGAACAAACTGGTCTTTCAACCCTCCGGCTACTCCTCATTTTGGTGGCAAATGGGAGGCAGCGGTCAAGTCGGTGAAATATCACCTACGGCGGACGATCGGCGAGCAGCTACTGACTTATGAGGAGCTTACAACTCTTCTAGTCCAAATAGAGGCCGTGCTCAACTCAAGGCCGCTGTGCCCTCTCTCAGATGACCCGGATGATCTCTCGGTTCTCACCCCCGGGCACTTCCTCATCGGTGAAGCACCTACCACCATTCCGGAGCCATCTCTTTCTGCGGTACCGATCAACAGACTATCACGGTGGCAACTTATACAACAGCAAGTACAACACTTTTGGGCTCGATGGTCAACGGAGTATCTCCAACGTCAACTCTCAATTTCCAAGTGGCATCATCCGTCTACGCAGATCCAGGTGGGATCACTAGTGCTAATCACCGACGAACGGTTCCCCCCATCTAAGTGGCCTCTCGCCCGAGTGACGAATCTTCACCCGGGGGCCGACGGTCTCTGGCGGGTTGTCACCCTCAAGACCGCTACCACGGAGCTCAAGCGACCCATTGCCAGGCTCGCAATTCTTCCTCTCGCCTCGGAGCACTCATCCACGGACGCAACCTCAGCCTCGACCGCCTCATAAGATCATTCTACAACGCTGTTGTCGAAGGCGGGCGGAATGTTCAGACAATTCGCACGGTGCGCGACATCCCGGTCCCCTACGCACATACCACCATGTTTCGGCACACGATTCGCTCGGCCCGGGCCAATCACCGTAGGGCACGAATCGATTCGCTGCGGGTGATCTATCGGTCGATGACTCTCGGTACTTCTCGAGTGCGGACATATTGTCGAGTTTCCGGTTCACCTCATCGCACGTGTTTAACGAGTCTCTCGCGCACGACGGTGATTATCGAATCAACTGCGGCTAATTACGCTTGCTTACGAGCTCATCGGATCGCTCTCGAGTGAAAGTTCTCTTGGCTCACTCTACAAACCCTTCGGCTTCACCTCAAGATAGCATCGACTGCGAAAAGTGCTCTCGACGTCGTGCGACGCTTCGAGTGGCCCAACGGTCGACGTGACTGCGGATCTTCTCACCTTTCGGACGGGACTCATTAGTGACAATTGTGAATAGACCACAGCAGTGGAGAAGCAAAATTGTCACTAATGAGTCCCGTCCGAAAGGTGAGAAGATCCGCAGTCACGTCGACCGTTGGGCCACTCGAAGCGTCGCACGACGTCGAGAGCACTTTTCGCAGTCGATGCTATCTTGAGGTGAAGCCGAAGGGTTTGTAGAGTGAGCCAAGAGAACTTTCACTCGAGAGCGATCCGATGAGCTCGTAAGCAAGCGTAATTAGCCGCAGTTGATTCGATAATCACCGTCGTGCGCGAGAGACTCGTTAAACACGTGCGATGAGGTGAACCGGAAACTCGACATTATGTCCGCACTCGAGAAGTACCGAGAGTCATCGACCGATAGATCACCCGCAGCGAATCGATTCGTGCCCTACGGTGATTGGCCCGGGCCGAGCGAATCGTGTGCCGAAACATGGTGGTATGTGCGTAGGGGACCGGGATGTCGCGCACCGTGCGAATTGTCTGAACAGCGTGAATATCAAGACAATTTAGAAGAGAATCGTTCTAAACGGCGATGTCTATATAAAAAGGATTTACTACAACGACGCGCACAAAAGCGTATACGTTATCTAATAAATTCTCAGCAAGAACGAGATAGACGAAGAAAATATTCTGATCGTAAATGGCTTTATAATAAACGATATTATGAAAGAAAAAGTTCTAAATCCGTACCTTCTAACAAAAATCGCGATATTGCCAAAAATATCACTAGAAAATATCACAAGTTTTGGTTACGAAATTATATATAATTTCTTAATCCTGTGGCAATTGAAGACATTAAAATGAAACTTGATATTAAAAATCCTACTGAAAGACGATTAGAAGCCGAAAGAATCGTACGTTGGTGTATGCGTATTCGAGACACTTATGTCCGCGATATTTCTCAAATTAGCTACACTTTAAAAGAAATCACAAGTATGCTTGACTCTTGCCGCTGAATGCTCTACAATTGACAATAAAAAACGTGCATTATGTGGCATATCGCGACAAACGGCTTCGTCCGAAAATTACTTTATCGATACATATCGTAACATTACTTCACCGCAACTTTTGGTGATGAACGAGAAAGGGACACTTATGAATGTATTACCTTTGCAGCAGGCACGAGCAAAAAAATCATGGTCATGCAATGCCTTGTGTACAATTGATCAGTTTCTAATTGATCGTTATGAACAATTCCTTAAAACGATATGTACATGTACTTTAAAAAAAATACCACAATTGTTACAAAATATTCATACATGTACAATAAAAAATTCGAATAGACAGGGTCACACACATGCTTGTTACATTGATGATACAACTTGCGAAGCGACATTTCTTCCTGTTCTATTATTATCACATTTTCTAACAGTGAGATTTATTAAACGTTTAATTTATCAAATGACAAGATTACATAACAAGATGTTAAATCTGGAGAAGGCTTTAACTTCTGCTGATTTTGACACATTAAACGAAATTATAACTTTGGCACAACAACAAGCAAATATGTACAAACATCAGCAGAATTGTACTACTTTGAGTGATGATGAAATCATATCTCGCTATAAAAATGCATTTAAGGCTTTTGCTAAACGCTCCATGGACACACCTCGATATGTTTGTGCATAATGTGAGAAACTGTGTTATAAAAGAAGTGTCTTCGAATTTAATAAGCTTAAAGCACAAATAGATATTCCAATTTGGAGAGATTTAATGGCGCATTTAGAAAAACATAATATTACCCCGCAATACATATGTCGTTACTGTGACAAAAAATTCCGTGACGGATTAATGCCTGCGTATTGCGTATTAAATGATCTATTTGTACATGATCCACCCGAAGTAATATCATGTCTTAACGAGTTTGAAAAAATTTTCATACAAAGAGCTAAAGCTTTTCAAACTGTCGTTTCAATGAAACCTGTTAGTAAGAAAAAATTTCCTCACAGACGAATGGTACAAAAAGTAAAAGGTAGAACGTTTCATTTACCGTTACCTTTACAAGAGACATTGAACAAAATATGTTCTGATAAGGATCCAATTAATACCAATCATGAACTGTACTTTGTAGGTGTTAGAAATGTTCCGACAAAATCAAAAATTATCTGGGAACAAATGGTAGACGTTAAGAAGGTTTTTGACGCTTTAGTGTGGTTAAAAGAACATAATCCTTTATATTCTCATATTGTATTGCCAGATACTTATAAAAATTTTTCTTTACATACATTATTAAAAAATCCAGAGTATGAAATACAGAAGACAGATGAAAATGGTAGTAAATCCGATTCGAATGACAAACACGAATCGAGTCCAAAAAGTCCAATGCAAGAAACAAAAAACAACATAGACGTTACTTTAAATAATCAGCGTAAGGCAATGATAACTCAGATTCTTGACGAAAATAATAATTATTACGAGCAATATACTATTTATCATTTATATGAAAAAAAGGAATGTAAAAGTGATACCGCCTTATATCAAATGTTAAAAATTGACGATTTGCCTTTGGACAATCGTGAGAAATTGTTAGATCTATTATGTTTTCCAGATATATATCCTCTTAGTGTTAATGGACAACACCAAACTAGACAGGTTAAACTTCACGATCATGAATTTGTTAAATGTCGTTTGATGTCCAAACATTCACAATTCAGATTAAATATACAATTCTTATTTTTTTTGTTAAATCAATTGAATATGCGTGAATTAAAACGTGGTATTTTTCACAAACTGAATATAACTAATCGTTATACGGCTTCAGAATATTTACAAGCAATGGAGACAGATGCATTAGAATCTAACTTGAGTACAATATTTGCCACTCTAAGAAATACGGAACAATACTGGCGTCAACCAAGAAATAATTTAAAATGTATGACGCAACACTACGGACCTGCGACATTTTTCCTAACATGGAGTCCTGCTGATTGGCTAATGGATGATTTAGATGCATATATTCGTGAAGTAAATGGATGGCCTGACGATTCGACGCCCATTAGTGTACTAGTTGCTAGGGATCCCGTGTCGACGTCAAGGTTTCTTGATAATAAATTCAAAGTATTGCTTGATTTTATTTGTTCCAAAGATTACCCGATCGGAGAAGTAACACATTACTTCTGGCGACGAGAATACCAAGGTAGAGGTATACAACATTTTCATTTATTAATTTGGATTAAAGATGAGCCAATTATCGGTGAATCCTCCGATGAAGAGGTTTCTAAATTTATTTTGCAACATATAACATGTAAAATGCCGGATCCAAAGATTTCACCATTATTATACAGGCGAGTCAATACGCATCAACGACACAAACATAACGATTATTGTCTTCGTTCCAAAAAAGTAGGACGTAAAACGACTCGTGTATGTCGTTTCGGATTTCCTCGTCCTGTCACGGAAACGTTGATTATCAGAGATGTCATGAGTTCGATAGCAGGTAGAAAACGATTGAAAAATAGAAGTAGGCTTTATGATCTTCCTCAAACAGATGCTGAGACAAACATAAATGATTATAATACTGTCTTTCTTACTGCAGTGGTAGGAAATGTCGATATACAATATATTGGTGAAAAATCCACGTTGCTTACTTGGTATATTACTAAGTACATAAATAAAGCAGCAAAAAGTGAAATATCTGATGCTATCCTTGATAGTAAAAATGAGAAAAAGGAATCATTGCATAGAAAAATTTGGAAATTTTCTGTGCGAGGCATTAGTAATAGGGAATGTGGAGCTCTTGAAGGTGCTGATGGATTGCTAGGTATTCCTTTATATGGGACTGATCAAAATACGACTTTTAGATGGTTAAATGTTAATCAGATACGACACAGAAAAGTGAAAGGCTATAAGGAAATTGAAGCTCTTGACGGAGATTCTACAGATATATTTTGTCCATCTATAATAAATGATCATTATCCACAGAGACCGGAAGAATTGGAATCCATGTCTTTGTATGAATTTGCACAATGGTATGAGATTTCGAAAATCAAACCAAAAGGTAAAAATATTGAACAGTATAAGATGAAGAATGGTTATTATCTGAAACGGCGACAGCGTGGACATCTTATTGATCACTATAAATACAATGTCAATACGCAGCCGAAAAATTATTTCTTTTTATTACTGCTCATGTTTAAACCGTGGCGGAAAATAGAGGATCTTAAAGATGGATGTGACACTTATGCAGAATCATTTCACAAGGGGAAGTTACATCTTGAGAAAGCATTGCAGTATCATGAAAAATTAGAGGAATTGCAAAAAGCATTTGAAACTGCGTAGGAATTAGTTCAACAAAATTTAGATGAGTTGGAAAAACAGCATGAGTCTCAAGATGATCCTGATAATCTAATAGGTGTTCAAAATATTGAGGCTGGTGAAACGATGCAAGATTTTAAGGATCTTGGTGACAAATTAGATCAGGAAATCAATATATCTGAAATGATTTCAAAGCTGAACGCAGATCAAAGAAGAGTATTTGATAGAGTCATCAACGCCATAACATCGTCGGATATCGACAACACCATAATATCGTCGGGTAGTTATAAACCATTATGATTATACGTTAGTGGAGAAGGAGGTACTGGTAAAAGTTTCTTAATTAAAACTATGCTGGATAAAACAAAATCGCAACAAGAATATTGCTGTAGCTGCAGCTACTGGTATAGTAGCGTTTAATATCAATGGTTTGACAGTTCATAGATTGCTGCAGTTACCTGTTGAACATGGTCAGACTCCTAAGTATAAACAATTAGCTCCACACGTTTTGAAAGTTTTACGGGCAGATCTCAAAGATGTTATTCTTATTATAATTGATGAAGTGTCAATGATATCTAATTTAACTTTGATGTATATAAACTTGCGTCTATGTGAAATATTTGATACCTTTGACGAGGCTTTGTTTGGTCGAAAGCATATTCTTTTATTTGGAGATCTGCTTCAATTACCTCCTGTACGTGAAGATTTCGTCTTTGTTCCATTATCGAACAAAGAACTTGGTAAATGTATTGGCAGTATGGGGACTACAAAAAACATTTTGTGGGACAAATTTGAATATGATGAATTGACGATCAACATGCGCCAGCAAGGAGACGGATCTTATCGTGAATTACTCTCGAGAGTTCGTATTGGTTTATTGACAAAATCTGATTCTGAGATTCTTGAGAAAAGAAAAATATCTTTCAAAGGCGAGTCTTTCGAAACAAGATTATACGAATTGTGTGATTTTATTGATAATTTGCCGTCTGATACCGTTAGTTTACTGCCTACTCGTCATATGTGCGATGTTCTTAACACTGCAATGTTAAGTCGTATTGCTTCAAGAGAAATATTATTAATTGCTAAAGATACGTTGGAATGTAGAAATAAATCTGTCAGAGAAAAAGTAGCAAAGAAATTGACGGATAATGAGGATGATAATACTACAACAGCTGGGCTTTCAAAACAAATTACAATTAAAATTGGAGCGAAAGTTATGCATTAAGACGCAATATTGATGCCAGTTTGGGCCTCGTTAATGGTACAATTGGTACAGTTATTTCTGTTGTGCAGGATACATCTACTGCTTATGTAGAAAAGATTAAACTTCTTTTACCGTCTGGTTTGGAGTATTTTATTGAAAGAGTAAGTGTCAAGTTTCAAGTATTGCATGTATCCGATACAGTATATGTTCCGTGGAACAAAGGCCAAAGTATTTGATTTGTTTTTATTCCAGTTTAAAGTCGAATTAATATTAGTAAATGTATGCTTGTCAATCTCAGGTTATTTGGAAAATTGTCCGAAGTAACATATTTGTATATCGCGCGTATTATAGCGTACTGCCACGCCCAGCGCTACCGTCGGGGAGAG
Source organism: Leptothorax acervorum (assembly GCA_035220615.1). Taxonomy (NCBI): domain Eukaryota; kingdom Metazoa; phylum Arthropoda; class Insecta; order Hymenoptera; family Formicidae; genus Leptothorax; species Leptothorax acervorum. The sequence goes on along the minus strand of JASTWQ010000227.1, from coordinate 171,641 downwards.
CGTGGAGGGGAGACGGTGGACTAGAGCCGCCGTTAGATCGTCAGATAGTTCAGTTGTCTCAACGAGCAAAGTTCGACAGTTAGTTAGAAAAGCGACAAGGCAGTGAGCAGTCACGCATACCTTCACGGTGATATTTGTCTTATACGGAAAGAGCCGAGTCTCTTATACGAATTCTCTTATACGAAAAGAGCCGAGTCTCTTATATGAATTCTCTTATACGAACCAGAGCCGAGTCTCTTATACGATCGAGCCGAGTCTCGAACACGGGGCCCCGTTTGCGGCACCTAGTTGTCGCTATTCATTTCTGTACACGTCGTATCATTAACGATACTTTCAATTATACGTTACACGATCTCATGGGTTTTTATGCCTTAACAGGCTTTTCCCCACGAGCCAATAAAGGATTATTTCCCATTGGCTCAAAATCACGATTTGTATTTATTCACCCATCCTTATCCGAAACCAGAAGATTTCTTCATGTTGAAGAGGTTTTCGACCAAACATTTTGGTGCCTCCTGTGAGGTCTGGACTCGCGAACCCTGAGGACATTCAACGCTGTATCGAGACGTCCGGCCGCACGCAAACCAGTCGTTTCCGGGGCCCACCTCGTCCGAGCCAACGCAGAGAACCTTCGAGATTGAAAGATAAGTATTTTCAAGTAAATACATTTCACGTCCGATAAATTCATCTTAGTGAATTCGATATTGACGAGTTTCGATTTAATTGACATCTACATAATATTTATCGACACGAGATCAAGATTCGCGAAAACACGGGTTTGTCCGAGCGTGTTCAGACGCGTTAGAATGCATTAATTTTTGTGTTTGGAGACGGATGAGCGCGTAGCCGGGTTGCGTTTGAGCCGCCGACAAAGCGAAACGGGTTGCGTTTGAGCCGCCGACAAAGGGAAAAATTCGTCGAGCCGCGAGTCGTTATTGTTATTGGTCACGCCCGGGAAGGCTGACGACGCATTATCGGTCGCGCGCAAAAAACCGACCAGCCGTGCGAGCTAAGTCGCGTTATTGTGTAACGAATTACAAGGTCGAGTTTCATTAGATTCATTATGAATCGCCCACGGTATATTAGTCAGAAGCGTTCAACGCTGAAGGCTCAACTGACAAATCTAGAGAAAATAGTCGCGGAAGATCGATTAGACGAGGCCAACCTAAAAATGAGATTAAGTCGGATAACGGAACTTTTCCACGCATACGAAGAGTTGCATGACGAACTCGAAGTGATCGAGCCGGCGGATGAAAATTTAGTCGAATTTAACGACATTCAAGACCGATATTACGCGATTGCGAGCAAAATCGAATCACTCACACCGGCGGCAACATCGCACACCGTCAATTTAAACGCAACTTCGATCCCGATAGATAACAACACGCGTCGTATTAAGTTACCGGTGGCCGAACTACCAAAATTCGACGGTAATCTTGAAAAGTGGTTATCGTTTAAGAATACGTTTGTGACCATGATCGATTCGCGACAGGATATTACGGACTTACAAAAATTTTTATATCTAAAGGATTCGTTACGAGACGACGCGCTAAATAAGATTTCAATCTACGACGTGAGCGAGGAAAATTATAAAAATGCATGGAAGCTCCTTAACGACTCGTACGAGAGAAAACGAATTCTAATCGCAAAACATCTCGACGCGATTATCGAATTACCAGTGCCGGGTAAAGCTACGCACAGGGGTTTGATAAAGCTCGTGGACGACATGCGACAACACGTAAACATGCTTGCTTCGTTGGGGGTGCATCCGGATCAGCATCTGTTAATTCAAATAATAGAACGCGCGTTGCCAACGAGCATTCGCGCTAAGTGGGAAGAGACTCTCAGTTTGGATGTCTCGCCGACGCTCGAGCAATTGTACAAGTTCGTTTCGAAAACTGCGTTCCGCATCTTTACGCTGGAACAGACCGCGTCGGGTTCCAAATCAGAAATCGGCAATAAGCGACACATTTCAAAAAGGGAGACATCCTCGTTTAAAATGCGTAAAGATGATTCGGGGGCGCGCGCTTTAGTTACCAATACACCCTCGAACTGTCTATTTTGTAAAAAGGAAAAACACTCGGTATACAAATGTCCTGAGTTCGTTAAGCTGTCGGTACCGCGAAGGTGGAATTTCGTTAAAAAATCTAAACTCTGTAAGAATTGCCTCCGAGCACACACTGGTAATTGCAGTTGGTCACATTGCAAAATGTGCAATAAATATCACAACACTCTTTTACATAACCCGACATCCAAATCATTTACGGTAAAACAGGAAACTTCTAAAGTCGAATCCGCGAATTCTTCAACTCAATCATCGACACAACAGCCCGAAGCGGAATGACAAAGACCACTCGTTTTCGAAGTAATTTCGCGGAATCTACCATCACAATTAATGATGTGCGCGGCAGTTCGTGTAAAAAATTCACACGGTAATTTTATCCAGTGTCGCGCCTTGTTAGACACGTGTGCAACGGCTCATTTTGTGACGCAAGATTTCGTTCGAAAGGTAAAATTACCCGTACACCCGTGTTCCATTCAGATCGGGGCGATTAACGACATGCACACAATATCTAACGGTAGAGTTGAAATCGTCGTTCATTCGATCAACAACGATTTCAAGAAAAAACTTTCATGCTTAATAGTACCAAAAATCGCAGATAGAATTCCGGACGAAGTATTTCCACGCGAGTCGATCGACATACCAGCGAATTTACGATTAGCGGACCCACAATTTCATTTACCTCGATCAGTCGACATGATCATCGGTTCCGGAGCGACCTTATCCTTACTATCGATTGGACAGATTAATCTTTCAAGGGATAATGGCGATTTACTTTTACAAAAAACTCAGCTCGGCTGGGTCGTCGTCGGCGGAGGGGTCGCGGCCGGCGGAAGGGGCATCGCTTCATGCAAGTTGACGGAACTGACGCAACAAATAGCAAAATTTTGGCTATTGGAAGACATTACCGCTGAACAGTTTAAATCGTCGGACAACTCGGAATGCAAGAATCATTACACACAGAACACGACGCGCGATCGTTCGGGACGTTATATTGTGCGATTGCCATTTCGATCGGTGCAAAGGGATTTTGGGAATTCGCGAGCGATCGCGTTGCGCCGGTTTCACGGATTGCAGAAAAGGCTCAATGCTAATCCGATAATTAGAGAAAAATACGAACGCGTGATGAACGAATACATTCATTTAGGCCACATGTCGTTGTTAACGGAAGAATCGGAAGGCGGTTATTATCTCCCCCATCACGCGGTTACAAAGTCCACGAGCGTTACAACTAGAGTGCGTCCTGTTTTCGACGCGTCGGCGAAGACTAATAAAGGGATATCGTTAAATGACATTCTGATGATCGGTCCCACGATTCAGGGCAAATTGTTCGAACATCTGCTGCGATTTCGCATGCATATATACGTGCTCACCGCCGACATCGAAAAAATTTATAGACAAATCTGGATACATGCCGACGATCGACAGTACCTAAAAATTTTCTGGTTTCACGAGGGTCGCGTTCGTACTTTTATGGTAAATGTAGTGACTTTCGGTCTGTCGGCGGCTCCCTTTCTCGCCATTCGGACGATCGTGCAGCTCGCGATTGACGAAGGCGCCGATCTTCCCGTCGGCGCTGAGATTTTGAAATGCGATTTTTATGTAGATAATCTTATAACCGGAGCAAACACTTTCGAGAAGCTCGTACAGATTCGAGACGAAACGGTCGAAATTCTAAAACGCGGTGGTTTTAATATAAGACAGTGGGCATCGAATCACCCGCAGGCTCTTGAAAATTTGAATGAAAAAAGCGTAGATGTCGAATTCCTTATCAACGAAAATCCGATTCTGAACACGCTAGGCATTTCATGGAACGCGCGTCGCGACGAATTACTTTATACAGTCAATCCTATTCATCTATCCGATAGAGTAACTAAACGTCGTATTTTATCGGAAATCGCCAAGATTTTCGATCCCCTCGGACTGATCAGTCCGATTATGCTGATTTCCAAGGTTTTAATGCAAGAATGTTGGAAGGCAAAAATTTCGTGGGACGAGTCAGTACCTAGCGCGTTGTATTCTTCATGTTCATCATTCGTAAATCAACTCGAGCTAATTGATCATATGGCTATCGATCGACGTTTGATGGTCGACGAGCCTATCGAAGTTCGGGTTCACGGGTTTTGTGATGCGAGTAAGATCGGTTATGGAGCTTGTTTGTACATACGATCCCGCAACAAGCGGGGAGACATACTTGTACGACTCTGCTGCGCCAAGGCGCGCGTGGCACCTCTCAAGGACACGACGATACCTCGACTCGAATTGTGTGGGGCGCTCACACTGGTGCGTTTATATCGCGAAGCAAGTCCAGCATTCACTTTCGAACCGGATAGGGTTATTTTTTGGACGGATTCTATGATTGTCTTGCATTGGTTGAGGAAATCTCCGAGTATGCTCAAGCCATTCGAGGCAAATCGTGTCAAAGAAATTCAAGAAGGTAGTAAAGAATTCAAATGGCAACACGTTAGATCGGAACACAATCCAGCCGACGCGCTGTCGCGAGATCAACTTCCGCGAGACTTTTTGAAAAACGAATCTTGGTTTAACGGTCCAACATGGCTTAGACTGTCCGAAGCGGATTGGCCAATACCTCTCGAAACTTCTATTACGGAATTACCCGGCTTAAAGAAAACCATTTGCCTAGTGTCACAGATTGACTCGGACGACATCTTCAAAAGATTCTCATCCTATACGCGATTAATTCGTACCGTCGCATATTGTTTACGAATGTTACCCTCAAATCGAAATAGGGGACCGCTGTCAGTACGGGAAGTCATCGAATCCGAACGGCGAGTGTTAAAGCTTATTCAAAAGGCGCATTTTTTAGAAGAGATTAATTGTATCTCAAATTCAGAAAGGGTAAAGAGCACAAAATTAGCCACATTAGATCCTATGGTCGACGAGTCAGGTTTGCTCCGCGTCGGTGGCAGGCTGCAAAATGCAAACATCCCCCTTTCGAAAAAACATCCGATTTTATTGCCTTCACACCATCATGTTACTGATTTAATTATTCGCGAAACACATGAGAAAAATTATCACGCAGGGATTCAGTCCACCCTTTATACGATTCGTCATAGATTTTGGCTTCTCGACGGAAAAAATCAAATACGTCAAGTCATCCGACATTGCGTACGTTGTAATCGATTCCGTGCATCACCCGTTAAGTATAAGATGGCTAATTTACCGAGATCTAGAGTTGAAGAGAACACCGCGTTCCATCATACAGGTATCGATTTTTTTGGACCTATGTTTATCAAGAAAAAAAAGCAACGTAATCGGGGTCGTATAAAGGTGTACGGCTGCGTTTTCATCTGCATGTCGACAAAGGCCGTACACATTGAAATCGTTAGTGAACTATCAACAGAAGCATTCTTGGCCGCGTTAAGACGATTCATTGGACGTAGAGCCATTCCGGCAAACGTGTATTCCGACAACGGTACAAATTTCGTTGGTGCCAATAATTCACTTCGTGAGCTGTACGCTTTATCGAATCTGACGAATTTAAAACGCGAGTTGGCGACTTCGCTACTACGAGGAAAATTGCTTGGCATTTTAATCCGCCCCTCTCACCTCACTTCGGATTTATATGGGAGGCGGCGGTAAAGTCTTTTAAACATCACTTTAAACGAGTAGTAGGCGATCTTCTGTTTACATACGAGGAGCTAAACACCTTCGCCATAGAAATCGAAGCCATATTAAATTCGCGACCTTTATGCCCCATATCCACGGATCCGAACGATCCACTCGCATTGACACCCGCTCATATCCTTATAGGAAAACCTCTCACAATGCTGCCGGAGGATAATTACATTTTTGTTCCAGAAAATCGTTTGACATCTTGGAGATTAATAACCAAGGCCCGCCAGGATTTTTGGCGCAGGTGGCACATCGAATATCTAAACGAACTACAAAAACGACAAAAATGGACTAATTCGGACGCCGGACTCCGGCGAGACTCTATTGTCATTTTAATAGACAAGAATCAACCATGTATGCGGTGGCCACTCGGACGGGTGGTGGAGGTGCACCCCGGAGACAACGGCGTGGTCAGGGTTGCGACCATCAAAACGGCGCAGGGAATCTTCAAACGCAATGCGAAGCTAATTTGTCCCCTACCAAACGTTTCTTAATTCCTCCCAACTTTAGTCATCACTAATCGCATTTCAAACGTACCGCATAATATAACCTTGTTCACACGATTAATAGTATAGAAAGTATAAAGCGACGCTTAGAGAAGATGTTATCTATGCGAGGTAGTATTGTTGATCGTTCTACTCTCAACGGGGGGAGAATGTTCCGTGGAACAAAGGCGAAAGTATTTGATTTGTTTTTATTCCAGTTTAAAGTCGAATTAATATTAGTAAATGTATGCTTGTCAATCTCAGGTTATTTGGAAAATTGTCCGAAGTAACATATTTGTATATCGCGCGTATTATAGCGTACTGCCACGCCCAGCGCTACCGTCGGGGAGAGCGTGGAGGGGAGACGGTGGACTAGAGCCGCCGTTAGATCGTCAGATAGTTCAGTTGTCTCAGCGAGCGAAGTTCGACAGTTAGTTAGAAAAGCGACAAGGCAGTGAGCAGTCACGCATACCTTCACGGTGATATTTGTCTTATACGGAAAGGGCCGAGTCTCTTATACGAATTTTCTTATACGAAAAGAGCCGAGTCTCTTATACGAATTCTCTTATACGAACCAGAGCCGAGTCTCTTATACGATCGAGCCGAGTCTCGAACACGGGGCCCCGTTCGCGGCACCTAGTTGTCGCTATTCATTTCTGTACACGTCGTATCATTAACGATACTTTCAATTATACGTTACACGATCTCAGGGGTTTTTATGCTTTAACAGGCTTTTCCCCACGAGCCAATAAAGGATTATTTCCCATTGGCTCAAAATCACGATTCGTATTTATTCACCCATCCTTATCCGAAACCAGAAGATTTCTTCATGTTGAAGAGGTTTTCGACCAAACAGTATATGTTATCAGAAAACAATTTCCCATAATAATAATACATTACTTAATTCGCCAGTGATAATTAAACAAATTAAGAATCTTTAATCGACTAAACTGGCAATGTTCAATCATCTTATCGAAATGAACTTTATTGAAAGACTGCGAGCCGACCAGATTTGTCAGATTCACACAGCACGTTTCAGATCAAATCGAGATGATGAAATTCGACCATGGATTTGGTCGGTTGATGTAGATAGTTTAAATTAATTTTAATTTCTATTGCGAAAAATATTACCCCAGCCAGGATTCGAACCTGGAACCTCCCGCATTCCGTTCGGGCGTCGTAACCAATTCGACTACCAGGGCGTCCACCATCATCTCGATTTGATCTGAAACGTGCTGTGTGAATCTGACAAATCTGGTCGGCTCGCAGTCTTTCAATAAAGTTCATTTCGATAAGATGATTGAATATTGCCAGTTTAGTCGATTAAAGATTCTTAATTTGTTTAATTATCACTGGCGAATTAAGTAATGTATTATTATTATTATACCCACACCTTTGACTATAATTTCGGTGTTCCATCTTATTATTATTGTTTAGAAGTCGTCTTAATATGTGTTATTGCGATGAATATTACCACATGCCCTGGTAGTCGAATTGGTTACGACGCCCGAACGGAATGCGGGAGGTTCCAGGTTCGAATCCTGGCTGGGGTAATATTTTTCGCAATAGAAATTAAAATTAAAATAAACTATCTACATCAACCGACCAAATCCATGGTCGAATTTCATCATCTCGATTTGGTCTGAAACGTGCTGTGTGAATCTGACAAATCTGGTCGGCTCGCAGTCTTTCAATAAAGTTCATTTCGATAAGATGATTGAATATTGCCAGTTTAGTCGATTAAAGATTCTTAATTTCCCATAACCCCAAGTTATGGCATATCCGTTCATAAAAGCCAAGGATGAAGCTTGCAAAACACTATTATGGATATAGGTAATTCTGTATTTAGTTGTGGTCAGGTAGGGGAGACCGGGGCTAACTCGACACCGGGGCAAACTTGACACTAGGCTTTTTGCCTATTTAAATCTATCGTAGAAACTTGCCTTTCCTATGGTAAATGCGTCTTTATATGCCAGCGTTGTCAACGGAATTTGGTGACATTCTGAGTTATGGTGTAACTTCTAGTGCGACATAAGCGTTTCCGATGGTAAAAAATAATTTTTCTGATCTCTCGAAAATTTCTACTCTTTGATCGAGCTTTACTCTTACGAATCTACCATTAAGTGATTTTGATGGAAAATTCGATACTCTATACGAATCCGATAATAGTTTTTGCATATTTTCAAAATTTATATGTTCTTAGAGTGACAAAAGTGAAAAACGACGTTTGGGGCAAAGTCGACACCACGCCACCGGGGCAAAGTCGACACTAATCTATTTCGATAAAGCGTTGTAAATAAGTCATTTGCTTTTGGCTTGCAGCAAAATAGTTTGTACATACAATAGAAAAAGACCAGTGATAGATAAGGAAATAATGAAAGAAGCTGTACTTGCCGTAAAAAGGAAAAAATAAAGATCAAACATGCTGCAGAAATATTCGGGGTGTCAAGACAAATTGTCGTTTATTATGTCTCATGACAAATTTGCACGCATGGCCGATCGCGAGTTTACCTGCATTAAGCGGAGTCTACAATGAGAATTTAAAGCGTAAAATTTAAGCTTTAAGCCTTAAACCGTAAGAAATTGACAAATCACAGTCGGGTATTCTTTTCAAATTGGACTGTGATTTGTCAATTTCTTACGGCTTAAGGCTTAAAACTTAAATTTTACGCCTTAAATTCTCATTGTAGACTCCGCTTTAATTGTTTTTCAGACATGAGTTCAGAAGAAGATTATTGAAAGTTCAACAATTTTTTTTCTCATTATTTCCAATGATTGTTTTGCTTTATTCCAAATTTTTGTACTTTCTAAATACACGATAAACAACGTATTTCATTTTTAAACAATAAAAAAAATAAGTCAAATCAAATTTTATTGATTAGACAAAGTGTCGAGTTTGCCCCGGCATTTTTCAATTTGAAAATTTGTCTTCGCGTCACTTTTCCTCTCCTGGGGGCAAAACAAAGCGACGTACAGCAAAACTTCCTTATACAATTTTGTACCTAAAGGAACACTCTCTAAATGTGTACCATTGAATTTGCTTGAAAATTTTAATTAGTTGTTGAAAATTGCCTTTGAAAAAATCGTGTCGAGTTAGCCCCGGTCTCCCCTATATGTTGCGCTGTCCCAAGTAACATCTCTGGATGTATTGCATTTAATTAACTTTGATCCTTCATCTGTAACAGCAAGTGAAAGAGCTATTAACGAATATAATCGGCTAAAAGAAAAATTTCTGCCACAAGCACAAACGATTACTATTTCAAAAAAACGTTTCCGAAAAGTAAAAGATGTTCCGTGGACATTGTCGAAAATAATCAGTTTTGTTCAAGAGTCAGATCAACAAGCTGGACAGAGTACAGATTTGCAAAAGATTGTGGAAAAAAAGATACCTGTTTTGCAAAATAAAGATAAAGTTTCATGCTACGCAAATTCAGTACTATAATGTTTCTTTCAGTCAAGTATTATTAGGAAAATGTTGCTTAAAGTTGATACGGATGAATTATGTATACTAGCGCATAAATATGACCAACGATTAGATATAGATAATTTGAACGCTGATAAAATACGGACAAAGCTAGGAGAGCGTTTTACGAGTCGTGAAGAACCGAAAAAACGAGACGCTCTCGAATTTCTTACTGCTATTTGTACAGAATATGATTATATAAGAAATCTGGTAGAGCATCAAGTCACTTGTACCACTCGTTGCAAATCATGTGATAATACAACAAAAGTTACTACTAATAACAATATAGTTGTTCCAATTTCTATTAACAATTTGAAGAAGAATAGTTATAATCTTAATGATTTATTAAAGATTACATTTTCACATTGGTGTCAGTCACATGATAAAACATGCGAACAGTGTGCAGGAAATGATATAATATTTAAAAATGAATTAACGTCGACGAAAGAAATAGTTATCATTCATTTAATTTTGTTCTCATCACAGGATAATAAAGTAGTGAAAATACCACAGACGTTTAATTTAACTGCCATACCAACAACTACAGTATCGATAGCTAAACAGCAGTATAAAGTAATGAATGCTATATTTCATCATGGTGAATCTATTGAACAAGATTGCTTTTCAAGTATGTGTAGACCAGACAAATTTTGGATTGCATTTAATGATGTTGCAGTTGATGATAATGTAAAAATTATAAAAAAAGCACGATGGCCTAAAGGTTCAAAAAATATTTATATATTATTTTTTGACAAAATTGGTAAGAAATATTATATATAAACAATATTATAACAAATATAGATGCACATTTTATTTTTACATAATACTCGAAACCACATACACTTTGTATTTTATTACATATAAGTTATTGTTGTTACTAACTGCAACATAATTATTTTCTACCAATAAATTGTATTTCCCTTTCAAAATATTTTATTCTTCCAAGAAGGTTAGCATTAATCACACACTACATTACGATCATATATTTTATGTAGCAAAATATATACAGGGTGTAAAATTAAAGATGTTACACACTTATATTTTCTAAAACTAAGCAAAATATGAAATTTTCGTTTCTTTAGAAATAATAGTTTGTACACCTTTATTACCTTTCTGCACATACTGTTTATAAGATGCGTATCACTAAAAAACGCGTGATATCTGGGCGAAATTACCTTTTTCAGCAAAGTAAATAAAACCCAAGTAATACGTAATATTTATTTTTGTACGTTGTAACATAAGCAATACCTTTAATTTTTAAATAATTAATAAAAAATCCAAATGGTAATATTATTTATCTTTGCACCTCTCGAAAAAACTAAAATGGTATGTATTTTCTATGAGGCATTAAACATGTCTCTCATTTTTTATTAATATACATATCAATGACTACATTTCAATTATAAAAGACAGAGAGAGGGTGGTGGTGGGATTTTACCACTTTATAGCATTAGCATTAATCACGCTACATTTTGCGATTATATCTTATGTCGCAAAATATATACAGGATGTAAAACTAAAGAGATTATAGATTATTATTTCTAAAAAACTAAGCAAAATATTAAATTGTTGTTTCTTAGAAATATAGTGGTCTGTAACATCTTTAGCTTTACATCTTGTACAGAATGTTTATAAGATATACTGTTCATATAAAATGCGTAATACTACAAAAAGTCATGATATCCGTACAAAATTACCTTTTTCAAAAAGGTAAAAAAAATACGCCAAGCACGCGTGGTGTACCTTGAAAAAATCGAAGTAATATATTTGTACCTCGAAAAAACCTAAGTAACAAGTGGTACACGTAGTTATCTTTGTACAGTCGCGGACAGAGTAGTTGCAACACTTTTTTTCGAATAAATTTAGGAACGCGCATTTAGATTCAGGATGAGAACTTCTAACCTTCGCTCATGCGCAATAACAATATTAATGTATCGTCAAACTCAATATACAATGTGTAGCATAAACTTCAACGATAAATATTATTATATGTGCTGCAAGATATCGGTAATAAATATAACCTCAAATTCGTCAAATCTAATAAATGTAGCACATTACAACAGGAAATATTAAATTTTTGAATCCGTTGATCTTGTCAATATTTAGGGATATATATATATATGATTAAAGATATTAATTGCATAATCATATTATATTGATAAAAATATTTCTCTAATTATATAGATTACACAGGTTTGGGTAATGTTAATTTTTTTTAAACTAAAGTACAGTTAAATATAAGTAGTTAAATGTAAGTATAGTTAAATATAAGTTAATTATTAATGGTTTATAAAATTAATTTAGTTACGTTAAAAGTTGCATGAAAAGAAAACCAACTCAATTAAAAGTTACGTTAAGATTAAATTAACTTAAGTTAAATTAAAAGTTAATTTTTTAAAGAATTATTTATATTATATTAAAATAACGTAATTTTTTATTAAATCTGATTACTCTAACTAACAAAATATAGAATTACAATATGGATCATCAAATGTATTTAATATTTTACTTGTAAATTTGTAAATTTTATATGTTAATTGTGAGGTTTGTAGTTTTTATTTTATTTATTATTTGTAGTTTATAAAAATAACAAAGAAATTGTTTTTCTATATAAAAATGTATATATTTTATCTTTTATAATTATGAAAATTGTGGAGAATTACCATAAAATAACTAAGCTACGTTGCAAGTTATTAACTTTTAAAATTTTTTTTAACTTTTAACTATTTAACTAGTTATTACCCAACCCTGGTTATAATTCTCTTTTCTTTACACACACACACACTTCTTAAATTTACATTTTTTAATAAAAATTACAATTTTAATAAATATAATTACAAATAAATAAATTTTTTAATTATTAAAAATAAAATTATTAATACTTACGACGCGCATATAAATAATAATATTGATTTTTGCAAAGTAGTTATATTTAAAGTAAATATCATAGCATTTTTTGAGCAGGCTTAAACATTTCTTATTAACTTAAAATATATTGTTGCGCTCGCCGAGTCCGCGTACGCGTCTCACCGCTCTCACACACTCACACTCGCGCAACCGGCACACGCGGAAAAGAGGCGACACGATTTAAGGAACTGTAACTCGTTTATTAGAAAGACAAGAATAATACAGATATACGAGCTGACACGTCTGTTCGGAGACGGAGGCTCAGAAACAACCACCAACCGCTGTCAATCAATAAATCAATAACAGCTGGTCATCAGGGACGCTTCGCAACTCGCGGCGATATAACGGGCGTCTTAGCACGGGCGCAACACTGCCCCCCTTCTTCAAGATTGTCGTCCCGACAATCCTGGAGGGCAGCGTCCCAACGGCTCCTCCAGCTGCGGACTCCAGGGCACGTGGACGGACCTCGCCCTACCCCGAGCTGCTGCAACGGGTTACCGGGCTCCATCCTCTTCCGTCCCAATCCGCTTCCTCGGGTTAGTCTCCATACGGCTCCAACCTTGGAGGGAGCTGGCCAGCCTCCCCCCAAAGCCTTCTCTCGGACGACTCCCCAATTCTCCTCGTAGAGGAAACCGTGTTCTTTCTTCGCGCTATTCCTCTTCCGCCCTCGCAGTCGCCGTCCTCTTCACGACGCAGCTCCTGAGTTCTTCGGACAAGGGGGGGGGGGGAAACTTCCCATGGACCCTGCGCCCCGCAGGGCTCCCCGAGTCCCCGCCCGGCATTCGCCCTATGGCCCACGGGAAAACCATGGGTCAAAAACCGTGGGCAGGCGGCTTCTTCCAACAGCTGATAATTTGGTGGAAAGATTCGGTTGGATGACAAACCGCTTCTTAACTCAGGGAATTCCTTTCATCTTCCAGGAACGAAGCCCCTTTAACAAAAATAAGATAACACGCAGTAACATAGAACAAACGTAAACTTTTCTAAAAAAAACTCAAATAGCCTTACGGGTTCCGATTCTCTAAGAATTTTTTCGATTCTCTAAGAGTTCCTCACCGTTCTCTCCGAAAAAGGAGCTAACCTATCCGCATGTACTACTTTCTTTTTGTGTCTAGGCGTCCTTTGAATACAAAACACCACATCACTTAATCTTTTTACAATTAGGAAAGGACCCTCCCAGTTACTCTGCAATTTCGGGGCTTTCCCCTTTCTCCTTCGAGGATTAAAGAACCATACCCTCTGCCCCTCGCGAAGAAGATTCTTCCTAGCACCTCGATCGTACCAGGTTTTCACTTTAGAAGACTTAATTTTCATCTTTTCTCTAACCTCAGAATGAATTTCTTCTAACTTTTCTCTCAATCCTTTGACGTACCCGCCTTCCAATCTAGGGTTCTCCTCCTGAAGAACCGGAGGGCTTCCTTGTAATAAGTCCAAGGGTAACCTAAGATCTCGGGCACAGCACATCTCTGCAGGAGTCACTCCGGTGACCTCATGTTTCGAAGACCTATAGGCTAAAAGAAACAAAGGAATCCACCGATCCCAATCCCTCTGATTCTCAGAGATATACTTAGCCAAGTAGTTTATAATCGTTTGATGCTGTCTTTCGACTTGGCCATCCGACTGTGGATGCAAGGCGGTAGTCCTCGTCTTTCTAATCCCGAGAAGTTCCATTACCTCCGCGAAAAGTCTTGACTCAAAATTCCTCCCCTGATCCGTATGGACTTCAGAGGGAACTCCATGTCGAGAAATAAACTGACTGACAAAAGTTTCGGCTACTATTCTTGCCCTAATATTTTTCAAAGGAAACGCTTCCACCCACTTAGTGAAGCAATCCACAATTACCAACGAATACTTATTTCCAGACTTAGTCAATGGAAGAGGACCAAGTATGTCCATCTGTACTCTTTCGAAAGGAGCTCCCACATTGTAGACCTGCAACGGAGACCTTCCTTTCCCCGAGGGGCCCTTCTTTCCAACACAGATCTCACAAGACTTACACCAGTCTTCCACGTCCCGTTTACAGGTTGCCCAGTAAAACCGTTTTCGGATTTTCTCAAGAGTCTTGTTTACCCCAAAATGCCCTCCTGACGAAGAATCGTGTGCCTCCTCTAGAATCTGCTTAATTCGACTCCGTGGCACCACCAGTTGATAAATCCTAGATTTCAAATTAGGGGCTTCCCACCTCTTATAAAGAACTCCATTCTTCAAAATAAGAGCATCCCAATAAGATAAATAAATCCGCGCTGAAACGTCTGTCGCGGAAATCTCGGATCGAGTCGGACGCTCCCCCACCTCCTTGCCTCGATAAATGATTGCGATACTCTGATCCTCCTGCTGTTCCTTTCTCCATCCCTCCAAAGTTTCTCCCTCTAAAATTATTCGTGCGACCGTCTTCTCCAACTCCCCAGCATTCTTACTCTCTATTCTTTTGCAAAACGTGCAACCGTATTCTTCACATTGGCGCCTGGATAGACCATCGGCGTTTCCGTGTGAAAGTAAACAATCTCGAAGTCAAACTGCTGGAGCTTCTCCAGCCAGCGAGCTAATTGTCCCTCTAAATCCTTAAAGGACATGAGCCATTTAAGGGAAGCATGATCTGTACGGATAATGAATTTACGACCCAAAAGATAATGTCGGAAAGATTTGACCGAATCCACTATCGCTAGTAACTCCCGTCGAGTGACACAATAATTTTTTTCCGTCTTGCTCAACACTCGGCTATAATACGCGATGACCTTTTCCTGCCCCCCTTGAATTTGCGAAAGCACCGCACCGATGCCGATGTTAGAGGCGTCTGTATCTAGCACGAACTCACCCTCCCCTTTCGGGAAAGAAAGTAACGGGGGAGACGTCAGCATTCGTTTCAAATTTTCGAAAGAACTTTGACACTCGTCCCCCCAAATAAATTTAACCTGATTTCCAGTCAATGTGAAAAGGGGTTTGGCTATGGAAGAGAAACCTTTTACGAATTTCCGGTAATAGGAACAAAAACCGAGAAAACTACGCAACAACTTCTTAGAATGAGGAACCTTCCAATCTTTCACGGCAGCAATCTTATCAGGATCCGTAGCAACGCCTTCTGCGGAAACCACATGTCCCAAATATTTAACCTTTTTTTCAAAGAGCACACATTTCTTGGGATTAATTTTCAAATTAGCCGAACGTAATTGAGAAAATACTTCCTCCAAATTCTTAAGCATCTCTTCGAAACTTCTACCAAAAATGATTACATCGTCCAAGTATAATAAACAAATTCTTGATAATAATTTTCGTAGAACTTTCTCCATCAATCGCTGAAATGTGGCAGGGGCATTGCACAGACCAAAAGGCATTACAGTAAATTGCCATAGTCCTTTCCCGATAGAAAAAGCTGTTTTCTCACGATCTTCCGGACGGATCTTAATTTGCCAGTAACCGCTCTTAAGATCCAGAGTAGAGAACCAGCTATTGCCTGATAACTGATCTAAGATATCGTCTATCCTGGGCAAGGGATAAGAATCTTTTTTTGTCACTCCATTTACCTTCCGAAAATCAATGCAAAAGCGAATCGAACCATCTTTCTTCCTGACAAGCACAGCCGGTGAAATCCAAGGGCTATGTGACTCCTCTATCACGCCCTGTTCTCTCATTTCTTCAATAATCTCGTCAACCTCTTTACGCATACGAAAAGGAATACGACGGGGAGTTTGTTTAATTGGAGCAGTTCCTTCCTCCAGGTTTATCTCATGACTGACGAGTCCACAATTCCCCGCAACAATGTTTTCGGAAAAGACATCCTGAAATTTATTCAAAAATTCAGCAAAAACTTTCCCCTGTTCTTCATCTAGATTTCCAGAATTATTTTCATATAGCTCCCTTAAGAAGGGGGGAACATTTTCAGAAGAATTCACAACCCGAGAGCAATTCAAAACTTTTCCATCACTCGACTTCATTTTTCCAAAAGCCGAATCAAAAATTCCCCCTAAATTAACGATTTCCAAGAAGTCTCCTCCTAATAAACATTCGTCACTGATTTCGGCCACGAACATCGAAACCTTTTCCGAGAATTCTCCGATTTCAACCTTAACCTCCACTTTGAACTCTACAGGGACCCTCTCCCCCGTAGGATAGCGAAGAAAACAATTTTCTACCCGAATTTTTCCCTTGATCTCCTCGAGGAACTTTTTACCTAAAATAGAGACATCAGAACCCGTGTCAATTTTAAAATTACAATTCTTTCCATTAACTTTCCCCTTGTAACAGAAATTAACAGAATTGCACTTTATATTGCTAACAGAACGTATTTCAACAACCGGGGCTTTATTCGCGCAGGTCACTCTCCCCCCGCCGAGAGTAACTAATCCGCGTTTCCCTTTCTCGTATTCCCGGGACATTCCGCCCGGAAATGCCCGACTTTTCCACACAGCCAGCATTCCTTTGAGGAAGCGCGGAACCAACTATTACGCGAGAAACCCTTGCGGCCATTTCCCTCCTTCTTTTCCTCAAGTTTTTCCTCACTTTTACCATACGTGTCATCCTTCCTCTCCCCTTTTTCAAGACGCTTACTAAAATTCTCCTTTCTTCTTTCATAGCCTCCGAAATTCTCCCCGTGGATAGCCTTTACAGCTTTCGCCCTCTCAACTGCCATTTTCAAGGAGGTAACTCCTTCCAATTGGAGAGTTCTCTTAACGAAACCGTCCGAAAGCGCCGAAATAAATTGCGAGCACATAACTTTATCCCGGACCGCGTAAGGGCACTCGGGGTACGCCAGGTGGGCAAGCCTCTCTAACTCCGAACCGAGAGACGCGAAATCCTCCCCGAATTTCTGTTTTCGATTCGTAAACAACGAGTAATGATTCTGAGAGAGGTGCCCCTCCCCAAAGCGTAATTCTAGTTTCGACTTCAACTCCGCGTAATCCAGGCTCCCAATATTCTCAATCGAATCCAGAATCGAGCGCGCCTTTCCCCTTAAACACGAGGCCAGCGCGACAGTTCTCGACTCGTCGCTCCACAGATTCGCACGCGCGATAATTTCAAATTGCGAGAAAAACTCCCGCAACGGAACCGTCCCGTCATAAACATCGGGCTTGAGCTTGTACCCCAGCTCCGCGCGCGCGTCGTTCGCTCCCGGAAACGCGGTACGATCCGCCAGATTCACTCGCGCACTCCCGGAAACTCGCGATAAGCCGACGGACCCACGCGCTCATCACCCGACCCCGGAAACGCAGAACGCACCCCCGAACTCCGCGCTTCCTCGATCGCTCTATTAACGGAAGAACTTAGCTGTATGGAATTCCGGAGACGTTGTAGCTCCTCATCCCGACGCCGCAGCTCCTCCGCTCGCTCCTCATCTCGACGTCGCAGCTCCTCCGCATGTTGCGCCTCCCTCCGCGCTTGCTCTTCGCGCAGCAGCCGCACCTCCTCGATCACGGCCTGCAGAGTCGCCGCCAAGGTCGGCGCTTCCGGGGCGTCCGGCTGCGGTGTCCCAGCCCGAGCCCTCTTCCTTGAGGAAGGCGCCGAAGAGGCCATCTCGCTCGTCTGCTCCACGGTCGCTCGTCCGATCCGCGGTCGCTCGTCCGATCCTCGGTCGCTCGTCCGATCCGCGGTCGCTCGTCCGATCCCGGACGAGCCCCCAAAAATGTTGCGCTCGCCGAGTCCGCGTACGCGTCTCACCGCTCTCACACACTCACACTCGCGCAACCGGCACACGCGGAAAAGAGGCGACACGATTTAAGGAACTGTAACTCGTTTATTAGAAAAACAAGAATAATACAGATATACGAGCTGACACGTCTGTTCGGAGACGGAGGCTCAGAAACAACCACCAACCGCTGTCAATCAATAAATCAATAACAGCTGGTCGTCAGGGACGCTTCGCAACTCGCGGCGATATAACGGGCGTCTTAGCACGGGCGCAACAATATTATTGTGCCAAAGTGTGTAAAATATACCGCGAATGGACGCGCGACGCGAGGAGACACCGTGTATAATCGAGCGCGATCAATTTATTGATTTTCTGAAAACGCACGAGGAGGGCCGACCTTTGTTTACGGCGCGCCGTTCGCCTGCGTGCGCGATGCGGCGACGGCGGACTCACTTCTTGTCGCGAACTCGAGCCGAGCACACGTTCTAGCGTGAGTGGTCACGCTTCCTTACGGTTGTTTCTACGTAACAACGTTGCGCGAAACTCGTGCTGAAATTGGGATTACATCGAATTGTAGCTGCTCATATCACCTGCTACCTTACTGCCTGTGCCACGTTTCATCTTCCTATCGAGCTGCCTAGCAAGTACAAGAGGATATGTTTCGTCACGACGAGAGAACGATGACAGATGCGCTCCACAGCGTGCAGTTGCCGGACGGCGATCTTTTCTCCTTACAAGTGCTGAGAGCTTCTACAAGCGTCTCTCCCTACAAATGCTTAGAGCCTTACGAGCTTTCTCCCGACAAGTATTGTAATAGTGATTTCGCTAAAGTGAATAAAGACTCTGTTCACGATTTGAAAGTTGGGTAAATATGCAGAATAGTGGCCTCCTCACCGATTTTGTTGAACTTAGGCTTAATCGACGCGTTTTTTGCGTGAAACGAAAAAATCTGGCAGAAAAAAGTGTCGCTCTGCTCCGCGAAGCGAGATATTAACAGTTAAAGTTGACGACTATCAGGTTATGAAACCTGTCATACCGACGCGATGTAGCGACTGGTAGCGACCACGAACATGCCCTGCGGCCACATGCGCATGCTCCGTAGCCGCACGCTTATGCAAAAGTGCGCGAATTGAAAACCTATGTACACTTATAATGCGTATCGCTTGACTTTCGATGATAAATATGTCGCAGCCACATGGTGTACACACACAAACGCAGGGAGGGGGGTGCGAGCACCCCCTCCGCCGGTAGACAGGGTAGACCTTGCTTTACAACTTAGCATAGGTTAGTGACGCGCTTTACAAGAATGTGCTTTGTATGTTCTTCAACTTACAAAGCACATACTTGTAAAGCGCGCCACTAACCTAGTGACGCGCTTTATAAGTATGTGCTTTGTATGTGCTTCAACTTACAAAGCGCGTCACTAACCTATAGGTTAGTGGCGCGCTTTACAAGTATGTGCTTTGTATGTGCTTCAACTTACAAAGCGTATACTTGTAAAGCGAGGTCCACCCTGCCTATCGGCGGAGGGGGTGCGTAGGGGGGGCCGAAAGCCCACCCTTGCACCCCCTTGCGTGTGTGTGTGTGCGTACACCATGTGACTGCGACATATTCATCATCGAAAGTCAAGCGATATGCATTATAAGTATACATAGGTTTTAAATTCGCGCACTTTTGCATGCGCGTGCGGCCACGGAGCATGCGCATGTGGCCGCAGGGCATGTTCGTGGTCGCTATCAGTCGCTACATCGCGTCGGTATGATAGGTTTCATAACCTGACAGTCGTCAACTTTAACTGTTAATATCTCGCTTCGCGGGGCAGAGCGACACTTTTTTCTGCCAGATTCTTTTGTTTCACGCAAAAACGCGTCGATTAAGCCTAAGTTCAACGAAATCGGTGAGGAGGCCACTATTCTGCATATTTACCAAAAGGGAAATTACATCAAGAGAGATAAGTTTAAATTCATCGTCAATGTATACCTCTGAAAGCTTCTCCACCAAATCAAAACTATTTGCAACATAACTATCGGCCTTAGGGAAACTCTTCAACATTATACGGTGTAGAAATGAAGCAAGCCCATATAAAGGGCTGTTTAATGACGATACTATTAATCTAAAAGGGCAATTAGGTTTATGTATTTTCGGGAGTCCATAGGCCCTAGGTATTGTACCATCACTGCATATGAAGATCTGTGTGCAGAGATCGAAATAAATTCAGATTTCTTCCATCTAGAGAGTAATTTCTGTGCGCTAGAAGTTAGTTTTCTTGTGGGATCCTCTGTGACTATTGTATAAGTTTCTTTATCACTAAGAAGTTCCTCAACTTTTTCAATGTATTTATCCTTATCCAATGCTACAGTTATATTGCCCTTATCCGCGCGTGTAAGAATTAAATTTGGATTCTCCTTGAGGAAACTACTCGTGGCAGAAACTAAATTTTTTATATTATTATTAAGATTGTTGTTAGGCGTCGAGTATCCCGGAAGATTGTTGATGATGTTTGCTGAACGGTTTCTTATGGCTATTTGTATTGGTGCGGGAAACTTCCTCAAATTGTTTTCAACACTTTTGATAAATTCAATTGTTAATTTATTAGCATTGGTGATAGGAAGGCTAAAGTTATCCCCTAATTGTAGGAGACATTGGATGTCATCCGGGATATTTATGGAAGACATATTAATAAACCATTTATCATTTAGTTGTGTTAAAGAGGTAGATATTTTATTAAAAAATTCTGGGTTAACCGTAACCTCAATATCCGTATTCAAATCATCGCGAGACTGGATAGATGGTTTAAGAGAGAACTTAGGAACCGCGTTGTCGGCCGTAATTGATTGTGCAGAAGAAAGGCTACAGTAGTATTTTATCGGCTTAATCCGGCAATTATCACACTTTGAGACCATCCACTCAAATTTTTTGTTCATCGACTGGGAATGAACAATAGAAAAGGTTTGTAAGGGACCCCTTTGTCTATAAAAAAATGAATTGCAGACGGGTGACGGTATATACCGATACAAATAATTACAAATTTTATAAATTTGGCATTTCGCAAACCTTGCTTGACAATACACATCTCTAAGTTCAATATGCAGCAATTGTTTAATAAATATCAATTTACAATGTTTAAATTTGCCGATCGATCTGTGGTTTAAGAGACTGTGTTAAGCGAAACTTTCTAAACTTTAAATTTCGCTCCGGTACACGAGAGTACACTTCTTTGTTTATCTCATAGAGGTGGCTTCAATTGTACGTGTGCCTATCTCTTTATGACTTTGTTTGTCATCCTGACAACGTTTAAAAACTTAAATGTCATTCGCTCTTTGAACGTTGTCGGGTTGCCACGTATTTTAACCGAAGAGTAATGTGTGACTTGTATTCGCCTTTTTTTCTTCTTTTGTAAGTAACTAATTAATCTTCGATGCTATTTTGCGTTATCGGATTATTGCATATGTGTTGCTCCGAATACTTGTTCAGGTATCTTTCGAATTTGGGAGTTCCGTTTTGATACATAAAGTGACATGGCGATTTTCCTTTCCTCTTGGCCTATTAACCGAGGAGAAGACCATTCGGAGGATGCCTGGGTTTGCTTCGGAGCACACACTCGCTTTTCCAGCATTCGAGAGACGACGGTCATACAGCTAAGAATTTATTGTTGACCACGATTATTGTTGACTACGTTAGGGACATCGAGTCATTGCGTTTGACGTCATTATGTAGATTTGATATTTGACGTGTTTTTTTTTATATTCACGCTGAAGATGACCCCAAGAAAGGGTCGAAACGTTCGTGACTTCGTTTATTAATAAATATTTTGCGCATTATTTACGGCGCCTGGCTCCAATTGCCTTTTGTTCATTATTTATTAATTTTTTAAAGAATTATTTATATTATATTAAAATAACGTAATTTTTTATTAAATCTGATTACTCTAACTAACAAAATATAGAATTACAATATGGATCATCAAATGTATTTAATATTTTACTTGTAAATTTGTAAAGTTTATATGTTAATTGTGAGGTTTGTAGTTTTTATTTTATTTATTATTTGTAGTTTATAAAAATAACAAAGAAATTGTTTTTCTATGTAAAAATGTATATATTTTATCTTTTATAATTATGAAAATTGTGCAGAATTACCATAAAATAACTAAGCTACGTTGCAAGTTATTAACTTTTAAAATTTTTTTTAACTTTTAACTATTTAACTAGTTATTACCCAACCCTGGTTATAATTCTCTTTTCTTTACACACACACACACTTCTTAAATTTACATTTTTTAATAAAAATTACAATTTTAATAAATATAATTACAAATAAATAAATTTTTTAATTATTAAAAATAAAATTATTAATACTTACGACGCGCATATAAATAATAATATTGATTTTTGCAAAGTAGTTATATTTAAAGTAAAATCATAGCATTTTTTGAGCAGGCTTAAACATTTCTTATTAACTTAAAATATATTATTGTGCCAAAGAAAATAGTATGTTGCTTATACATGTATATAAACGAAATAATAATAATTTTGTATTTTATTGAATAACTCTTTTGTTTAATAACATGCTGCAAACGTTTGGGCATGTTAGATATAAATTTTTGTTAAATAATCAAGTTTAATACGCTTCCATTCCTCTTGTAATCGTAATTTCAGTTCTTTGTTCTTATAGGTGTAATCCGAATATTACGATCCAACAAATCTCATAATTTTTCTAGAAGATTTATTTTTATCTAAAATTCCGCCAATGAAAACCAATTCGCTTAATCCTCTAGTCAAAATACAATTACCGTAAACCATTATATTTTTGCCACTGTGTTTCATGATGGATCTCAAATTGTTTACTTTCAATTCTTCGTTTGCTTTACTACGCTATATCATTTTCCGTCCATCAAATGTTAAAATGTTAAATTTGCTTTTATCGGCGAATATAACACATCATTCCACCAGGCTTGCTCTTTAGAAATAAAATCCTTAGTGAAAAATAATCTTTTCTTACGATTTGCCTCATTTATGAGTGGCTAATTTAACATTTTTGTATCTGATGGACGGAAAAGAATATAGCGTAAAGCAAACAAAGAATTGAAAGTAAAAAATTTAAGACCAACCTACGAAACACTGTAGCAGAAGTTTAATCGTTTGGGGTATATATATATAAAAAATTATTATTATTATTACTTATTATATAGATGAAGTTTATATATCATTAATTCATTATAATGGAAGTGAAAAATTCAAATAATAATTAAAATTCCAGGAAGACAAATATTGTTAGTAACTATTTATTTATATAATATTATGACGTGTATTCAGTTCAAATATATACACAACATGCAACATGCATACATGCAGGACGTGTAAAGTTCATGCAATGAGAATCAGTAAGCAATACATCAATCACAATAGCGCAAGACAACTGCATAATTAGCAATTTACGTCGTGAGTTTAGAACAATTACATATGCGAACAGTTCAAACACAATTCCAAAAAAATTACAAGTTTTAAGCGGTAAACAAACTCGCAAAGTAAATAATACATAGATATATTGCAAAACATCGCAAATGTGGGTATTCCAGTAATAATAGATAATCAATTATATATGTAATAAATACTTTTAGGAATAAAATTGCAATAAGGGTTGAGACTACCGATTTACAAGATTATTGATTAATACTATTAATAGGTATATATATAATAATATTAATAAAACCCAGACAGCAAATCTGTTACTAATCTTCATTTTACAAAATATTTTGCTACAACTTTTGTACGCAGAAAAACTGCAGATTTAAGGATCTGATACACAATGTTGTTCCGGAGAACAAAAAACTCAAAGTTTAAATATTAATTTAATCTCAGAATTTAATATCAGTCTCAGAATTTAATATAACACAATAAACAGACACAACATAAAGAACACGAATTTAATATAACACAATAAACAGATACAACATAAAGAACACGAATTTAATGCAAGTAAAGAAACACGAGAAACATGAAAAAACACGAATTTAATGCAAATTTTAAAACAACACGAATAGCACGAAAAAGACGAATGTAAAACAAATAGAACACAATTAGAACAGATACAACGGATGGCTTTCACTTTGTTTATCCTTTTATCCTTTCATGCCACATTTAAACAATAACATTTGTCCTCTTCGTTCATATAATAAACCATTCGTTTGAGAGTTGCCCTTAGTACAATCATTCTATATCATCCATCAACAACTTAAATATTATTAATCATATAGAAGGTTACTTAAAATCGTGTAGCACTTCCATGGTTGTCTATCACTGCATTTAACCTTTGGGGCATAGACGCTACTAAATTTTGAAATAATTCGGGCCTTGCGCGGAGATCCTCCCATTGATTAAAAACATGTTGCGCAAGTGCCTCGCGTGTACGCTGAATTTGAGGGTCTCACTCTTGTACCATAATGCCCCAAAGGTTTTCAATCACATTCATATCTGGAGATTTGGCTGGCCAATTCAACGTCCTAATGTTGGGTTGTTGAGCCAGCCAATCCTGGACAACTCTCGATCGATGCACTCCTAAGTTGTCTTGAACGAAATTTACATAAGGTACGCCAGGAAATGTCTCCGCAATGTATGGTAGCATTACATTGGACAATATATGAATATATTCTTCGCCATTCATATGAGGCGTAGTACGCACCAATGGGCCAGGACCATGCGACGTCATGCAACCCCAAAATCCCAATGTAATGCGCCCACTTTGTTGGCGGAAACGGATATTTTCCTCAGCGTACCTTGTTCCTCTCATTCTCCACAACGTCACTCTTGCATTCTCATCCGTACAGAAGACTTTCTCATCAAAAAAATCGTCGTCATCCACTCATCATTCCATGCTAGATGTTGTAAAGCAAAAGCCATCCGTTGTTCCTTATGTTGTGCGGTTAATTTTTCATTTTGCGCAGGAATGTGATGGTTATATCCATTTTGCTTCCACCTACGCCGTATTGTGCGCACCGAACAAGTAGCTCCAATCATATTCTTCACCTGTTAACATATTAAAATTGTTGATAGTTAAGCAAGCGAGAAGAATATTTGTATACGTAATATCAGAAGTGCTTATAGGAGTCGGATCAGAGAACTTATTGTTAGAGTAGTCCGGAAAACGAAAGACTCAAAGTTCAAATTATATTAATTTAATCCCTGGTGAAAAAATAACTCAGAATTGTTTATATTATTAATCAGAATTTTTATGAAAATTTTAAGACTCAGATTTTTTATACAAATTGAAACGTTTAAAAAAAACTCAAAATAATGAAATATTTCAGATTTTTGTCGCTAAAATATCTTTGCAGAAATCTGAATAAATATGAGAAAATTCACGCAATTTATCAGAAATGTTTATACATACAGATACTGAAATATTCCGAAAATCCTCATTTAATTATTTGTGAAAGTATCAGAGAAATTTGACATAATTTTTTCAGAATTTTTTATAAATTTAAAATATGAGACATTTTTAGACAATTTCTGACAAAATATGAGAAATATTTTTACCCTAGGGATATCAATTTTTTAAAATTTATATTCTTACATACATGTACTGCTGATTGGAAGCCATTTTGCCTAATTGCATTTATAATGCGTTCGTCTTCCTCCTCAGTTGTGCATTGAGCTCGGCCAAGATGTGGCCTCGGAATTACATGGCCTTCAATTTCATTTTGGTGCAGAATTCTATATACAGTACTTCTCTAAATAAAATACAAATTATTAAAACAAAGAACTAATTTTGTAATTAACAGGATCTCGAATCTCATATATACGTGGTCCGACAATAAAGTAATGAGACTGAATTTTTCTCAACAACTAATAACACTGTAAAAACGAAACATAGTAAACCGAAAGCTACATTCATACTGTACTTTTAGTAAAAATTTCAGTTTGATAACATTAACACATGTGATTCTACAATCATTTGTATAACTGTATGTTTGAGTGACGCGTCACAAAAATGAAACATAAGTATCGAGCAACGTTATGCGATTCAAATTTTGTGTTAATCTTTCTGTGTCCATAATTCGTTACCTGTTATAAACATGTTTGAAAAAATCTCGATCATTTTCAAAAATCCATGATTCGTCACGTCATGTCATAACAGGTGATGACAATTAAATTATGGATTTTTGAAAATGACTGAGATTTCTTCAAACATGTTCATAACAGGTGACGAATCATGGACACAGAAAGTTCGACACAAAATCGCATAACGTTGTTCGATACTTATATATGTTTCATTTTTGTGACGCGTCACCCAAACATACAGTAATACAAATGATTGTAGAATCACATGTGTTAATGTTATCAAACTGAAATTTTTACTAAAAGTAAAGTACGAATGTAGCTTTCGGTCTACTATGTCTCGTTTTTACAGTGTTAGTAATTGTTGAGAAAAAATTTAGTCTTATTACTTTATTGTCGGACCACGTATGTATGTATATATAGAGTGAGTTTTTTAAATTGACACACCTAAATATCTCGAAAACAATGCATTTTAGAGAAAAATGTTTCAGATAAAAGTTTTAGGGTTTAAAATATTTATTTACTGACCTTATCAGTTTGACCATGGGTGGCGTCTCTAAGGTCAGGTCAAGATCACCCTAAATTTTTTTAATGGAATCCCCTATTTTTTATTACATATTCTTGTAACCCTTGTCAAGACGTTTTCAAAACAATATAACGAAGCTCTCTCTTGTTAAGAATTTCCTGAGATATTTCAAATTTTGTCATGATATTTTTCATGTAAAACATACTGTTATAAAAAAAAAAACAGAAATTATTTTAAAAAATTTGCATATTGTAGATGCATTAAATTTTACAAAATTGCAAATGTAAAATATTAATATTATTATTCGATTCCTTTTATTGTTCTACGTACAAAAGTATCAAGGTAAAGTCATCGAAAAGTGAATACTTTACGAGATATTTCATGTTTTACATGAAAAATATTATGACAAAATTTGAAATATCACAGGAAATTTTTAACAAAAAAGAGCTTTGTTATAATGTTTTGAAAACGTCTCGACAAGGGCTACAAGAATATGCAATAAAAAATAGGGGCTTATTTAAAAAATTTAGGGTGATCTTGACCTCACCTTAGAGACGCCACCCATGGTCAAACTGATAAGGTCAGTAAATAGGTCTTTTTAAACCCTAAAACTTTTGTATAAATCATTTTTCCTAAACCGTCAACTTTCCGAGATAATCTAGTGCCCCGACCTTTTTGTTACACCCCATACATATGTATATGTATATATATATATATATATATATATTTAAAAAGAATAAGGAAAAAAAGAGATATAAATTGTTTTATTATACAATATATATAGAGGAGACCGGGGCTAATCCGTCGGTTTTTTTTTCGGTGCCGATTTTTAACAACAAAATAAATAATTTCAGTTAAATGTTGTATATCATTGTAAAGAGTGAACCTTTAGCTACAAAATTTATATAGAAAGTTTTTGTCTACGTCGCTTTGTTTAACCGGTATAGAGCAAAAACGACAACGGTGGAAAAATTGAAATCTCAAAAATGCCGGGGTAGAACCGTCACCCCCCCTGGGCAAATCCGTCACACTGCATTTTCAATACTAATACGTATAGCTGATCCTGAAAAATGATAGGATACATTTTAATAATTGTTTTTTAAGAAAAAAATATATAAATATATTTTTTAAAATTTTTATGCAAAACATTATTAAAAAATAATTGTTAATAATTTTTAATAATAAATAATAATAATTGTTAATAATAAATAATAATAATTATCAATAATTGTTAATAATTGTTAATAATAAATAATAATAATAATTGTTAATAATTGTTAATAATTGTTAATAATAATTGTCAATATAATTGTTAATAATAATTGTTAATAATACTTGTTAATAATAAATAATAATAATAATTGTTAATAATTGTTAATAATTGTTAATAATTGTTAATGATAATTTTTAATATAATTGTTAATAATAATTTTTAATAATTGTTAATTGTTCTTCTTCAACCAGTTGTTTAACGTGGTTCTCCGGACATTGTTGTGCGGCTGCGTAAGCGCTCATTTTATCTTTTTTTACCGCAAGAACTGCCTTCTTGAGTTTCTCCTTGTCGACAGGAGTCGTTTTGCGACGATACGTGTGTACCATTTCCCTATATATATCTACAAACTAACGCACTTGCAAGGATGATAGAATCACGCTCGAGGGAAACCTAACCTGAAATTGCCGTGAGCTGTCAGCTGAAGTCGTGCGCCCGGCGCGCCACAGTAACGAGACTGCCGGACTTTCCCCGGGTGCTTACTGACGGATTAGCCCCAAACACAAGTTTCAGGTTTGATCGCCCACGAAATATTACACATCAACGATAATGAAAAAACTACACTGGATTCGTGTTCAGCATGCATTACTCTTTATAATCACGTACCTGGAAATTTGGAGAGCAAATATTATTGCAGATATTACAAAATTTCCTCGCGCAGAAAATTTCACTTTCACCTTCCGAAAACACGTTTGCCCTCGTAAAAATCATAAGACGGCAGGTAACCTGCCGAAACTCGGTTGGTCACATGGGTACTATAAGCAGCGTTTACAATGTTAATAGCGAGTTCGCACAATATACAGGTTCCGAGATATTTGATTTGACGGATTTACCCAGTTGACGGTCTAGCCCCGGTCTTCCCTATATTGTATAATAAAACAATTTACTTCTCTCTTTTTCTCAATCCTTCTTTCACTACAGATCGTAATTGCTATTATTAATGATATATCTTACATTTACATTGCACAGTCTAGATATTTCGGTGATAGTAAGTCCCACATTAGAATATGCCAGGATTTCTCCTCTTACTCGTTGTGAAGTAGGTCCAGGCATTTTCTTTTTTATTATTTAAAAGTAGATAGCGGTAAACCGCAATGAATACTCAATACCGACAATATTTACCTTTCCTTTCGTGGGTACCATAGCAATATAAAACAAATAAACAGCTAAAGTATATTATACAGGGTGAAGCAAATAAAAGGCTCATGCGACTTAATGTCGATATTTTCTATTTATTGTTATTTACCACTATCCACTTTTAAATAATAGAAAAGAAAATTCCTGAGCCCACTTCGCAACAAGAGGATAAATTCCGGCTTATTCCAATGCCGGACTTACTGTCATCGAAATATCCAGACTGTGTAGTGTAAATGTAAGATATATCATATTAATAATAGCAATTACGATTTGTAGTTAAAGAAAGATTGAGGAGAAAAGAGAAGTAAATTCTTTTTTTCTTAACTTTTTTTTACTAACAATTGTTTTATAAAATTATATATATATATATACATATATATATACACATATATATAAATATAAGATTCAGGATCCTGTTAATTACAAAAATAGTTCTATTGTTTTAATAATGTGTATTTTATTTTAGAGAAGTACTGTAGATATAATTCTAAACCAAAACGAAATTGATAGCCATGTATTTTTAAATCCACATCTTGGCCGAGCTTGATGCACAAATGAAAAGGAAGACGAACGCACATGAATGCAATTAGACGAGCTTCCAATCATCAAGACAAATAGAATATAAATAAAAAAAATTAATATCCCTGGTAAAAAAATTTTTCATATTTTCTCAAAAATTGCATAAAAATTTCTCATATTTTAGATTTATGAAAAATTCTGGAAAATTTGTGAAGAAAAGTATATCAAGTTCCTCAGATACTTTCAGAAATAATTAAATAAGAATTTTCGGAATATTTTGTATGTATAAACATTTCTGATAAATTGCGTTTTGTTCGATTTTTTTTTACGTTTCAATTCGTATAAAAAATTTGAGAAAGCCTTAAAATTCAAAGAAAATCTTAAAATTTTTATAAAAATTTTGATAGATAATGTAAAAAATTCTGAGACATTTTTCTACAAGGGATTAAATTAATATTTAAACTTTGAGTTTTTTGTTCTCCGGAACAACATTGTATATCAGATCCTTAAATCTGCAGTTTTTCTGCGTACAAAAGTTGTAGCAAAATATTTTGTAAAATAAAGATTAGTAACAGATTTGCTGTCTGGGTTTTATTAATATTATTATATATATATTAATAGTATTAATAAATAATCTTGTAAATCGGTAGTCTCAACCCTTATTGCAATTTTATTCCTAAAAGTATTTATTACATATATAATTGATTATCTATTATTACTAGAATACCCACATTTGCGATGTTTTGCAATATATCTTTAGGAAATTTTCTCTATTATCTTTCTGTCGCTCGCAAATTATTTCGCTCGCTGAATCGTTAAGACGCTTTCCTATTTTTAATGTGTGGGATTCGCTAAAGAAATTAGGGCTCAGTTTACATTAAAACTTTTATTTTTAACCAATCAACATTTTCCACATCTTGAACATCTATGGCAACTCATACATAACATATTCTCTTTGTTTCTATTATTTTTATTATAATTTCTGCGACTTCCTCTTCCTCGAGGCTTTGCCTGGGTACCGATGCTCCTCACCTTTGCCTTCGTTTGTAATGGTTCTGAGGTCTGTGTGGCTGCGTCACAAAGCTCTACCGCCCGGTATTCCCTGTTGCCAGGCGGCTTGGGAGAGGGAGGAAGCGCAGAGACAGGACACGGTACCTCAAACTCCTTCAAGATTTCCGAAATCTTCGGGATCGGTGTAGAGGTTGCTGGAAGGAACGGTTTGGTTAGGTTCGGGGATATGAACGATGTCGGTAAAGGAGGGCGACTGGCGCCGAGAATTGGTGAGAGTGCACCTAGACGTCTGGCGTCTATTAATGACTCTTCGTTAGTTGCTAGGTTACCTTCTTTTACTGGCGACTGAGCGCCGGTGACTGGAGGACTCTCCAGCGATGGAAGCGACCTGCTCTTGGAGCGGCGAGCGCTAGTTTCCTGGCGGCTGGCGCCGGGGAGCGGATCTATCAGGATAACTTTTCTCGGTGGATCCGGGAATAAGTCGGGTGCCGGGCGTTTTTCACCAAGAGGCGGCTGAGCGCCGTTTGCTAGGCAATCGCTTAGCGATTGCCACTTTCCTCCTTGCAACGTAATGCTGCAAGGTCAGCGGCTTCGTTCTCTGGCGAGCCGTCGAACGAGCAACGACCTCTTCTCCGGCGAGCCGGGAAGGGCTCCGGGTGTGCTTCGAGAGCGGCGTCTTGAGGCTGGGATGTCCGCCCTGGCCGGCTGCTCAAAATACTCCGAGTCTTCCTCGCGTCGGGCTCTCCTTATATACCCGAGAAAATCGGCGGCGAGTATTGACAACGGGGTTGCTAGGAAACCTGCGTTTCCTGAATCTTGCAATCTGTCAACTCGCGACTTGAAACTCTCGCTTTATCGACAACTTGAAACTCTCCGCGTTTAACAACGTGAATCTGCCCCGCGCGCATCGTATATTCTAACCGCGCTTTCTGTCGCGAGAACCACGTGCCGCCGGAGCGGAGGTTACCCTGGAGGCTGGTGGCTGACGGAGTTTGCCACATATCTATGTATTATTTACTTTGCGAGTTTGTTTACCGCTTAAAACTTGTAATTTTTTTGGAATTGTGTTTGAACTGTTCGCATATGTAATTGTTCTAAACTCACGACGTAAATTGCTAATTATGCAGTTGTCTTGCGCTATTGTGATTGATGTATTGCTTACTGATTCTCATTGCATGAACTTTACACGTCCTGCATGTATGCATGTTGCATGTTGTGTATATATTTGAACTGAATACACGTCATAATATTATATAAATAAATAGTTACTAACAATATTTGTCTTCCTGGAATTTTAATTATTATTTGAATTTTTCACTTCCATTATAATGAATTAAATATTAATGATATATAAACTTCATCTATATAATAAGTAATAATAATAATAATTTTTTATATATATATACCCCAAACGATTAAACTTCTGCTACAGTGCTTCGTGGTTGGTCTTAAATTTTTTAATTTCAATTCTTTGTTTGCTTTACGCTATATTCTTTTCCGTCCATCAGATACAAAAATGTTAAATTAGCCATTCATAAATGAGGCAAATCGTAAGAAAAGATTATTTTTCACTAAGGATTTTATTTCTAAAGAGCAAGCCTGGTGGAATGATGTGTTATATTCGCCGATAAAAGCGAATTTAACATTTTAACATTTGATGGACGGAAAATGATATAGCGTAGTAAAGCAAACAAAGAATTGAAAGTAAACAATTTGAGATCCATCATGAAACACAGTGGCGAAAATATAATGGTTTACGGTAATTGTATTTTGACTAGAGGATTAAGCGAATTGGTTTTCATTGGCGGAATTTTAGATAAAAATAAATCTTCTAGAAAAATTATGAGATTTGTTGGATCGTAATATTCGGATTACACCTATAAGAACAAAGAACTGAAAATACGATTACCAGAGGAATGGAAGCGTATTAAACTTGATTATTTAATAAAAATTTATATCTAACATGCCCAAACGTTTGCAGCATGTTATTAAACAAGAGAGTTATTCAATAAAATACAAAATTATTATTATTTCGTTTATATACATGTATTATGCATGTATAAGCAACATACTATTTTCTTTGTGTTTAAAATATACCGCGAATGGACGCGCGACGCGAGGAGACACCGTGTATAATCGAGCGCGATCAATTTATTGATTTTCCGAAAACGCACGAGGAGGGCCGACCTTTGTTTACGGCACGCCGTTCGGCTGCGTGCGCGATGCGGCGACGGCGGACTCACTTCTTGTCGCGAACTCGAGCCGAGCACACGTTCTAGCGTGAGCGGTCACGCTTCCTTACGGTTGTTACTACGTAACAACGTTGCGCGAAACTCGTGCTGAAATTGGGATTACATCGAGTTGTAGCTGCTAATATCACCTGCTACCTTACTGCCTGTGCCACGTTTCATCTTCCTATCGAGCTGCCTAGCAAGTACAAGAAGATATGGGTAAATATGCAGAATAGTGGCTCCTTCACCGATTTCGTTGAACTTAGGCTTAATCGACGCGTTTTTGCGTGAAATGAAAGAATCTAGCAGAAAAAAGTGTCGCTCTGCTCCGCGAAGCGAGATATTAACAGTTAAAGTTGACGACTATCAGGTTAGGAATTCTGTCATACCGACGCGATGTAGCGACTGGTAGCGACCACGAACATGCCCTGCGGCCACATACACATGAAGAGGTCAGCGTGACAACTGTTTGGTTGGTAAGTCGGAAGTGTAACATAATTTGAAATGATTTTTTTTGTTTTATCATAAGTTATCGTGCCAAAATGCAGCTGCACGAGTTTTTGGCATTGACTCACAATAAAGACAAATTAATCAACTATTTAATAGAACATAATGTAATAAGCAACGAAATGTATTGTACAAAGTGCAATAACAAATTAAAGTTAAACAGAGATAATTTCTCATTTCGTTGTCAAAAGGTATTATATGAGAAAAATAAACATAAAAAATATGTGAAGAAACGATGCACATTTAAAGGAAGTGTTAGATTTGATACATGGTTCAGCAAATCTAACTTAAGCCTGGAAACAATATGCAGGCTGACTGCATATTTTATTATGTTAAGACCTCCGAGACAAATGTTTTTGTGCACAGAATTGCAACTTACTCAGCACTCGGTTGTTGACTGGATTTCTTTTTGCCGAGAAGTAAGTATAATTTAATATACTTAATACAATAAATATATGTTAAATAGATATATATTTATAGAATTTGTTATGTTAAATATGATAGGTTTGCATATATTGGGCCGAAAAGAATTCAACAAAACTTGGAGGGCCCAATATAATCGTCGAAATAGACGAAGCAAAAATCGGCAAGAGAAAATACAATCGTGGCCGAATAATCGAGGGGAAGTGGATTTTCGGTGGATACGAACGTGGCACAAAAAGAATTTTTATTGTGCCAGTACAAGACCGCACGGAAAAAACTCTGCTTAACTTTATCAAGGAGTGGATTCTACCTGGGACGACGATAATGTCAGATTGTTGGAAGTCGTACAACTGTTTAAACAGTGAAGGATTCCAACATCTAGCAGTGAATCACTCGATGAATTTTGTCGACCCAGATACCGGTAACTAACATTGCAAATATATAAAGAGCAACATATGCATTCGAAATACACACTAAACTTAGCATTACTAATTTCTATTTGTTTGTTTATTCAGGAGCCCACACTCAACACATTGAACGTGTTTGGAGAGAAGTAAGGGCTAATATCCAACGGTATGGAACGCGTTCTTCGCATTTAGAGGGATATTTAGCTGAATATCTCTTCAAACGCGTTCATGCTTATGAAGACCGCTTAAGCAGTTTTTTCCGTGCAATTGCGGAATTGTATCCACCGAAGACTGTGGACGATGAAGCAGATGTCTCGGAGGCTACATAATCAAGTTTCAAGTTTAAGTTAGATCTGCTGAACTATGTATTAAATCTAACACTTTCTTTCAATGTACATTGTTTCTTCACATATTCTTTATGTTTATTTTTCTCATATAATACTTTTCAACAACAAAATGAGAAATTATTTCTGTTTAATTTTAATTTATTGTTGCACTTTGAATAATGTATTTTGTTATTTATTATTATGTTCTATTAAATAATTTATTAATTTGTCTATCATAAATTATGTTAATATTATTGCATTCCTACTCGAATCGTCAATATATCCTATATAATCTATCAAAGTACATGCGTGGGTGGGGGGCTTCGCCCCCCTGCATCTTTCACCCCATGAGGTTAGGGACGCGCTTTAAACAGTTAAATACTTTTAAAGCGCGTCTCTAACCTATATAGGTTAGTGACGCGCTTTAAATAGTTAAATACAAAATATCTGCTTTAATGAAAATTACAACTTCAAAATAATACATTCAATTTTATTTATTTATTGGATTCATATCAAGATCTAACATTTTTCTATGGAAAACGCTGTAACTGTACACACGGCTGCGTCGCATTTGTTCCAATTGCTACAAAGAATAAAAAACAATATACTTGTTTGCTACAGTTATCAATTAATTAATATTGAAAGAATTACCTAATTTTATTTATTTATTGGATTCATATTGAGATCTAACATCTCTCTATGGAAAACGCTGTAACTGTACACTACGGCTGCGTCGCATTTGTCCCAATTGCTACAAAGAATAAAAAACAATATACTTGTTTGCTACAGTTATCAATTAATATTGAAAGAATTACCTCATGATTTAAATATCGAAATCTATACTCAATATTGCGCTTCCTCTCAGCTGTGTATGCATTTTTTAGCGTAAAGGTTAAAACATCATGTAAAAATTCTTCGGATATACCATTTATGTATGCAAAATTAACAATAATCATTCGTTTATGATCCGTAAAATTTTCATCCCAAAACATTTTCCGTATAAATTTCGGCCACGTTTTTGCATCGCCAATGATGTCCTGAATTGCAAGCCACGAATTATTATTTAATTGCTGGACTGAATACGCCATTGTAATATTGAGATGTGCAGGTTGTTTTATTTTTGAATTATGTTACACTTCTAAGACTTACCAACCAAACAGTTGTCACGTGATCTTTTGCATGCGCATGTGGCCGCAGGGCATGTTCGTGG
Organism: Leptothorax acervorum; assembly: GCA_035220615.1. Classification (NCBI taxonomy): domain Eukaryota; kingdom Metazoa; phylum Arthropoda; class Insecta; order Hymenoptera; family Formicidae; genus Leptothorax; species Leptothorax acervorum. The sequence goes on along the minus strand of JASTWQ010000227.1, from coordinate 135,841 downwards.
TCGCTACCAGTCGCTACATCGCGTCGGTATGACAGAATTCCTAACCTGACAGTCGTCAACTTTAACTGTTGATATCTCGCTTCACGGGGCAGAGCGACACTTTTTTCTGCCAGATTCTTTCATTTCACGCAAAAACGCGTCGATTAAGCCTAAGTTCAACGAAATCGGTGAGGGAGCCACTATTCTGCATATTTACCTCCCTTTTTACCAACATACCTACAGATATGGTTTTGGAGAGTATTTCCATTAGAAGGGATTATATCGCGGCCAATTGCAACATACCTAAATCTGAGTTTTTTACGGCCGTTCGATTGGTTTTAAATTCGACGTTTTTTTGTTTTTAATGGAATAATATATCAGCAAACCTTTGGCTCTCCTATGGGCTCTCCTTTGTCTCCCATGGCTGCCGACATTGTGATGCAAGATCTTGAAAAGAAAGCTCTTTCTATACTCAAATACACTCCACCGTTTTTCGGGAGATATGTTGATGACATCGCGTTAGCGGCTCCTTCCGACTCCTTAGATTATACACTGGAGGTCTTCAATTCATTCCACCCTAGACTCCAGTTCACAATGGAGGTTGGTGAGAATAATACGTTGAATTTTCTCGAGGTTACTATGTTGCTTGAGAACAATAAGATTAGTTTTGACTGGTATCATAAACCAACCTTCTCAGGGAGATATTTGAGTTACTTTTCTCAACACCCATTGTGTCAGAAGAGAGGAACAGTGATCGGTTTGATAAACAGAGTGTTTCGGTTGTCACACCCTCGGTTTCATGCTAAAAACTTAGAATTTGCTATAAGAATTCTGCTTAATAATTGTTATCCGTTGGAGTTCATTTTCAGAATCTTCCATGAACGTATTAAGTTTCTAATTAGGAATTTTGTTTCCAAGAAGGATAATTCTAATAACACGAACGATGCGGAATTGGCTCCTTTTTTTACGATACCGTATGTTCCTTCGGTTACTGACAAGTTTAAGAATGTAACAAGGAATCTTAATGTCAGATTGTCGTATTTCAGCCTCAACAAAATGAGAACTTTTATTAAAGCACATAAAGACAGGTTGCCGAGAACGGCCCTTAACAATGTAGTTTACAAAATAAATTGCAATAGTTGTGATGCCTCCTATGTTGGGCAGACTGGCAGACAATTGCAAACGAGAGTTAATGAACATCGCAATCACATATTAAAAAGGAAGCCTAATCGCTCTGTGTTGTTGGAACATAATTTGGATTCCGGGCATGATTTTAATTGGGACGGTGTGGAGATTCTGGACAATGAGCTCTATTTAAGCAAACGCCTAACATCCGAGATGCTCTACATTAGGAGACAGAAAAACGGTTTGAATTTGCAGACGGACACGGAAAATTTACCGGAGTCATATTCAGATGTAATAGCGAAACTTTCTAAACTTTAAATTTCGCTCCGGTACACGAGAGTACACTTCTTTGTTTATCTCATAGAGGTGGCTTCAATTGTACGTGTGCCTATCTCTTTATGACTTTGTTTGTCATCCTGACAACGTTTAAAAACTTAAATGTCATTCGCTCTTTGAACGTTGTCGGGTTGCCACGTATTTTAACCGAAGAGTAATGTGTGACTTGTATTCGCCTTTTTTTCTTCTTTTGTAAGTAACTAATTAATCTTCGATGCTATTTTGCGTTATCGGATTATTGCATATGTGTTGCTCCGAATACTTGTTCAGGTATCTTTCGAATTTGGGAGTTCCGTTTTGATACATAAAGTGACATGGCGATTTTCCTTTCCTCTTGGCCTATTAACCGAGGAGAAGACCATTCGGAGGATGCCTGGGTTTGCTTCGGAGCACACACTCGCTTTTCCAGCATTCGAGAGACGACGGTCATACAGCTAAGAATTTATTGTTGACCACGATTATTGTTGACTACGTTAGGGACATCGAGTCATTGCGTTTGACGTCATTATGTAGATTTGATATTTGACGTGTTTTTTTTTATATTCACGCTGAAGATGACCCCAAGAAAGGGTCGAAACGTTCGTGACTTCGTTTATTAATAAATATTTTGCGCATTATTTACGGCGCCTGGCTCCAATTGCCTTTTGTTCATTATTTATTATTTAAGTGAGCCTTTATCTTTGTATTAAAAAATTAACTTTTAATTTAACTTAAGTTAATTTAATCTTAACGTAACTTTTAATTGAGTTGGTTTTCTTTTCATGCAACTTTTAACGTAACTAAATTAATTTTATAAACCATTAATAATTAACTTATATTTAACTATACTTACAATTAGTTTTAAAAAAATTAACATTACCCAACCTTGTGTAATCTATATAATTAGAGAAATATTTTTATCAATATAATATGATTATGCAATTAATACCTTTAATCATATATATATATATATCCCTAAATATTGAAAAAATCAACGGATTCAAAAATTTAATATTTCCTGTTGTAATGTGCTACATTTATTAGATTTGACGAATTTGAGGTTATATTTATTACCGATATCTTGCAGCACATATAATAATATTTATCGTTGAAGTTTATGCTACACATTGTATATTGAGTTTGACGATACATTAACATTGTTATTGCGCATGAGCGAAGGTTAGAAGTTCTCATCCTGAATCTAAATGCGCGTTCCTAAATTTATTCGAAAAAAAGTGTTGCAACTACTCTGTCCGCGACTGTACCTAGAAAAAACTTAAGTAACGGGTGGTATACGTAATACCTTTGTACCTCGAAAAATAAGATATACTGTTCATATAAGATGCGTAATATTACAAAAAGGCATGATATCCGTACAAAACTACCTTTTACAAAAAGGTAAAAAAAAAGACGCCAAGCACGCGTGGTGTTCCCTCGAAAAAATCGAAGTAATATATTTGTACCTCGAAAAAATCCAAGTAATATCTTTACCTCGAAAAAATCGAAGTAATATATTTGTACCTCGAAAAAATCCAAGAATTATCTTTACCTCGAAAAAATCGAAGTAATATATTTGTACCTCGAAAAAATCCAAGTAGTATTTTTACCTCGAAAAAATCGAAGTAATATATTTGTACCTCGAAAAAATTCAAATACTATCTTTACCTCGAAAAAATCGAAGTAATATATTTGTACCTCGAAAAAATACAAGTAATATCTTTACCTCGAAAAAGCTTAAGTAACGGGTGGTATACGTAATATCTTTTGTATCTCAAAAAATTGAAGTAATATATTTGTACCTCGAAAAAACCTAAGCAAAAAGTGGTACACGTAGTTATCTTTGTACCTCGAAAAAATCCAAGTAATGTCTTTATTTAAAAAAAAATACAACCCAAGTGACACATCAAAAAATTGTGTTACCTTTTATTCAATCCAAGTTAATAATAATAATAATAATAATAATAAGACTGGGGGGTAGTCTTCCAACGAAGACCTACTGGCGGCACGCAGACCGAGTCCATTGTGCCTACCCGCTGCAATAACAGCCTCCCAGTTAGGGGAGACCTGTTTTCCTCCAAAAGCGAAGCAGGTCCTCCACCGGTAGCTGTCTTATCTGCTCGGGATCCAGAAAGGATGAGCCGAGCGTAAGGAGTCGTTGCCTGGCGTATGCCGGACATTGACTAAGAATATGGAGACTTGTTTCCTCCTCTTCTCCACAAAGTCTACAGTCGGGTGTATTACTACAGCCCAACTTGTACATGTGGTAGTTCAGGACACCATGACCTGTCAGCAACTGCACCGCCAGCCTGGCGTCCTGCTCAGTGATCTAATGCTTCCTGCCAGTCCCTCCCTGGGGGAATTTCCCAAGAGAGCCCTGGCCTGTCTGCATTTGCCCCTGGTTTCCTCTCTCCAGCTATCAAGATGTTGGTTCCGCAGCCAGCCCCGGATCTCCCTCCTGCCTAGGCTGAAGGGAACCCCAACGGCCGGCTCCGGTCCCAGCGGTCTTGTCTCCGATCCTGCTCTAGCGAGCTGGTCGGCGGTTTCGTTACCTTTGATCCCCGAATGGCCGGGAACCCACATTAAGGTGACACTATTGTTCTTCGCCAGCTCTTCCAGGGTGCAACTACAGTCCCAGACCAGCCGTGAAGTAAAGTTCGGAGCACAGAGGGCCTCAAGCGCCGCTCGGCTATCCGAACAGATTCTGATACGCTCTCCCTTCCGTTTCCTTTCCAATAAGGTTTGGGCACATCTCATAATGGCTACAGTCTCCGCTTAGAATACCGTAGCAAATTCACCGAGTGGGACACTTTCCTTAGTACCATCTCGGGGACAGTACAGTCCTGCGCCAAAGCCAACACCTGTTCTGGAGCCATCCGTAAACCAGATGTACCCATTCCAGGCATTCAGCCCTTTCGGGTCCTTCCACTCTTCGCGCTCAGGGAAGCACACTCTGTATTTTCTCTCAAAGACGCGGATTGCCGGCATTCTGTCTTGCCCCATTATGAAAACGGGGCCAGCCAGAACCGTTCCTGGAATTCTTGTGTGTCTAGCACCAGCCTTCCATTTCAACTCGCATCTCAGACGATAGGCCGCGGCCGCCGCCGCAGCCACCACCACCTGGTGCAGTGGCTCAATGCCTAGTAGCACCCCAATCGCTGCCACCGGCGTGGTTCGCATCGCCCCTAGGGCCCCTCTTAGAATCAGAGCCCTGACGTGCTCCAGAGCCATCCTGGCGGTTTTCGTCTGCGTCCCAGGCCACCATACCACTGATGCATACAGAAGCCTGGGCCGGAGAATCGCCGTGTAGATCCAATAGACCATCCTTGGTTTCAGACCCCATATCTGGCCAAAAGTTCGCCTACACGTCCAGAAGTAAGAGCAAATGCTCTTACAGCGATTCTCAAGGTGCCCCTTCCATGTCAGCTTCTTATCTAGGGTAACCCCCAGATATTTCACCGACTCGGTCGGAACAAGTCTTGTTCCTCCCAAAATAGGCCCTTCCACAGGGCTCACTTTGTACCTGCGTGTGAATACCACGAGCCCCGTCTTCAGTGGATTCACCGATAGACCGGTCCCGCGGCACCACTCCTCTACCACCTCTAGAGCTGCCTGTGTTAGCTCCAGAAGCGTCTCCAGGAAGGGTCCTCGCACAAAGATAGCCAAATCATCGGCATATCCCTGCGTAAAGAAGCCTCTATCATTTAATGTGCTGAGTAGCCGATCAGCTACCAGACACCACAAGAGCGGAGAAAGAACCCCCCCTTGTGGGCAGCCTCTCTCCACCCATCCGCTGACTCTCACCGATCCTGATGAGATCGTTACTCGCCGTCCAAGCATGCCCCTGATCCAATCAACGATCATCTCCGGGACACCCCTCCGAGCGGCCTCTTCACATACTACTGCATGAGGAGTGTTGTTGAACGCACCCTCTACGTCCAAGAAGGTGCCCACCATAAAGCCCCGCCCCTCCAACTGCCCCTCGATAAACGACACGACAGAGTGGAGGGCGGTCTCGGTAGAGTAACCCGCGCGGTACGCATGCTGGTTCGTGTGCAACGGATGCCGTAGAAGAATAAGGTCCCGCACGTAGACATCAACCAGCCTTTCTAACGTCTTAAGAAGAAAAGACGTCAGGCTGATTGGTCTAAAATCCTTGGCAGAGATGTAACCTGTCCTACCCGCTTTCGGGATAAACACCACCCTTGCCAGTTCCCAAGCGCTGGGCGTGTATCTCAGCGCCAGACAAGCCCTTAAAGTCCGCGTAAGGGGCTCAATGATCTGCTCCAGCCCCTCCTGTAGAAGAGCCGGAAAGATCCCATCCGGTCCCGCTGACTTGAAGGGCTTGAAGGCCAATACAGCCCATCTGACCCTGTCGGGTCTGACAATTTCGGCTGCAAGAGCCCAATCACCTCCCCGCGCTCTCCGCAGCGCCGGAGTCTCCTGCCATGCATAGTCCTCCGACTCTTTTCGGAAGCCCGGGAAGCTTGCCTCCAGTAGGTGTGTCAGACACCGTTCCCCAGTCACCATCGTCCCATCAGCGAGACAGATGGTTTCCAGGGCTGCGTCAGGGTTTCTGGCCAGAACTCTGCATAGCCTAGCGGTCTCGGGCATGCCCTCCACTGACTCGCAGAATCTTTCCCAGCTCTTCCTTTTCGCCATTACTACAGAGTCTCCGTAATCCTTCTGAGCCCTTCTATAAAGATAATAATACATTACTTAATTCGCCAGTGATAATTAAACAAATTCAGAATCTTTAATCGACTAAACTGGCAATATTCAATCATCTTTTTCGAAATGAACTTATTTGAAAGACTGCGAGCCGACCAGATTTGTCAGATTCACACAGCACGTTTCAGATCAAATCGAGATGATGAAATTCGACCATGGATTTGGTCCGTTGATGTAGATAGTTTTAAATTAATTTTAATTTTTATTGCGAAAAATATTACCCCAGCCAGGATTTTCTATAAAGGTCCCAGTCAGACTGGCGTCCCGTGTTCCTGGCCCTATTCCATGAACGGCGGGCCGCGTTCCTGAGATCCCGCAGCCTTGGACTCCACCAGGAGGTACTCCTGGTGTTTCTAACTGTCCTCTCCGGACAGTTCTTCTCAAAGCTGCTTACCAGAGCTTTTTGCAGGTGGTCTACGCAGAGCTCTATCTCTTGTGCGGTCCCATGTCTTTTGGGAAAGTCCCTGAGACTGACTGATAGGTCCTCTCGGTAAAAGGCCCAATCAGTTCTTTTGGGGTCCCTCACTCTGTTCTCTTCAGATCTGGCTTTAGCTAGCCTAAAAATAATCTGTCTGTGGTCTGACAGAAAAGGCTCATTCGAGACCCTCCAGTCAGCCACCTCCCGAACCATTTGCCTGGAGCAAATGGTGAGGTCAAGCACTTCCCTTCTCACTGTCGTACAGAAGGTAGGTTCGTTTCCCTTGTTGAGAATTTCTAGGTCCGTGGCCGCCAGAAATTCCAACAGTCTCTTACCTCTCTTGTTGGCGTCTGTGCTTCCCCAGATCATGTGATGCGCATTCGCATCACATCCTAAGATCAGGGGAAGCCGATTCCTCTGAGTACTCCACCAGGCGAATCACCGGTTCGGGCGGCAGTGAACCTCCCTCCTCATGGGGGAAGTAGGCCGAACACACCACCAGCTTCTTCCTGAAACCAGGCCCTTCGATAACCTCTATCTCGACCGCTACTGTATCTCTGGAACAGAAATCAGGTATTAGTCGGGCCTCAACGCCCTTGAGCGCTACACACGCTCTGGGTCGTTGCTCTAACGGGGCCTTAAATAACCTCCCGCATCCCGCCAAACCTCTGACACAACCCCGGACCAGCCAAGGTTCTTGTATCAGTGAGATGGCTGTGTGCATTCCAGCTTGGCGCCTGGCGAAAACAGCCGAGGCTCCTTTGCTGTGGTGCAAGTTGATTTGGGTGAAGACCACCCCGGTCGGGCCCATTTAAGATCCGACCTTTGGGTTGAGCTCCCCCTTACCCGTTGCCCCCCCCCCTTGGGACATCCCCTCCCACCTTGAAGGTGACTTGGTCCATCCCGAGGTAAGGCTTAAATTCCAGCGTCCTCAGTTTAAGGACACTGGATTCCGGGAGACCGAGAACCAGGTTCCTACCGTCGCCGGTAGCCCCTACGTTCTCGGCAAACACTCGCCAGCCCGCCGTGCAGAGCCCCGGGTTTTGCCGCTCGAGCCGCACGAGGGTCGCAGCCGAGTCCTCAGGAGGTCCCGGGACCCAAACCACGGCCCTGTACTGCTTCTGCAGCACCTCCGGGCCCACCACCAGGTCTAGCAGCGCCAAGTTCTTTTTACAAGAAAAATGTATTAATTTTAATAAAACATGTTTACTTTGTAATGTTATAATTGTTTATAACTCTCAGACCTTTGTCTGTAATTGTTTGTAATTAAATGTTTTATTTTATTGAAAAATACATATATAAACTTGTAAACTTTGTATTGTTTAAGTACCTTGTATTCCCTTGTTGAATCAAAAAATTTTTAATTTTATGAAATTGTTATATCCACTAAAAAATACAAATATAAACTTTGTGTTTAAATATTTTATATTTCCTTGTTGGATTTAAATAAAAAATTTTAATTTTATAAAATTGTTATTATACATTGTTTTTCTAATTGTCACAATATAAAGATTTTTCATCAAAGTAGTGCAACAATTATTTTTGAGACAAAAGATATATTCTTTCTTTATAATTGGCGCAATTTACAGATATCATTTCTTTTTTTTATAGATAATAACTTGGATTGAATAAAAGGTAACACAATTTTGTGATGTGTCACTTGGGTTGTATTTTTTTTTTAAATAAATATATTACTTGGATTTTTTCGAGGTACAAAGATAACTATGTGTTCCACTTTTTGCTTAGGTTTTTTCGAGGTACAAATATATTACTTCAATTTTTTGAGGTACAAAAGGTATTACGTATACCACCCGTTACTTAAGTTTTTTCGAGGTAAAGATATTACTTAGATTTTTTCGAGGTACAAATATATTACTTCAATTTTTTTGAGGTAGATATTACTTGGATTTTTTCGAGGTACAAATATATTACTTCGATTTTTTCGAGGTAAAGATATTACTTGGATTTTTTCAAGGTACAAATATATTACTTCGATTTTTTCGAGGTACACCACGCGTGCTTGGCGTCTTTTTTTATACCTTTCTGTAAAAGGTAATTTTGTACGAACATCATGCCTTTTTGTAATATTACGCATCTTATATGAACAGTATCTTATTTTTTGAGGTACAAAGGTATTACGTATACCACCCGTTACTTAAGTTTTTTCTAGGTACAAAGATAACTACGTGTACCACTTGTTACTTAGGTTTTTTCGAGGTAAAAATATATTGCTTCGATTTTTTCAATGTTATTATTTACTTCTTGAAAACGTGAAGACATGATCCTTGTTCTCATTCTCTTCTTTGTGGGGTTTTATTTGCTCTTATTACATGTACAATTGACATACGTCCTTCCAATTTCTTTATATTGTTTATATTATTTACTTCCAAATACGGTGGATCAACTGGATACACGTTAAATATTTGTTTTTTATTACCTTTATTTTTTTTGTATGCATATAGTAATATACATAATAGTAAAATAAAAAAACAATGATAAAATTTAGTTATTTAATATATTTATTGATAGATAATTGCTCGCCCAGACCGTAACTCATGGGCGGCGCACGCGTCGATCGATCGCTCTGGGACTCGTGCTGATAGACAGTCGATATGCAACCGATTGGTCGCTGCATCATTGTTCCTTCGTGAGGCGCACGCGCTCTTTATTTCTTCGTGCCGCGTGCTGCGAGCACCACTGTATTATACTCTCATTCTCACTGTGTCTTTTGTAAAGAGAGCCGTCGCCGACTGTACTGCAATAAAACTTTTCTTTCCATTTTTCTTTATACGCAAACCGGCCTTTTATTCACAATGGTTATGGGCCCAGGGCGTTCAGAAGCGTAGAAGAAACGATCGAGACCCTTGGAAAGCTAGAGGTTAAAAGATTATTACAGACAGAGAAAAATCTGGAAGAAAGATCTAGAATGACGAGTATCACAGAGAGTAAGAGCGAAGCCTTGATCGAGAAGCTGTCCGACATAAATTATCGGACATGGAAAACCGAGATGAAATGGCTCTTGAGAGGCAAAGGATTACTAGATTACGCACTCGGAAAGGTAGAGCTAAGCGATCAGGCTACTCCAGCCGAAAGAAAGGCACATCGAACCAACGAGGATAAGGCGATGGCGGCCATAGGCTTGAGCCTCGAAATAGACCAGCAGGTACACATAGAAGATTGCCGGAGCGCATCCGAGGCATGGCGAATTCTCGAACAGATTCATGAGCCTAAATCAAGAGTGAGAATCATGCAGCTGAAAAAGGCGTTCTATCATTTACAAATGAAAAGTGAGGAGAACATGTCTTCGTAAGTCGCGAGAGCGAAAATCGCAGCCACCAATCTCAGAGATGCTGGTGCTGAGGTAAAAGACGAAGACTTAGCATACGCATTATTAGCTGGACTCCCAGACAGCTATGAAAACCTGAACATGGCGCTAGCGAGCTTACCGGATGACAAATTTACGTCGGCGGAAGTTACAAGAGTCCTGTTAGCGGAATACGATAGATGACAATCTAGACTTGACGATAAAACAGTGTTGCCGAAAAAAGCGTTAGCCACGAACAAGAAAGCTGAAGATAAAAGGGCCAAAAATGCAGGTAACGAGAAACTTAAATCGTTTACTTGTTTCAATTGCAGGAAAGTTGGTCACCTTGCGAGAGATTGTCGATTCAGGAAGGATGGAAACTACAGAAAAAACGGTACAAAACAGAAAAAAGATTACGACGCGTTTCTCATGTCCTTAAACGTCGACATCGAAGATGTATGGATATTGGACAGCGGATGCACACACCATGTGTGTAAGCGACGAGATTGGTTCACAAACTTTCGAGAAATGGACTCCGAGGTAATTAATACGGCAGCAGACCCGAGCAAACAGAGCGGAGCAACCCTACGAGCCAAAGGTATGGGTGATATTTTTATAAAAACGTCCGTCGCTAACGTAGAGAAAGGTATAGTTCTACGAGACGTTTACTACGTTCCAAATGTTAGAAAGAATTTGATGTCCGTATCGCAAATAGAGAAAAAAGGGAAAGAGCTATTAATAAGAGACGGAAAAGTAAAAATTAGAAATATCGATACTAAGCAAGTTGTATGCGAAGCGTATAGACAGAATGACTTATATATACCAAAGGTCGAGATAGATCGGAACGTGCCGAAAGATACATTAAACGAAGCTAATGCCGTAAATATTGACGTTAACGATTTGTGGCACCGGAGATTTTGTCATGTTAATAACAATATATTAAAAAAATTAACGGATCGCGTGGTTGGATTAGATCATGCGAAGATGGATAAATATACGTGTGAGGAATGCTGTATTGGAAAGGCTACAAAGGTCGCGTGTAAGAAATTGAAATCGAGACAATCAAGAGACGTATGCGAACTAATTCATTCGGATTTATGTGGCCCTATGCCCGTAAAGTCAATAGGCGGAAGTAGATATTTCGTAACTTTTACGGACGATTTTTCACGAAATGTCACAGTAATGTGTATAAAGTCCAAGGAGGAGGTTAAAACTTGCGTACAAAACTACATCGCTAGAGTAGAGCGCGAAAGAGATAAAAAGATAAAAAGATTTCGAACAGATAATGGCCTAGAGTATTGCAACAGAGAATTGTCGACATATTTTAAATCCGCAGGCATCAAGCATGAAAGGTCAAACGTCGAGACGCCACAAATGAATGGAGTCGCTGAGAGGATCAACAGGACTCTGTTAGACTTGACGAGATCAATGCTTAAATCGGCTTGTTTGCCGCAAAGGTTCTGGGCCGAAGCGGTGACCACTGCAGCTTATATTAAAAACAGAGTATGCCATTCGACAATTAGCGATCAGATCCCGTTCACAGTGTGGACCGAGACAGTACCGAGCGTGCGCCACCTAAAGGTTTACGGTTGCCCACCAGCCTACGCACGATAACCCGACCAGGGACGTAAGAAGCTCGACGACAGAGCGGTCGAATGCATATTCGTTGGCTACGCTACCCAGACGAGGGGATACCGATTGTGGTGCCCGCAGAAACAGGATGTCATTGTAACAAAGCACGTTAGATTCGCCGAAGACAAAACGGGATACGAGTGGATTTACAAAACGACATCGCAAGCATTCAAATATAACGAAGTCTGGTCAGAAGGTGATCACGACTCGACTACGGAAGAGATAGAGCCCGCGCGAGAATCAAAACCCTCAGGTGGCCAAAAGGGAGGTCCAGCGGAACTATCCGAAGAATCCGAAAAAGAAACGTGGAGCGTCCCCGAGGAACAAAAGATAGTGAGGGTGTGAGATTCAGAGAAAACTCCGAGAGGTAGACCTAAGAAGAAAATTCGCAATCCCTATGGGAGGAAAGGAAAGCCCAAGAATAAAGAAATTCAACGTATACTTGACGACGAATACTCAACTGATCCCAGTGACGTAGAAGCGAACCTAATAGAGATAAACGAGCCGCAGAATATCAATGAAGCATTAATCTCTCCGCAAGCCAAACATTGGAAACGCGCTATTAAAGAAGAATTTAGCAGTTTGATGCAGAGAAAAACATGGGAGACTACCCAATTGCCAGAAGGAAAGAGATGCATCGGAAGCAAGTGGGTTTTCAAGCTGAAGACAGACGCTAACGGAAAAGTCACGAGATATAAAGCTAGACTAGTAGCGCGAAGTTTCGCCCAAGAGAAGGAAATCGATTACAATGAGACATATACACCCGTGGCAAATATCTCAGTGATCAGGCTATTGATAGCATTATCAGTCGAATATCAGTGGCACACAAGACACATCGACGTCAAGAACGCCTACGGAAAACTACGAGAGGAAATTTATATGAGGTTGCCGCCCCTTTACAACGGTGAGAAAGGAGAAGTAGTCAAGCTATTGCGTCCAATTTATGGGCTGAAGCAATCGGGGAGGAATTGGAACGAAGAGTTAAACGAATTTTTCACTAAGATGGGATTTGAGAGACTGAAATCATCAAATTGCACTTACCGAAGAGGACGGCTAATAGTCGTAATATACGTGGACGATATCTTCATATTTGCAAAGGAAACGGATAAAATTATAGAGGCGGTTGAGACTATCGCCAAAAGTTATGAAATAAAGGACCTTGGCGAGATACACTACACAATAGGAGTAAAACTGGATCGGCAGAAAGCTAATACCGTGAAATTAACTCAAAGAGCCTACATCGAATATATTAAAAAGGTACAACATGCAAGAGTGCAAAGGAGCATCAACGCCATTGGACCCAGGGATAAAGATAAGCAAGAGAGATTGCCCAGAAACACACGAAGAAAGGGAGAAAATGTCGCATATACCATATAGAGAATTGATAGGATCACTGATGTACCTGGCGCAGTGTACAAGACCGGATATTGCCTTCGCAACTTCGAAACTATCGCAGTATAATTCCAATCCTGGAAATGCCCACTGGCACCAAGCAAAGCACATTCTACGATATTTGAGTAAAACCAGGGATCTTGGAATAGTCTACGAAGCTGGAGGTGAACAGAAGATCCAAGTATATTGCGACGCAGACTGGGCCGGGGACGTAGATGATAGACACTCCTATTCTGGGATCGTGGTGATGATAGGAGGAAGCCTCATTCACTGGCGGTCGACGAAACAAACTTGCCTGTCATCCTCCACAATGGAGGCAGAATACGTAGCATTGTCGAGTGGGGTCAAGGAAAAAATATGGTTAAATATGTTTTTGTCTGAACTTAAACTTTGTAATTATTTCGCAGGTTTCCAAATATTCTGTGACAATAGAGCAGCGATAGATTTCTCCAAAAACAGGGTGGAGAAAAACCGAACAAAGCACATTGATATCTCCTACCACATAGTGAGGGAAAAAGTCGAGGATGGACTGCTGGAATTACTATACGTGCCATCCAACGAGAATCCGGCGGATGTGATGACCAAGGGACTAAAACGGGTCGCTCACAATCACTGCATGAGAAGAATGGGTCTGGACTTCGCAAAGTGGGGGATTGATTGATAATTGCTCGCCCAGACGGTAACTCATGGGCGGCGCACGCGTCGATCGATCGCTCTAGGACTCGTGCTGATAGACAGTCGATAAGCAACCGATTGGTCGCTGCATCATTGTTCCTTCGTGAGGCGCACGCGCTCTCTATTTCTTCGTGCCGCGTGCTGCGAGCACCACTGTATTATACTCTCATTCTCACTGTGTTTTTTGTAAAAAGAGCCGTCGCCGACTGTACTACAATAAAACTTTTCTTTCCATTTTTCTTTATACGCAAACCGGCCTTTTATTCACATTTATATAAATAATTTTATATTAAAAATAAACTAAAAATAATGATATATTTTGTATATAAAGAATACTTATTCTATAGGAATATTATTATAATTTATACATCTGTTTCTTATGCTGCCAATTATTTGAATTTTTTCACCTTTATTGATGTCGAGATCCATATAGTCATACTTATTAAAAGTAATTATACGCACTTCTAATTTATAAATGCCATCGGTTATTGAGCCGTATCCAGTAACTTTGTTTAACAAGTTATTGTGAATTTCATAAAAATTGGTTTTTACAAAGGTTTTTAATTCTACAAACAAAATAAATTTAATATATACGTACTTGTATGTATATATTATTCATATACATATTATGTAAAGTGGATCACATAAAAATTGCAAACACTTAAATTTTGGATAAGTTTTAAAACGCGCAAATATTACGAGACTACAAACCATTGCCAATACAAATCGTCCATCTGAAAATAGTGTTGCAACTTTTATATGATTAATTGTATATCGTATATATGTATATATTGTGACGTGACATGTTCGCGTCACCTGCCCGGACGTATGCTCGGCCGAGGGGAAAGCCGGCGGGGAGTGGGGTGGCGCCTCGGCACGAATCGGGGAGGGCTGCTTGCGTTGATTTAAGATTAAGATTTTAGGAGCGTGATGAGAGCACCCGGGGTGGAAGATCAGCCACCCGTGTAACGACTTCGTGTCGCGACGAGGGAGCAGCGGAGCACCAGGGGGAACCGGATGGGACGGTTCGCCGACGGGCGAGTCACGTCAGGGCCCGCCGCTAGACCACCCAGCATCCCCGCAAGGCGAGCCGAGTCCTCGGAGCCTCCGCAGCCAAGGGAGAATCGAGGACGCAGCGCCGGAAATTAGACGGAGGGTACGGTGCCGCTGCCATGGGGCGGAGAACCGACTCGGAGCACCGTCGACAGGGACACGCAAAATACGGTCGGCAGCCGAGGCCTGGCCAGCCTGGCGTGCATATTTGAGGCTCCTGGAGTCTCGACCGGGACCGCCAGACCACCGAGGCGAGAAACACCCGTCGAAAGTCGCGCGGAAACATGGCGGGCGTCCCATGCGACACCGCGAGCGATGAGCTGCGCGAAGGACGGATCAGCGGGAGGAACGGCCGCGGGCGGATGCGCATGCGCGGGGGCCCGACGTGGTCTCGCCGGGCGGACTACCCGACACTGTCGTGCCAGCTACCGCCGAGTGGAGAGGTCCGAGTCCACCCCCAGCCCGGTGAGCCCGACGCAGCAGCCAACAGCAACCGAGGCGAGCGGATTGCGGCGGAAATGTAAGATCTCCATCCCGGTATCTCATCGCGTGTGGTGTGCGACCCCGGCCCCAGCCCGTCTCTGTTATCTCGCGGTTACCTCAGCACGTACGTTTGCCTCGTGCGAGTGGATTCCTGTCGCTTCCTTTTGTTACCTGTTGCCTGGAGGCTCGGTTAAGGGGGCCCGGCCGGGGGCGCACACAAGTTAGGCAAGTTGAAGCCTTCCTCGAGAATCGCGGGGCCGACAGTCGGGCGTTGGGCGAGAGGATCCCTCCGGGGACCTCGGGGGAATCGCGTGGTGTCGCGGCATAGAGTTTTCGGTCGTGAGTGATATTGGGAGGAGTGCCGTGTCCCGCGGACGCCGTAAAGCGGATCGGGGGAAGAATCGCGGTATCGCGTCACGGACGGCATAGGAATGTCGCGCGGAATTGTGTCGCGCATTCGCTGAGGCCGTCGCGGATTTGTGTGGGGTGTCGGCCCGCGGGCGAATGTCGCGGGCGACCCGGGAGAATTACGCAGCCATAATTGGCAACTATCGTTTTGAGCTAATTCGCGTAGACTTCGTGTGTGTGTGCGTGTGTGAGTCGCGGGGATCTCGCGTGGTACGAGTGAGTTGCGGGACTCGCCTGTTGCATCTGTGTGTACCGTGTGCGTGTGTGAGTGTGTCGCGGCCCGTTTATTGTTCGCGTTCAACGGAACCATATGCGTCTTTATTCCGTATACTTTATTCCGTGTATCTTCTGACGGAAACATATATATCTGATATACCTTATCTTCCTATTATTCTCGGAAATATATTTTGTTACTTTATTTTTATATGTGATTGTGTTGATTGCGCTACGCCGCCCCTCTCCCTCTCCTCAGAGTATCAAACTCGCCTCGCGCCCTGAGTGGACGAGCGCGTCCGGGTGATCGCGCTGAGGATCAGATTACGGAAACGTGGTGCGCGTACTCGCACCTGGCGCCCAAGCTTTAGTGTTACCCTCGCGAATATCGTACCTGTTGGGATACCTTGCGGATACCTCGAGATACTACCTGTTTGAATACCTCGCGAATATCGTACCTGTGGGGATACCTTGCGAATACCTCGAGATACTACCTGTTTGAATACCTCGCGGGGATCGGGGAAATACCGGAATACCTCGCGTCTATCTTTGAGTCTTGGCCGACTCGAATACCTCGCGGTTACCTTCGACCTGCCTGAGTACCTCGCGGATACCTTTGCTCTACCTATCCGTCTATCTGTGGCTAATTTGCAGCCGCGCCTTCTCGGCGGGCGAGACCGAGGAAAAACGGGTTGCAAAATTTTGGCGCCCAACGTGGGGCGTTCTCGCAAAGAAAAAGACGGTAATTGAGAGGAGATTAAGGGAGAGCGAGCGTGCGCAATCAATTACGGAATATATTTCTTTTTGTGTGTGTCGTGAAACATTGCATGTTATCTTAAGTTTAATTTGTGTTTGTACTGAATATTATTTCGGCCCTGGAAAGCCGGTGCCATTGAAATTTGAGTGAAATATATATGCGATGTATCGGGTTTCACCCGGCCACTTATGTTGATTTGCCTGTGAAAGCCGCGCGTTTTTTTTTCCCGTTTGTTTTTCTCGCGCCGAATTCCTTAGTGTTTACCGCGATCGACGTGTTATTGCTGGCGGCTTGAGGGCCGCGCGTTTTTCGGTCATTTCTTTCGCCGGATTCCTGCGTGTTTACCACGATCGAGGTAATATTATTATTTCCTACTTTAGTATAGGATATCTTTGGTTTTTGCGACTTCGGTCCTTTGGGTATAGCGACCAACATTGTCGCGACTGGCATACGCTTTTGTTCCGCGGTGTTATTGTCGGCTTTAAGCGTACGGGCGGGACAAGGGGAAAAATAATAATAAAGATATCTGTTGCCTTTTCGCGTGTGTTACCTCGCTATTGCGCGATTATCTGTTGCCTTCCGCGTGTGTTACCTCGCTATTACGCGATTATCTGTTGCCTTCCGCGTGTGTTGCCTCGCTATAGCACGATTGTCTGTTGCCTTCCGCGTGCGTTACCTTGCTATCCCGCAAAATTTTCGTGAGTAGGGTCGGGAAGGTAGCATCGGGATTCGCGAGATGCGGGGGGACGGTTCGCCCCATAGTTGGATTAACAAATTAACCGAGCAAGAGGTCCTCCAACACCTGGCAGATCGGAAATTGAAAACTTGCGGTATACTTCCGGTTTTACGGGCGCGCCTACTTAAGTTCGAGGTCGCGGCACTCGCGGGGATGGACCCGCCGCCCTCACCCAACCCCGAAGGGGGGGCGGTTGGCTTTGACGCGGTTGGCGGAGTGCCACCCGGGCAGGTGGAGGCGCCCACGGATAGGGGCCTGCCCTTCGTCGGTTTGGGGTTGAGCCGTACACCGCCTCGCGCGACCTTAGACCCCAGGGCCGCTGTGCCCTTCGCGAACACGGGGGTGCAGAGGACGCCGCCTCGCCCGAATTTCGAGCTGCCCCGAGAAATTTTCGAATCGAAAGGGGTAGAAATAGAGCACGGGCAAAGGGGAGGAGGGGCGAGGGAACCGAATTACAGTTTTCCGCCACCCCTGCGGGCCGAGCCGGTACCGTTCGCGTCGGGGGGACGGTCCACGCGCGGATCCGCGTCCGAAGCATATAATTTAATGCGGAAGTGGAATCTCCACTTTTCGGGAAAGCGGGGCAGCGACGCGGAGGCCTTCCTTTTACGGATAAAGGAGGCTCGCGCTATCATCCCGATCGATGATTCGGATCTCTTTAAGTGCCTGCCACTTTTTTTATCGGATGTCGCGTTGTATTGGGTGCGCCTCGAGAGCCAATACTGGCGTAATTGGGACGATTTCGAGAACGCGTGGAGGGCGCGATTCGGCGACCCGGATTATCAATATATGCTCAGGGAGGAGGTCCTACGGAGGACTCAGGGGGAACACGAGGCCGCCGCGGATTACCTAACGTGCTTGCGCGCTTTGTTCGGGCGGATGAGCCCTCCCTGGAGCTTGTCGGAGCAATTAACTTTTGCCCACCGTAACTTACTGCCGCGTTTACAGATCGCGATACGCCGGCAGGAATTTCACGATTTTCACGGGTTGGAGGACCTAGCCACTCGGGTAGAGCGTAGTTTGCTCGCGGACAAATATTACCGACCCCCATTGCCGCCGGAACAATCGATTTTTCCGGATTTAGCGTACCACGCCCCGAAGGGGAAATCGAGGAGCCCGGTTACGGTCGCCGTCGGGGAGGCCGTGGGCCGTAAGACCGGCACCAAAAAGAAAAACGCGGGACCGGCTGCGGCCGCGACCGCGGACGCCGCTCACGCGAGCCCGGTGGTTACGAACGCTGCGTTAGGAAGCGGGGCGGGAGACACCAGTATGAAATGCTGGAATTGCGAAAAGATCGGACACCGCGCGCGTAATTGTACGGAGGCTCAGCAGACTCACTGCTATAAGTGTGGCAAACGCGGATTTACCACGAGGACGTGCCCTGCGTGTCCGGGAAACGCGGGAGGGAGTTCGTAGGACGGGTCCCTACGACCCCGAATTCTAAAATCGAGGCCCGACCTGTAGACAGCGGGGTGGAAACGCTTCCACACTCTTTTGTTACCTTTGAGCCCGTCGAGTTACCTCCTCTTCGATACCTAAAAATTCGCGTATGCGGACATTCGATATTAGCTCTCGTAGATTCAGGATCGAGCCGCACCCTCCTCGGTCGCGAGGGCATGCGAATCGTGGAAGGCTCGGGCCTGCCGATCGCGCGTAAGAGCGAGACGCGCATCCGCATGGCGAACGGACAAATAACGGCGATCCGTGGCGACGTTTCCGCGCCGGTAAAGCTAAAGGGACAAAGTCGCGATATGACCGTGGGATTGTTGCCGGACTTGGCGGTGTCATGCATTGTCGGGATGGATTTCCTAACTAAATTCGGTATCGCGTTAGATTTTGCAAAGGCTGAGTGGTATTTCGCGGACAGACCCCGTACTCGCTATCGGTTCGACAAAGAAAAGGCGTCTCCGGTTTGCGGATTAGCAGAGTTAACACCCGATCAGGAGAATAGGCTAGATTTTTTTTTACGGACGATACCTACCCCACCGGAAGATCCGGGGATAACGGATTTAACCGAACATAAGATCGATGTAGAAGGCCACGCGCCAATTAAGCAGCGTTGCTATTTAGTATCGCCGAAGGTACAGGAAGCCATTCGCGCGGAGGTAAACAAAATGCTAAAAGCCGGAGTAATCGAGCCTTCGTCGAGCCAATGGTCGAACCCGATAGTGATGGTAAAGAAACCAAACGGGAAGTATAGATTTTGCATAGATTTCCGCAAGGTAAACGAGGTATCAAAAAAAGACGCGTACCCGATACCGAATATGGAAGGTATCACAAATAAGTTGCGCAAGGCAAAGTATATATCGACAATAGATTTAAGCCAGGCCTATTTTCAGATACCACTCGCCGAAAAGAGTCGCGAAATCACCGCTTTTAGTGTCCCCGGTATGGGACTATATCATTTTCGTAGAATGCCGTACGGGTTGCACAATGCGCCGGCCACGTTTCAAAGATTACTCGACACATTGATAGGACCGGAAATGGAACCATTCGCGTTTAACTACCTGGACGATATAATTATCGCGACGGAAACGTTTGAGGAGCACATGAAATGGCTCAAGCGCGTATTAGATAAAATAGCGGCGGCGGGCCTGACCATAAATAGGGAAAAATGCGAATTTTGTCGGCCGCAGGTACGGTACCTGGGATTCATCGTCGGAAAGGGGGGCCTCGAAACCGATCCGGATAAAATAAGACCGATTATCGAATATCAGACTCCGCGAAACCTTAGACAGGTGCGCAGGTTCTTAGGGATGTCCTCGTGGTACCGCCGTTTCATACCACAATTTGCCACACTTAGCGAACCTCTGACCCGTCTTTTGAAGAAAAACAGGCGCTGGGAGTGGGGGGATGAACAATGTCGCGCCTTCGATCGCATCCGGGAACATCTCGTGTCCGCTCCGATTCTCGCGTGCCCGAATTTTGAGGAGCCCTTCGTGTTGCAAACCGACGCGAGCTCGGTAGGGCTAGGGGCCGTTCTGACACAGAAACTAGAGGGCGAGGAACGTGTGATCGCGTATGCCAGTCGCGTACTCACGGACCCCGAGAAAAAGTACTCGGTAACGGAACAGGAGTGTTTGGCCGTGGTGTGGGCCATACAAAAATTCCGACCATATCTAGAAGGATATAAGTTTACGGTGGTCACCGACCACAGCAGCTTACGGTGGCTGCATAATCTCAAAAACCCTACGGGCCGGTTAGCCCGTTGGGCTCTTGAGCTCTTAGAATACGACTACACGGTCGAGTATAGGAAAGGAGCCCTGCACCACGTGCCCGATGCACTGTCCCGAATGTATGAGGGGGAGGGGGAAGAAGTCGCAAACGTGAACGCCGCGGTGGAGGTCGCGGAATGTGAGGATACGGCCGACGAGTGGTACCGTAAGCGGTATAAAGAGGTGGCGACCGATCCTAAAAGATTTGCACATTGGCGGATAATAGAGGGGCGGTTATATTTTTTTGCGACCAAGACCGGTAATTTCGGACATCGTGGAGGACCTCGATCGGTGGAAATTGGTGTTGCCGCGGGAGTTGCGCGCGGAGGCCCTTCGCGAGTCACACGACGCCCCTCAAGCCGGCCACTTAGGAGTCGAAAAGACGTATCAGCGCGTTGCGGTCGCGTATTATTGGCCAAATTTGTTCAGGGACGTGGCGAGGCACGTGAGAGCGTGCGATACGTGTCAGAAAACGAAGGTTGAACAGGCGGGTCCAGCGGGATGGATGGGACGCCGTACGGTGGAGGGACCGTGGACAGCGGTCGCCGCGGACATTGTAGGGCCACTACCGCGTAGTAAGGCGGGGTATCAGTATATCCTCGTAATCCAGGATATGTTTACGAAATGGGTAGAAGTCCGAGCGTTGCGAGCGGCCACGGGCCCGAAAATTAGAGAGGCCCTCGAAGATTTAATCGTGTCGCGATGGGGCACCCCGGGGACCCTCCTAACGGACAACGGCACGGAATTCATTAATAAAGTTATGAAAGGTTTCGCGGAAGAGAACGGCATAACGCACGTCACCGTGCCTCCCTACCACCCTCAAGCCAACCCCGTCGAGAGAGTGAACCGCGTATTAAAGACGATGATCGTCGCCTTCATCGAGAAGGATCATCGGGAATGGGATAGGCATCTGTCGCGCTTGCGCTTCGCATATAACACGGCAGGTCATTCGTCCCTGGGTACCTCCCCGGCATTCTTGAATTTCGGGCGTGAATTAGTGCCGCCGGATTCGTTACGCGATCGTCGCGAGGTAGCTACCGAGACGCAGACAAGGGACCCGGCGGAGTGGTCTCAGCGAATGACGGACTTACGCGCTATCAGGGAGTGGGTCGCGGAGAACCTGGATCAGGCAAATCAACAACAGGCCGCGAGGTATAATCTGCGGAGACGGCCACGGAAATTTCAAGTAGGCGAGCTTGTGTTGAAGCGGCAGCACGTGCTGTCGTCGGCCGCACAGAATATCGCGGGGAAGTTGGCACCGAAATTCCAGGGTCCGTTTCGGATAAAACGGGTGATCTCTCCGGTCGTCTACGAGCTGGCGCAACCGGATGGGTCGCCTATGGGGAAGGTACACGTGCAGGACCTAAAGCCCTACCACCTCCCTGTTCCTTAAAATAGATACCTGAGCTACCTGGTCGAGATGCCGGCCGTAAGGAGGAGGGAGATCAAGCGGATCTGGCGCGACTTTTATAGTCGCTACCTCCCTCTCTGGCGCCACATCCGCGAATACGTGCCCGGCATATGGGATGACCTGGCGGATGTGCTCCAGCAGGTGGAGAACGCGACCGTCACTTACGACGGCGCTGTGGTGAGAGACTACCCCGTCCTCCACGAAATGACGACGCAGACGGAGGGCGGCGAATGTAGGAGCACCTCCGCACAGACAGATGGACCAGGGCGGCGCGACGTGGCGGTTCAGACGGGGGACGCACGGGACGACCGGCCGGACCGAAGTGGGTACTGCTGGAACTGCCTCTCCAGGACGCACGGGTACCCCGAGTGCCCTCGACCCCGCGAGCGGGAGTTCTGCTTCGGGTGCGGGGAGCCGGGGGTTACTCTCCGGGGCTGCCAACGCTGCGGACCCGCGTATAGGGAGGCACAGCCCTACTCGGCGCCGAGGGGACCGCGAGACCGGCGCAGGAGGAGCCGAAGCCGATCCCAGCGGCGATACAGGATGAAGGAGGAGCCGGCTGACCATCAACGCCGATACCCACCGGCCTAGCCGCCCGTGCGCCCGACCCGCACTAACTACGTGCCTTTCCTACTATCTTTTTTTTATATACATCCGGTACCTAAGATTCTTTTTTGTTTGTGCTCCGCACCTGTACCTTGTACCTTGTACCTTGTACCTTATGCCTTATAATAAAATAGTGTAGCCAAAAACGAGGAGAATGCTTGCGTCCGCCCTGCCTACCCTTCGTACCTTCCCGTCCTGGCCCGCCGGGGGCCGCCTTCGCGCGGGCAGTTCCGCGTGCGGTTTCCACGGGAACGCGGGTATCGGGGCTGGGGGGGGGGGGGAAGCGGAGCCAAGGCTGGCGGCGATTTTCGAGGAGTGGAGGAGACGGATAGTCCCGTATATTTGATGAGATTCTGATGCCGGGATGGTGGTCGCTGCTGTCGGGGCCGGGTTCCCCTCGGCGCTCGTCTGGGATGGGGGAGTTGTGACGTGACATGGTCGCGTCACCTGCCCGGACGTATGCTCGGCCGAGGGGAAAGCCGGCGGGGAGTGGGGTGGCGCCTCGGCACGAATCGGGGAGGGCTGCTTGCGTTGATTTAAGATTAAGATTTTAGGAGCGTGATGAGAGCACCCGGGGTGGAAGATCAGCCACCCGTGTAACGACTTCGTGTCGCGACGAGGGAGCAGCGGAGCACCAGGGGGAACCGGATGGGACGGTTCGCCGACGGGCGAGTCACGTCAGGGCCCGCCGCTAGACCACCCAGCATCCCCGCAAGGCGAGCCGAGTCCTCGGAGCCTCCGCAGCCAAGGGAGAATCGAGGACGCAGCGCCGGAAATTAGACGGAGGGTACGGTGCCGCTGCCATGGGGCGGAGAACCGACTCGGAGCACCGTCGACAGGGACACGCAAAATACGGTCGGCAGCCGAGGCCTGGCCAGCCTGGCGTGCATATTTGAGGCTCCTGGAGTCTCGACCGGGACCGCCAGACCACCGAGGCGAGAAACACCCGTCGAAAGTCGCGCGGAAACATGGCGGGCGTCCCATGCGACACCGCGAGCGATGAGCTGCGCGAAGGACGGATCAGCGGGAGGAACGGCCGCGGGCGGATGCGCATGCGCGGGGGCCCGACGTGGTCTCGCCGGGCGGACTACCCGACACTGTCGTGCCAGCTACCGCCGAGTGGAGAGGTCCGAGTCCACCCCCAGCCCGGTGAGCCCGACGCAGCAGCCAACAGCAACCGAGGCGAGCGGATTGCGGCGGAAATGTAAGATCTCCATCCCGGTATCTCATCGCGTGTGGTGTGCGACCCCGGCCCCAGCCCGTCTCTGTTATCTCGCGGTTACCTCAGCACGTACGTTTGCCTCGTGCGAGTGGATTCCTGTCGCTTCCTTTTGTTACCTGTTGCCTGGAGGCTCGGTTAAGGGGGCCCGGCCGGGGGCGCACACAAGTTAGGCAAGTTGAAGCCTTCCTCGAGAATCGCGGGGCCGACAGTCGGGCGTTGGGCGAGAGGATCCCTCCGGGGACCTCGGGGGAATCGCGTGGTGTCGCGGCATAGAGTTTTCGGTCGTGAGTGATATTGGGAGGAGTGCCGTGTCCCGCGGACGCCGTAAAGCGGATCGGGGGAAGAATCGCGGTATCGCGTCACGGACGGCATAGGAATGTCGCGCGGAATTGTGTCGCGCATTCGCTGAGGCCGTCGCGGATTTGTGTGGGGTGTCGGCCCGCGGGCGAATGTCGCGGGCGACCCGGGAGAATTACGCAGCCATAATTGGCAACTATCGTTTTGAGCTAATTCGCGTAGACTTCGTGTGTGTGTGCGTGTGTGAGTCGCGGGGATCTCGCGTGGTACGAGTGAGTTGCGGGACTCGCCTGTTGCGTCTGTGTGTATCGTGTGCGCGTGTGAGTGTGTCGCGGCCCGTTTATTGCTCTCGTTCAACGGAAACATGCGTCTTTATTCCGTGTACTTTATTCCGTGTATCTTCCGACGGGAACATACATATCTGATATACCTCATTGTTTATCTTCCTATTATCTTTCTCGGAAATATACTTTGTTACTTTATTTTTATATGTGATTGTGTTGATTGCGCTACGCCGCCCCCTCCCCCTCCTCAGAGTATCAAACTCGCCTCGCGCCCTGAGTGGACGAGCGCGTCCGGGTGATCGCGCTAAGGATCAGATTACGGAAACGTGGTGCGCGTACTCGCACCTGGCGCCCAAGCTTTAGCGTTACCTCGCGAATATCGTACCTGTCGGGATACCTTGCGGATACCTCGAGATACTACCTGTTTGAATACCTCGCGAATATCGTACCTGTGGGGATACCTTGCGAATACCTCGAGATACTACCTGTTTGAATACCTCGCGGGGATCGGGGAAATACCGGAATACCTCGCGTCTATCTTTGAGTCTTGGCCGACTCGAATACCTCGCGGTTACCTTCGACCTGCCTGAGTACCTCGCGGATACCTTTGTTCTACCTATCCGTCTATCTGTGGCTAATTTGCAGCCGCGCCTTCTCGGCGGGCGAGACCGAGGAAAAACGGGTTGCAATATATTATATATATATATGTACATACATATATATGATACAAACATATAAACATATATACATATACACATATATATATATGTTTATATGTATATATGTATATATGTTTGTATTCTTATTTAAATTGCAATTCTATAATAGAGATGTAATATATATATTTAGGATATACGACGCGTTTGAGAGCGCTTAACGCTTAGTTTAATATAGCGAGGGCTTTACGCTCAGATTATATTAAGAATGCTATTCGCTCGCTATCCTAATAGCTTTTACGCTAAGAAATGGTTAATTTGTTTGATTAAAACATTTTATTCCGTCTTCGTTACAAAATCAAATTAATCAATATTTTAAACATTAAATTGGAAATGATATCTTTGACTTTCAAAAACTAGAATATTAACACATGATTAGAAACGGTATCTTCTTTCTCTATCGTGCCTATGTCGTTTCTCGTATCTTTCTTTATCCTGCCTTTGTCGTCTCTCGAATCTCTCTCTTCGTTCTCTCTCTTGTCTTCCTCCTCGAGGCTTGGTTTGGGTGGCTATCGTTTTAAAATTCTCCTTCTCTGTTACATCCCTTGCAGTCTGCGTAGAAGCGTCCCTGAAATTTTTCCAGGCAACTCCTGCCTGTGTTCCCTCAGACACGATGCGGAAGGGCGTAAGCAACACGGGAGATTCCAGAGGAGGAACTACCCAATTGTACGTCGGTGTTGATCCCGAGGAGCAAATTGGCGAGGTTTCCAAACTGACTGGGCTTTCTTGTGCGTTCTTAGGCGTTGAGGTTCCTAGATAGAAACGGGAATTCTTTTTAAGAAAGGAGCGACTAGCGCCAAGAATCGGTGAGGAGAGATTTTGTCTTTTTGTGTCAAATAGCGGCTGCGCGCTAGTTGAAAGGCGTCTAGCGCCAGTAAGCGTCTGAGCGCTAGTTGATAGGCAGCTAGCGCCAGTGAGCGTCTGAGCGCTAATTGATAGGCGGCTAGCGCCAGTGAGCGTCTGAGCACTAATTGATAGGCGGCTAGCGCCTTCTTGCGACTGTGTGCTGGAAAATATTTTACCTGTAGGAGGCGTTCCTGCGCCTGTTATTTCTGGGCTCGTATCGAGACAGGGGAGTGAGCGTCCAACGCTGGGTTCTTGTCGAACAACCCCGGGAGTCGGGAGCACCACTCCAGTTGAGCGTTCAACGCACTGCTCTACTCTCGCAGCAGGCTGAGTCTTGGGGCGCTTGGCGCCAATCAGCGACTTAGCGCTGGCCGCTGTGATGGTCGCCGGACGTATCCTTGGGCGCTTGGTTCGGGAAGGCGGCTGAGCGCCGACTGCAGGTGGATCAATCAGAATCACCTTCCTCTGACTTGCGTACCTTTGGAGCGGTAGCGGGCGAGTCCTTCGGCGTAGCGTCGCTTGCGCTATGGCCTCCTCCTCGGCGGGCCGAGAAGGGCGTTGTGATTGCCCTGTGCTCTTCGTCTTGAGGTCGGTGGCAGATCCGTCGGTCGTGGTCGACTGCTGCCAAATTACTCATTTTTCGAGGAGATCTACCCGTCTTTTATACTGCGAAAATCCAGTAACAACCCCTGGTTGCTAGGCGACTTTCATCCCTTGAAACTCGCCCTCGATCATCGTGTTGAAATTCGCGCTGGTTAATATCTTGAATGCTTCCGCGCTTCGTCAACTTGAAACTGTCTCGCGCGTATCGTAAATATTAACCTGAGTTTCGCGCGTGCCGACGGGGAGGACGAATTCCCGGTGACCACGTTTTCGCGTCATGCCGTCGGGAAGGACGTGATCCCGATGACCACATTCTCTCGTGTCAATGGAGAGAACGGCGCAAATATTCCTTGGTGGCTTGCGGAGCCGCCTCATTACCGCCGACGAAGAGAACGACAAGGTTGTTTCCTGGTGGCTTGCGGAGCCGCCACATTACCTCCTTCGTTGATTAAGAGTCAGGCTTGAAAACGCACTGTTTTTCGTGAAACTCTGCCGCTTCGAGTTCTGACTTCTGACGGGGTTGAAGCTTCATTAAAGCGCTGAAATGTTTCAGGAGGTCTTTCAGCTTGATCCTGCTCTACCAGAATATAAGCTGGTTTTAATCGATCTACAGATACATGAACAATTTTTCCGTTTGCCAGAATCTTGTAGACTTTTTCACCTGGACTTAGAACTTCAAAGGGGCCGTCAAAAGTAGGTTGCAGAGCCCGTGTTGGTGCATCGTGCCTGAGGAAAACATGAGTGGAATCCTTCAAACATTTATGCTCACACGTAGCGGGCGTTTCATGCCTTTTGACTGGTTGCGGCCGTAAATTGCTTATCGTCTGTCTTAATTTTTGAAGGAACTCGATTGTGCGGCTCGCTTGCGAATTTTCTTGAAGAAATTCTCCAGGAAGTCTAATCGTTTCTCCATATACGACTTGCGCTGGAGTTGCACGAAGATCTTCCTTGTAAGCTGCTCGAATTCCCATCATGACAACAGGCAACACCTCCGTCCAAGCTTCTGTTGCGTGACATTTGATAGCCGTTTTAATCTGTCGATGTAAACGCTCTACCATGCCATTAGCTGCAGGGTGATAAGCCGTTGTATGAATATGCGTGGTTCCTGTTAGCCTGGTGAGTTGACGAAACAGGTCGGCTACGAACTGCCTTCCCTGATCCGTTGTGACCCGTGTTGGAGTGCCGAATCTCGCAATCCAATGCGTGAAAAGATTTTCAGCAATGTTTTCCGCCGAGATATCAGCCACAGGTATAGCTTCAGGCCATCTGGTGAATCGGTCGATAATCGTGTCTGTATCCTTTAGAAACTGGTAATGGACCAACCAGATCTATGTGGATGTGTTCGAATCGTCCTGAGGGGCTACAAAATTCTCCAATCGGTGATCGGTTATGCTTATGTACCTTCGTTATTTGACAAGCAATGCAGGCTCTTGTCCATTCCTGACAATCTGCCTTTACTCGGGGCCAGACATAACGCTGTGCGATTAGCTTTGCCGTTGCTCTTGTTCCTGGATGTGACAGGCTATGGAGTGATCGGAAAACTTGCTTTCTGAAATCCTTTGTCACAAAGGGACGAGCAAAAGGCGTTGTTGTGTCGCAGAAAAGCGTTGAGCTGGTTCCTGGTATCGGAAATTTTTCTAGCTTAAGTGAAGAGTTCTCTTTCAGGAATTCCTGAATCTCGGTATCCTCTTCTTGAGCTTTTGCTTAATCTTCAAGATTTATTGCAGTTTGAATCTCTTCAATCCTCGACAAGGCATCCGCAACAACATTTTCTTTTCCTGAGATATGTTGAATATCGGTAGTAAATTGCCCGATATACCGGAGATGCCGTGCTTGTCTCGGAGAGCTATGATCCGCAGTTTGCTTGAAGGCATAAATAATTGGTTTGTGATCAGTGAAAACTGTGAAGTTCCTTCCCTCGAGTAAATGACGATAATGCCTGATGGCTAAACAAATTGCCAGAAGTTCTCTATCGTACAGACTATATTTTTGTTGTGCTGGATTCAGCTTTTTGCTAAAGAAGGCCAACGGTTGCCAGTCTTCTCCATTTCGCTGCTGGATTACTGCACCGATGGCTGAATCAGATGCATCCGCCGTGAGTGCAATCTCTGCCTCTGGTTTTGGATGTGCTAGCAAAGTCGCCCTTGAAAGGCTCTCTTTGCATTTTTCAAATGCTTCTTCTAGCTCTGTATTCCAGATGATTGGCTCCTTCTTTTTTGTTTTGGGACCGCCAAGCAGGCTATTTAATAAAGCCTTATCCTTAGCGGCTTCCGGGATGAATCTTCTGTAGAAGTTCAGAGTCCCTAGGAACCGTCGAAGTTGCTGAATATTTTCTGGCTTAGTAAATCTTTTGATTGCCTCTATTCTTTCTAATGGCGGCTGAGTACCTTCTCCTGATACATCATATCCTAGAAAAAGTACTTTCTCTTTTCCGAAAACGCATTTAACTGGACTCAAAAGAATTCCGTATTCTTCTAATCTTTTAAATACTTTGCGCAAATGCTCTTCATGTTCTGCTTTGTTGCGTGATGCAATAAGAATGTCGTCAATATAGACATAGCAGAAGTCAAAACTTCTCAGAACTTTATTCATGAAGCGCTGAAAAGTCTGAGCTGCATTTCTAAGCCCAAAAGGCATGAACACATATTCAAAGAGTCCAAAGGGAGTTGTAATGGCCGTTTTTTGAATGTCGTCAGGATGGACAGGAATCTGATTATAAGCCCGTACCAGGTCTAGCGTAGAGAAGATTTTCTTTCCGTGCAAGTTTTGTGAGAAATCTTCAATATGAGGCACTGGGTAGCTGTCTGGTATGGTTCTTTTATTGATCCCTTTGTAATCTCCGCAAGGCCTCCATGCGCCTCCTTTTTTCGGGACCATATGAAGAGGTGGAGACCATGGACTTTTTGAAATTCGAATGATTCCCTCCTGAAGCAATAGGTTAAACTCGGCTTTTGCTGCCTTAAGCTTCTCTGGAGCCAACCTCCGTGGACGACATGCCACCGGCGGTCCTGGCGTTGTTTGTATATAATGTTCCGTTGAGTGCTTCGCCTTTCGTGCTCCAGGAGTTGCTCTGGTGATACCGGGATATTCTGCCAAAATCCGATGGTATTTATTCTCAACGGAAAGTACTTTTATTGCCTCAATTGCTTCGGATCCTGCTGACCCCTTGGCATGTATTTGAGTCTTTCCATCTAAAAGTACTACATTTTGTAGGTCTGGTAGCAGATGATAGTGAGCTAGAAAGTCAGCTCCAATGATTGGCTGTGTGACGTTTGCCACTACGAATCGCCAAGGAAATGCACGTCGCAATCCGAACTCTGGATGAAGAGTGACCCATCCGTACGTTGTAATCGTTGTGTTATTTGCTGCAAACAATTCGTAGTTTGTAGGCTTTTTAAACCCTGCTGTCATTGACCTTGGAAAGACGCTAACATTTGACCCAGTATCAATTAGAAATCGTCTTTTTGTTACCTGACAGGTTATGAAAAGGCTGCGGGGCTTTCGGGCGGGTTCACTGGCCGCCATCAGTGACTGCCCTGGACTTTTTCCGTTTTGAAGGCACACGGTTGTGTGCACTTTTTGGCCTTTTCTCCGAATCGATTATGATAAAAGCAATTTTTTTCATCGTAGTTTCTTTTTCGAGATTGGCTTCGGCCTCGACTCTGGCTTCGATCCTTCTTTTTATTGAATCTTTTTTTCGATCTTTCTCTAGAAAGATGTGTTGTAAGAGATTCAAACTTGCTTGGTTAAAGCTTGTATATGCTCTTCCATGGATTTCTTTTGCCCAATGGTAGACGTGGCGGCTATCACGGCTTTGTTCGACATCTCATGGATGCGGTCTGCCTGCTCTGCCACGTCATTCAAAGGATCATCAATCCGTGTCGCGAGCACCATTTGCATTTGAGTCGGAAGTCTCCCAAGCCAGAGTGTTCGTAGAAGGGAGTCTGGAACGTTGCTTCCAGCAAGAGTTCTTAGATGGCGAAGAAATTGCGACGGCTTTCTGTCCCCGATTTCTTCGAGTTTTAAGAGTTGGCGAGTTCATTGTTCCTGCGAAACGGTAAGACTTTGGATGAGCGCCTTCTTAACGGTCTCATACTTGTCAACCTGCGGGGGTTGAGTAATTATGTCCTTGATCTATTTTATTTGTCGAGAATCTAGCTGGGCTATTGCGCAAAAATATTTCGTCGAATCTGTGGTTATTCCGCTGAGTATGAATTGCCCTTCAACCTGAGCGAACCATAATTCCGGCTCATCATTCCAAAAAGGCGGTATTCTTATTGAAACTCGACCAATTTGGTTATCTCCGTTTATTTGAACTCTTCCGTCGCCCTCCATTTTGCTTTCTTAGCGTATCACGTCGGGGTCACCAATTTAGGATATAAGACGCGTTTGAGAGCGCTTAACGCTTAGTTTAATATAGTGAGCGCTTTACGCTCAGATTATATTAAGAATGCTACTCGCTCGCTATCCTAATCGCTTTTACGCTAAGAAATGGTTAATTTGTTTGATTAAAACATTTTATTCCGTCTTCGTTACAAAATTAAATTAATCAATATTTTAAACATTAAATTGGAAATGATATCTTTGACTTTCAAAAATTAGAATATTAACACATGATTAGAAACGGTATCTTTTTTCTCTATCCTGCCTATGTCGTTTCTCGTATCTTTCTTTATCCTACCATTGTCGTATCTCGAATCTCTCTCTTCGTTCTCTCTCTTGTCTTCCTCCTCGAGGCTTGGGTTGGGTGGCTATTGTTTTAAAATTCTCCTTCCCTGTTACTTCCCTTGCAGTCTGCGTAGAAGCGTCCCTGAAATTTTTCCAGGCAACTCCTGCCTGTGTTCCCTCAGACACGATGCGGAAGGGCGTAAGCAACACGGGAGATTCCAGAGGCGGAACTACCCAATTGTACGTCGGTGTTGACCCCGAGGAGCAAATTGGCGAGGTTTCCAAACTGACTGGGCTTTCTCGTGCGTTTTTAGGCGTTGAGGTTCCTAGATAGAAACGGGAATTCTTTTTAAGAAAGGAGCGACTAGCGCCAAGAATCGGTGAGGAGAGATTTTGTCTTTTTGTGTCAAAAAGCGGCTTCGCGCTAGTTGAAAGGCGTTTAGCGCCAGTAAGCGTCTGAGCGCTAGTTGATAGGCGGCTAGCGCCAGTGATCGTCTGAGCGCTAATTGATAGGCGGCTAGCGCCAGTGAGCGTCTGAGCAGTAATTGATAGGCGGCTAGCGCCTTCTTGCGACTGTGTGCTGGAAAATATTTTACCTGTAGGAGGCGTTCCTGCGCCTGTTATTTCTGGGCTCGTATCGAGACAGAGGAGTGAGCGTCCAACGCTGGGTTCTTGTCGAACAACCCCGGGAGTCGGGAGCACCACTCCAGTTGAGCGTTCAACGCACTGCTCTACTCTCGCAGCAGGCTGAGTCTTGGGGCGCTTGGCGCCAATCAGCGACTTAGCGCTGGCCGCTGGGATGGTCGCCAGACGTATCCTTGGGCGCTTGGTTCGGGAAGGCGGCTGAGCGCCGACTGCAGGTGGATCAATCAGAATCACCTTCCTCTGACTTGCGTACCTTTGGAGCGGTAGCGGGCGAGTCCTTCGGCGTAGCGTCGCTTGCGCTATGGCCTCCTCCTCGGCGGGCCGAGAAGGGCGTTGTGATTGCCCTGTGCTCTTCGTCTTGAGGCCGGTGGGAGATCCGTCGTGGTCGACTGCTGCCAAATTACTCATTTTTCGAGGAGATCTGCCCGTCTTTTATGCTGCAAAAATCCAGTAACAACCCCTGGTTGCTAGGCGACTTTCATCCCTTGAAACTCGCCCTCGATCATCGTGTTGAAATTCGGGTGTCGAAATGCTGGTTAATATCTTGAATGCTTCCGCGCTTCGTCAACTTGAAACTGTTTCGCGCGTATCGTAAATATTAACCTGAGTTTCGCGCGTGCCGACGGGGAGGACGAATTCCCGGTGACCACGTTTTCGCGTCATGCCGTCGGGAAGGACGTGATCCCGATGACCACATTCTCTCGTGTCAATGGAGAGAACGGCGCAAATATTCCTTGGTGGCTTGCGGAGCCGCCAACGAAGAGAACGACAAGGTTGTTTCCTGGTGGCTTGCGGAGCCGCCACATATATATTTCTTTTGTACAATTTAAATAAAAATTTAACTCAACTGATTAAGATTGCATAATAGAGATCAATATTAATTTTATTTTATTTTACTTTATTATTTTACAATTTTTATATAAACGTTTACGACTTACAAATATATCCGGAAAAATTCAATACGTTTTTTAGCAGAATTAGTATGGGTCCACGACTTGAAAAGCTGGTAGATTCATATTTTCCCAAAGTATTAATTATACTATTACTTTTTATATGAATTTTGTAGGCACATTTCCATTATTGAGATTAGCACTTTCAGGAGTGCGGGCGTGAACGCCATCTAAATGTATAATCTGTAAAAATTATTTTTGTTTTAAAAATTATATAAGGAAGAAAGAAAGAAGGAAGGATTAGAGAGGAAGGAGAAAAGTTGAACGCTTACGTGGATTGGCATAATTCTATATTTAATTTTATTTATTTCTTCGTTACAGGCCACGATTTGAATACGTCTCTCCATTCCGTTACTGAGAAAGAATTTATATTGCTGCATATCCCTCACTAATCGGGGGGACTCAATACCGTCGACATTATCCTATAATTTCTCTATCGAATAAAATAATGTAAATTATATTATTATAATTATTTTATTTTTATTTGTGATTTTAACAATTATACACTTATATATTGTATTTACATAACTGTAATATTAGAGGAAAG
The DNA here is from genome assembly GCA_035220615.1 of Leptothorax acervorum. Lineage (NCBI taxonomy): Eukaryota > Metazoa > Arthropoda > Insecta > Hymenoptera > Formicidae > Leptothorax > Leptothorax acervorum. The sequence continues at coordinate 102,613 of JASTWQ010000227.1, read as the reverse complement.
TCCTCTATTTCTCCTAAACTAATAGGACCTATCTGGGCCTATTAGTTTAAAAGAAATTCTGCTATCTCATATTAGGATCCTATATTTTCTTATATATCTTATAATAGGGAACTTTCTTCTATTATTATTATTTTATTATTAAATTATTATTTATTTATACATTATATATTTTTTTTATAATTTGTATGTTGTATAGTGGTTATAATGAACTATTTAGCTAATAGATAATGTGTGATACGTTTAGATTTTTAATTAAAATTTTTAATTAAATTTTTTTGAAAAGTAGCTTTAATACTTACATTGTGGAATCGTAAGCTTTTATATTATCCATCTCTTCGTTCAAACTTAGTAATTCACACGGGTTTATACTTTGCAACTTGTTGTGCATTTGTTGTACGTTGTCCATTTTAGCAGTAACAATTTTTTTGAAACAAAATTTGTGTCTAGAATAAAATTTAAAGTTGTTTTGTTTATAATCTGTAAATAATTAACAATATATATATATATATTGTTACGCTCCGTTCGCTCTTTGAGTCGCGCGCACTCGCGAACGCGTCCGCGTACTCCCGGGATCGCAGTAATAACCACACTCGTAAAAAGAACTCGGATTTATTCAAACTCAGAATACAGTAAAGAGTTCTGGGAAACCAGTCCGAACGAAACGAGTCACCAGAACAATCTGACAGGCGGTCAATAAATCAATAATTCTCCGCGTCCCCGTTGTCAAGGGACGCGCTTCGGCTTGAAACTTCTGCGGAGCGGCGGAGCGGAGCCAATTTCGGTCCACAAGTACGACTGTCTCGGCGCGGGCGCAACACTGCCCCCCCTCTTCAGATTGTCGTCCCGACAATCCGGAGGAGCAGTCTCCTGACTGGGCGAACTTTCCCGTACGATTCCAGGGTATTGGAACGGCCTCCTGCCCTACCCTGGGCTGCTGCCACAGGTTACCGGGCACCGTCCTTTCCTCGGTCCCAATCGTACTCCGGAAGTCCAGGACCACGTCCTCTTCCTCATAGAGCGAGCCCCCAATCGACATCTTCCGGAAGGACTCTCTCCCACTTGCCGACTCCCGGGCGACCCCTCATCAGTTCCCTCGTAGGAGATCCCGCCTCCCAACATAGGCCTCTTCTTCTCAGCTCCCGAAGTTGTCGGAGATGTCGCTATTCCTCTTCTAAATCTTCGGACAAGGGGGGGGAAGCTTACCGTGGACCCATCGTCTCGAAAGACTCCCCAAGTCCCTGCCTCGGCATTTGCCCTATGTCTCACGGAAAAACCACGGATCAAACAACCGTGAGCAAGGCAGTCCTCCAACTTCGTAACTTCTCCTTCGCCGGTATTAGGTTCGGCAAGCCAGCTTCCAAGATGCCCAACTCGACGAGGAGTTACGACCGCTTCAACTTCCGTAAATTTCTAAGAACAAAATAACATGCGCAGTAAACAATGCAACACAACAATCTTAATTTCTACCGTAATTAACCTTCCCCATAAATTATCACTCCCAACCTAGCCCATAACAAGCCCTATTCCCTATCAGACTCTATTGTCTCTCGGAAAAGGAAGCCAACCTATCCGCATGCACAATTTTCTTCTTATGTCTCACAGACCTTTGAATACAATAGACCACATCATTCAACTTCTTCACTATTAAGAAAGGCCCTTCCCAATTGCTCTGCAATTTAGGGGCTCTACCTTTCATCCTTCGAGGATTGTAAAACCAAACTTTTTCCCCTTCTTGAAAAAGAGTTTGCCTGGTCTTCCGATCATACCAAGACTTTACTCGTGAAGACTTTACATCCATACGTTCCCTAACGTCGGAATGGATCTTGTCCAATTTCTCCTTTAAATTCCCAATAAAACCTCCAACCAACTGAGATTCTCCCCTTGGAGGACTTCCTAAAAGTAGATCTAACGGCAACCTAAGATCTCGGGCAAAATACAGCTCGGCGGGGGTTACTTCAGTAGTCTCGTGTTTAGAAGATCTGTAAGCCAATAAAAACATAGGGACCCAGCGATCCCAATCTTTCTGATTTTTAGAAATATACTTCGCCAAATAATTCCCTATCAGACTCTATTGTCTCTCGGAAAAGGAAGCCAACCTATCCGCATGCACAATTTTCTTCTTATGTCTCACAGACCTTTGAATACAATAGACCACATCATTCAACTTCTTCACTATTAAGAAAGGCCCTTCCCAATTGCTCTGCAATTTAGGGGCTCTACCTTTCATCCTTCGAGGATTGTAAAACCAAACTTTTTCCCCTTAACAATAGGAGGATTGTAAAACCAAACTTTTTCCCCAATTAACAATAGTCTGATGTTGCCGCTCGACTTGTTCATCTGATTGCGGATGCAGAGCAGTTGTTCTCGTTTTCCGAATTCCAAGGAGATTCATCAATTCTGCGAAAAGTTTGGACTCAAAATTTTTCCCTTGATCCGTATGGACTTCCAAAGGGACCCCGTGTCTAGAAATGACTTGATTAACGAAGATTTCTGCCACTGTACTTGCCCTAATATTCCTGAGAGGAAAAGCTTCTACCCATTTGGTGAAACAGTCAACAATGACGAGGAGATACCTATTTCCGGAAGTAGTAATAGGAAGAGGGCCAAGTATGTCCATTTGTAATCTTTCGAATGGTGCTCCAACATTATAAATTTGTAACGGGGACTTTCCCTTCCCTAAAGGACCTTTCTTAGATACGCAAACTCTGCAAGTTTTACACCATTCCTCCACATCCTGCTTACAGGTGGCCCAATAAAACCGCTTTCGGATTTTTTCGAGTGTTTTATTGACTCCAAAGTGCCCTCCAGAAAAAGAATCATGTGCCTCCTCTAGAATCTGGTTAACACGGCTTCGAGGAACAATAAGCTGAAAAATACTCGACTTAAGATTCGGTGCTTCCCACCTCTTGTAAAGAACCCCATCCTTTAAACTCAAAGCATCCCAATAAGACCAATATATCCGGGCGGAGACATCTCCAGCGGGTATTTCAAAACGAGACGGACGTATTCCCGTTTCCTTCCCGCGGTAAATAAAAGCAATACTAACGTCCTCTAATTGCTCCTCGCGCCAATCTTGAAGAGTTTCTTCTAAGAGAATAATACAAGCGACTGATTTTCCTGATTCTTCCATCTGCCTCCTCTCCACTTTGACACAATATTCGCAACCAAATGATTCACATTGTCGTCTAGAAAGCCCATCGGCATTCTTGTGAATCAAACCTTTGCGATGGATAATCTCGAACTCATATTGCTGGAGTCTCTCCAGCCAACGCGCCAATTGCCCTTCCAAGTCTCTGAAGGACATCAACCACCTAAGGGAAACATGATCCGTACGGATCAAGAACTTCCGCCCCAAAAGGTAATGCCGGAAAAAATTAATAGAATCAACTATCGCCAAGAGCTCTCGACGAGTAACGCAATAATTCCTTTCAGACTTGCTAAGTACACGACTGAAATAAGCAATGACTTTTTCTACTCCATCTTGCTTTTGTGAAAGGACTGCGCCAATTCCAATGCTCGAAGCGTCAGTGTCCAAAATAAACTCTCCCTCCCCACTTGGGAAGGATAACATTGGAGAAGAAGATAACACTAGCTTCAACTTTAAAAATGCATTTTGACACTTCTCGTCCCAAGAAATTTAACCTGATTTTCTGTTAAAGCATATAAAGGTTTGGCCAAAGAAGAAAATCCTTTTACAAATTTCCGATAGTATGAGCAAAACCCTAGGAAACTTCGAAGCTGCTTCTTGTTATGTGGAATCGGCCAATCCTTCACAGCAGAGATCTTTTCAGGATCTGTAGTAACTCCTCCCGAAGAGACTATATGTCCCAAATATTTTACTTCCTTTGCAAAGAGAATACACTTTTTAGGGTTTACTTTAAGATTAGAAGAACGTAACCGTGAGAACACTTTCTTTAAATTCTCCAGCATTTCATTAAAATTTTTACCGAAAATTATTACATCGTCCAAATAGACCAAACAAATTTTATATAGTAATCCTCGCAATACTTTTTCCATTAAACGCTCAAAGGTAGCAGGGGCATTACACAGCCCAAAAGGCATTACAGTGAATTGCCATAACCCACGTCCAATAGAAAAGGCAGTCTTTTCTCTATCCTCAAGACGAATCTTCACCTGCCAATAACCACTTTTAAGATCCAAAGTGCAAAACCAAAAGTTTCCCGAAAGCTGATCAAAAATATCATCTATTCTAGGCAAGGGAAACGAATCTTTTTTAGTTATTGCATTGACCATTCTATAATCGACGCAAAATCTCAACGTTCCATCTTTTTCCTTACCAAAACAGCAGGAGAGACCCACGGACTTTGCGACTCTTCTATGACCCCTTGCTTCCTCATTTCCTCGATAATCTTTTCTACTTCCTCTCGCATTCGTAAGGGAATTCGACGAGGAACCTGCTTAATGGGAGAAGAATCTTTTAAATTGATGACATGCTCGACGACTCCACAATTACCAGCAACAATCTCCTCGGAAAACACATCCTGATACTCCTCTAAGAAATCCGTAAAAATTACTTTCTGGGCCTCATTTAAATTTGAAGAATTACTAGTAAAGAGTTCCTTCAAGAATGGAGCTCTTTCGGAAGAAACTTGAATTCGAGAACAACTCAAACCTCTTCTTTATCAGACTCCGAAGAAACGAAAGCAAATTTGAAAACATTTTCTAAATTTATCTTCCTTAAGAAATCTACACCCAATAAACAATCGTCATCCATGTCTATTACATACATAGGAATTTCCACGAAATACCTTCCCAAGAGAACTTTTGCCATGACCTTAAATTCAATGGGAACTACCTCTCCAGTGGGGTATCTAAGAGAATTGTCCCTAATTTGAATAACATGCTTGCCCTCTCTAACCATTCTTCTACTAAGAATCGAAACGTCTGAACCTGTATCTACCTTGAAACAACACTCGTTACCATCCAACATCCCCTTATAACTAAAATAGCTTGAACTTGACTTTATTCGATTAACAGAAAAAGTTTGAGAACAATTAACACTCGGGGTAACGTCCACTTCTGTTGTTCTCCCCCCGGCGAGAGCAACTAAACCGAGTTTTCCTTGTTCTCAGGACACTCAAACCGGAAATGTCCCTCTTTTCCACAATTCCAACACTCTTTTGTTCTATTCCAGTCCCTCCGCCCAAAACCATAACCTTTTTTTCCTCTTTCTTCGACTTTTTCATCTCCGTCTCCCTTTACATTACTCTTCACGCCCCTATCCTTCCCCTTCTCAAATCGATTCTCAAAATCTGTATAATTTTGACGGCCTTTGCCCTCTCTATGGCCAACTTCAGCGAGGGTAATGCCTTCTAGCTGAAGAGTCCTTCTAACAAATCCGTCCGAAAGGGAAGAAACAAATTGAGCGCACGCGATCTTGTCTCGAACCGCGTAGGGACACTCAGGATAAGCTAAACGAGAGAGCCTTTCCAATTCGTAACCGAAAGTAGCGAAATCTTCCCCGAACCTTTGCCTTCTATTCGTGAACTGAGTATAATAATTTTGCGAAAGTTGGCCTTCACCGAAACGCAGTTCTAATTTGGACTTTAGTTCTTCGTAACCCAAATTCTCTAAATTTCCTATCGATTCTAGGACAGAACGCGCTTTACCCCTTAAGCACGACGCCAAAGCTACGGTTTTGTTCGCATCGTCCCATTGATTCGCGCGCGCGATTAAATTAAATTGCGTGAAAAACTCTCGCAACGGAACCACACCGTCAAACGTGTCAGGTTTAAGTTTATACCCGATTTCACTGCGCGCGCCGTTTCCCGCACCAACGGCTTCTACTTCCGGACCGCGATTCGCTCTAATATTGGAAGGACTTAGCTGTGTTTCCTGAGAAAGCAACCGGTCTCCCCGTAAAAATTGGAGCTCCTCATCGTGCCGGCGAAACATTGCGGCGAGTTCCTCATCACGTTGCGCCTGCTCCTGGCGCGTCTGCCGCATCTCCTGTAGCACGGCTTGGAGAGCTGCCGTTTCTGAAGCTGCCGACTCCGTCGCAGGCTCCGAAGAGTCCACCAGACGTCTCTTTCTCGACGCAACTAGCGTCGTCATGCACACACACTCACACGCGCGATCCCGGACGAGCCCCCAAAATGTTACGCTCCGTTCGCTCTTTGAGTCGCGCGCACTCGCGAACGCGTCCGCGTACTCCCGGGATCGCAGTAATAACCACACTCGTAAAAAGAACTCGGATTTATTCAAACTCAGAATACAGTAAAGAGTTCTGGGAAACCAGTCCGAACGAAACGAGTCACCAGAACAATCTGACAGGCGGTCAATAAATCAATAATTCTCCGCGTCCCCGTTGTCAAGGGACGCGCTTCGGCTTGAAACTTCTGCGGAGCGGCGGAGCGGAGCCAATTTCGGTCCACAAGTACGACTGTCTCGGCGCGGGCGCAACAATATATACTAGCTGGTTACCCGGGCTTCGCCCCGGAGGACTTCTCGCCCCATTGTAGACATCAGTTAGTACATAGACAACAGAGGAAATGAACAATACGATGAAAAAATTTAAATCTGAAGAGATAGAATTGGAGCAAAAGTACGAACAAAAACTAACATAATTTTAATTCACTTTTATTATGTCATGAGATAATATTGTTCATTACAATCAAAGGAAAGTTTATTGGAGTCAAAATCAATAATTAAATGCCGTACGGGAAGCACGGGTATTAAGCTAGTTATGTAATAAAACACGCAAATAGGTGATAGCGTATATTTACATTTAACGCCAATAGATTTCCGCATCACCCTTGAGGTACTATTGTGGATGCGTTTTTTTTTTTAGTGGTTTCCCCAGTAGGCCTATTTCACTATAAAAAAAAATAGCTTAATACCCGTGCTTTGCTCCGGTATTTAATTACTTTAAATACATTATGACTCTAATAAACTTTCCTTTGATTGCAATAAACAATTTAAATTTAGCACAACTACCCCATGTCAGGCAAAAACCCTGTAATTATTAAAAGTTATGGTTTCATGAATTATAATTTTAAACAATAGGCAAAACCCATTTGTAATTACCCCAGCTACGGCATTGCCCCGCGTGCGGCGGGTAGTCTCTTACAGACACAGAATCTCTTATAGACATGGTGTCTCTTACAGACACAGAATCTCTTACAGACATGGTGTCTCTTACAGACGTGGTGTCTCCTACAGACATGGTGACTATTACAGATACAGAAACTTTTACAGACATGGTGTCTCTTATAGACACAGAATCTCTTATAGACATGGTGTCTCTCACAGACATGGTGTCTCTCACAGACATGGTGTCTCACAGACATGGTGTCTCTTACAGACATGGTGTCTTTTACAGACATGTTGTTGTCTCTCTTACAAACATTATATTTTTTAACCAAATTAAATTTCTTTACATCGACGTAACTGGCAATCACTCCTGACGGTCACAATCGTCAGGACACTTTAGACCGAGATTCCGGTCCTTCAATCTAAACGCTTAAATTTAAGCATCCTAAATTAAAATAATTAAATTTTTATTGCGAAAAATATTACCCCAGCCAGGGTTCGAACCTGGAATCTCCCGCATTCCGTTCGGGCGTCTTACCAATTCGACTACCGGGTGTCGTATTGCCAGTTACGTCAATGTAAAGAAATTTGGTTATTTATACACTGGCGAAGTAAATGTATTTCATCGTTTGATTATATTTTTTACCGTTTAAGACAAACGTAATGTCTTTTGCAAACGTGTAAAAACACAAGTTTTGCTAAATTATGTACTTTGCTACGGTATTTAATTACTTTAAATCTATTTTGACTCCAATAAACTTCAATTGTATTGCGCGCCTATTCTTTGAGATCATATGGTAGATGTTTAAAGTTATTTATGGTTTTGTAATATAATAGCACAGTGCTACGGAAAGGTGTTTGCAAAAGTAAATAAAAACTAATCAAGAAAGAGTATATATAAATTTGAATAAAGCAAAGCATGTTGATGTAGAAAAAAACGATGAAGTAAAATTCGAAATATAACATTTGGTAAAGAAATAAAAAAGAGATGATCGTAGTAAAAAAAATAAAAAATATCTATGACCTTTTTTTCTACTTAAGGACCTTTTTGTAAACCACATTGGTGGTTCTCCCCTCAGGTGCTAGGATCACCAGGCTGCTGGGTGAGCTCACCCTGGAGCAGGCCACGTAGAACTGCCCATGTGAGAAACAGTCCTCACTTAGGTCAATCCCTGCTACGTTCAGCGACTGCCCCTGGGACTTGTTGATGGTCATAGCAAAACAGACATTGAGAGGGAACTGCAGCCTCTTGAACTCGAAAGGGTACTCTGATGGTATGAGTGGTATGCGTGGTATAAACACCGACTCCCCCCGAGCACAGCCGGTGAACACTGTGGCCTCGATGACATTCCTGTGGAGGGCCTTTACTCGCAGCCTGGTGCCATTGCAGAGTTTGGGCGGATTGAGATTTCGCAGCAACATCACTGGAGCCCCCACTTTGAGGAGAAGTTTGTGGGCTGGTAAGCCAGGAGGGTTCAGGGTGTTGAGGAACTCCACGGGGTAGTGGACCGCGTCATCCGTTTGTACCACCGAGTCCACAGACCTGTACTCCATTTCTACCCCGTCGAATGAGTTAAGTAGAATGTCATTAATGACGCCAGCTTTGTCGTTCTTAGGGGTCAGAATGGCACGCTCGCACAGCCAGTCCATACATTTCTCCTTGATATCGGCGATATCAGGGTATATCTTGACAATGAGGTTTGCTAGGGTTGTCACTACTGAGCCTAGGCCTGCAGGGATAATCACCTTTCCCTCAGACTCGGGATACTTTCCATCCCCCATTTTGAGTAGGAGTTCGGAGAATTGCCCAGCGGAGACATCGCCTCTCAAGTATACCCTCATGTTCTTTCTGAGAGAGAGTTTCCAGATAAGGGGCCATAGATGTGAAGCCTTGACACACGCCTTAACCTCGTCAGCTCGAGTTCCCCTTGGCACTACTGGCAGAGTCTGTCGGAAGTCTCCAGCCAGCAGCACGGTGACTCCCCCCATCACTCCATCGTTGCCCCTAATGTCTTTGAGAGTTGTGCTCAGTGCCTCAAAACCACCCTTATGTGCCATGGTGCTCTCATCCCAAACAATGAGCTTACAGTCCCGCAGCACTTGGGCCATGTTGCTTTGTTTTGAGATGTTGCACAGGGGTGTTTCTGCATGGATGAGATTGAGGGGCAGCTTGAAAGCAGCGTGAGCGGTCTTGCCTCCCTCCAACAGCGTAGCAGCGATGCCAGAGGATGCGACAGCCAAGGCGATGCCACGATCACTCCTTACCTTCGCCAGGAGTAAGTTGACGAGAAAGGTCTTCCCAGTACCACCAGGAGCATCCAGGAAAAAGACCTGACCAGCACCTGACTCAACGCTGCTAAGGATCTGCCGATAGACAGCGAGCTGCTCATCTGTCAGTAAACTCTCGTTATTCAACACCACTTGTGCCAAGGCGTTTATGTCGTAGTTGGTCTCCCTCAGATAGTCTCGGTTCCCCAAGACTCTTCCTGACCTTTTTGGCTGAAGCAGGCCGTACTGGTGCAACCCCTGTCCTCCCAAAGCCAACACTGCGTCTTCAATCAGCACCAGGCATCTGTTGTACACCTCGTCCATCACCTGCTGCGCACTGCCTTGCAACTCTCTCTCCACCTGCCGCGTAATGTCCTCTGAGAGGCTGTCTTTGTACTTTTCCCAAAGACTCAGAGGTTCGGAAAGTTGACAGAATGCCAACATCACTGTAAAGAGCTCCCGCAGCTTGAAAGGGGAATCACACAAAGCAGCTTCCTCCAAGGTAGTGTCCCAGTGCTTGTCATCTTCCAGCAAACCTAATGCCTTGCATGTAGACTGAAATGTGGGACGGAGGACACCATTTGCAGTCTTCAGATCTGAAAAGGACGTTGGACCTCGAATCTCATGTAGCAGCAAGCGAAGATAATAACACTCGGTGTTGTTTGGATGGATGGTGTACGCTCTTCCCAGCGCGTGGTCTTTCTTTATTCCTGGCCAGCCATCGACATCCTTTCCCCGCTTTCTTCTCTCGAACTTGTTATTTTTCCACACAAAGTAAGAAGGGACCTTAAAGTACAGGAGGGTTTTTGCAAAATCGTCGGTTTTGCACAGCTCGAAGAAAGCCAAGAGTGTTGTCTGAGGTGGGTTGCTGAGCCTTTCAGCTAAGTTCTTGGAGTTGAAGTACACACGCTGACCATTCTCGAGGTGAACAGCGAGATGGAAGACAGTGGGGTACCTCTCATGAATAGGGAAAGCCAAGATTCTCCAAATCGCCTCTGAGCTGCTGATGTACCGCCCACTCTAGTACAACTTTACCTCATCTCTCTCACTCTTCAGGGCAAAAGCCGCCTGGTCACTGCCCTTGTTCACGTATTTGCAAATGTACTTGATGGACTTGACAGAGTTGCATAATTCCACATTGACATGAGCATTGAAAATACGTAACAGGACAGGGTTGTAGGGCACCACCCAGCGGTTGTCCAGCTCTATCCCATTGATTTCTACGGTGAGGCCACCATCAGCTGGAGACCTCCTCCGATACTGCGGGTATCCATCGTCTCCTGTCTGAGTGTCCTTGAGAAGTAGCCGGGGGTACCTCTTGCTGCAGCTGCCTCCTTTCAGGCAGGGCGAATTGTGGTTCAAGCCCCCGCAGGGACCATGAATCATGTTGGCCTTGAATATGTTGTGGAGAAGAGAGTCTTGCACGGGGTCAGGTATTTCGGCACAGATGACTTTGTCGATCAAGTCAGGGAAGATGCGCTGCTCAAGCCACAGCAAGATGTGGATGTGAGGCAGACCTCGCTTTTGCCACTCCACAGAGTACATGAAGCACCGCACTTTTCCAAACAGACTCCCCTTGTTCAAGAGAGCCATCATCTTCTTCACCTTGAGATGGAATACCCTAGCTATAATGTCGTGACGATCGTGAGATTTTTGCCCAGGCAGCAGTGCATCTGTGATATCCTTCCACTTGGGGTTACAGGTGAAAGTGATGAACAGATCAGGACGGCCGTAGTAGCGAACGTATGTCATAGCGTCTTGAGTCCGCTCATGCATGTAGCTAGGTCCTCCAGTGAAAGATGACGGAAGCACCACCATTTGACCCAGCTGAGCAGCGTCGGCATCTTGCCTCCCCACGGCGTCCCTCAGGTGAATGTAGCTGTCTGCCCTCAGCTGCGCCTGGTTGTTTCTAATGTAGTTCAACCTTTCAGTCTCTATGTATACATATATATGTATATATATATATATACTATATATATATATATATATATATATGTATACATAGAGACTGAATATATATATATATATATATATATATATATATATATATATACATGGTGATTCAAAACTATAGTTTGTCCTTAAGGGGATTCTAAAGCCGTCTGTAATACCGGTTTCTTTCTTAGAGAAAATCTTTTAATTGGTTTTATAGAAATGCAAAATTCTTGTATAGAATTAAAGTACGCATCAAAATCTAGGTCATGGTGGTCGAATTTATATCAAAAACAAAAAAAAATTAATATTTTTTGTTAATTTTTGGTATACATGACGACAATATTTGCTTTGTACAAAAATTCCACAATAAATATCCACAAAATTAGACCGGCATGACCTAGGGACAACATGTGAGAACAATATCGTGTAATTGGAACTAAGAATAAAAGCCTACAAAAAATGATTAATTGTAATGAATGCAATATAACCTATAACCTTGTCTATCCTTGTCTATTATCATTGTCTATACAAGGACAGATATAGAATTTGGTCGGTAATACAGACGGCTTTAGGATCCCCTTAAAATGTCGTATTCTTTACTTAATTTTGAGACGATTTTTCCTTTACCAAAACTTTGTCCGAAGCTTAGTTTTTAAGTTATTACAAGAAATATTTAACGAATTGCTGAACGAGTACGGAAGGTAGGCAGGGACGGCGCAACTCACCGTCCGACGCGGGTGATTATGTGGGGTGCTCGCTGCGATCAACTGTTTGCTACAAGCGATGGGTGAGAACGTGTACGCGTACACACACACACACACACACATACTCACTCAGTCACTCACTCACTTATTCATTCTTACCTTGTAGAGATTCGATGTCTTCATACTGCTGATGAATAATTGTTTCACGATCGTTGATAGCAATGAGACGTTCCCATGTGCGAGAGACACACCGAGTAATAAGCGAGAAGTTTTTTCTTTGACAAATTATATTACGTATTCACACGTTCACGGATTTACTCACGCACTTGACCGATAGATTGATAAACAAATCTATTGATTTATCACTGTTAATTACTACCGATTAATCGTTCGACGATTGAGAATTACTCAAAGATAGAAACACATTACGCACAATCACATCACAGTAAAAGGAAAACTTCTACTTGATCACATCATAGTAATTAAGTAGAAGCTAGTTTTCCTTTTTTTTATTAATTGCATCGCGTAATCAACACTTTTATGAATTTACTCGCGCACTTGATCAATAACAATTATAACGGTTAATGCAATTAATTACTACCGATTAATTAATTATTAAAATCACTTGAAGAAGGAAACGCGTTAAATGCACAGTGCACGTTAAGCCTATTACACAATGCTCGATGCGGAGACTTTTCGACAACAAGCAGTCAACAGGTTATGTTGGTACTAGCGCTGCCGAACATAAACATTGGTGCAATCTTTTCGGTCATTCTAAACTAGTGCAATAAGTTAAAATAAAAGAAAATATATTTGTTTTATTCTAACTTATTGCACTAGTTCAGAAGTGCAGCGAAAAAGAACACAGCAATGTTTACGTTCGGCAGCGTACCAGGTAGTACCAACATAACCTGTTGACTGCTTGTTGTCGTCGAGAAGTCTCCGCATCGAGCATTGTGTAATAGGCTTAACGTGAGCTGTGCATTTAACGCGTTTCCTTTTCAAGTGATTTTAATAATTAATTAATCGGTAGTAATTAATTGCATTAACCGTTATAATTGTTATTGACTGAGTGCGCGAGTAAATTCATAAAAGTGTTGATTACGCGATGCAATTAATAAAAAAAGAAAAACTAGCTTCTACTTAATTACTATGATGTAATCAAGTAGAAGTTTTCCTTTTACTGTGATGTGATTGTGCGTAATGTGTTTCTTTCTTCGAGTAATTCTCAATCGTCGAACGATTAATCGGTAGTAATTAACAGTGATATACCGATAGATTTATCAATCTATTGGTCAATTGCGTGAGTAAATCCATGAACGTGTCGATACGTGATACAATTGGTCGAAGAAAAAACTTCTCGCTTATTACTCGGTGTGTCTCTCGCACATGTAAACGTCTTATTGCTATCAACGGTAGTGAAGCAATTATTCATCAGCAGTATGAAGACATCGAATCTCTACAAGGTAAGAATGAATAAGTGAGTGAGTAAATGACTGAGTGTATGTGTGTGTGTGTATGTGTGTGTACGCGTACACGTTCTCCCCCATCCCTAGTAGCAAACAGCTGATCGCAGCGAGCACCCCACATATTCGCCCGCGTCGGACGATGAGTTGCGCCGCCCCTGCCTACCTTCCGTACTCGTTCCGTGATTCGTTAACTATTTCTTGTAATAACTCAAAAACTAAGCTTCGGACAAAGTTTTGGTAAAGAAAAAATCGTCTCAAAATTAAGTAAGGAATACGACATTTTAAGGACAAACAATAGTTTTGAATCACCCTGTATATATATATATTGTATAATAGACGTATACGATCCAAATCCATGTCAGATTTATAAGTAAAATTATATGTTGTTATATTATATGTTATTAACATATTATTACATGTTGTTATTACTCGATATGTATACTTATAAAATTCTTGTTTCTTTGCAACTTCTTTTTGGGTATAACAATAAATTAAATGTTTCCTTCAAAATAATTAAGTAAAGTATAACAATTTTTTTAATTTGGCATTAATTGCACGTATTTGCGTATATGTATATTTGCGCGCATCATATTATCTTTCCCCTTTATGAGCAAAAGAATGTACGAAGGCAAAAGAAAGAGAACGAAAAGAAAAACGAGAAGAACAAGAGAATATATGACAGAGAGGTAATGTATAAAAAAGAATTAGAGGAAATGTAATAGGGAGAGCAACTATAAGTGTGAATGAGAGAACGATAGAAAAAACAAAGGAATACAGTAAAAGAGAGTCAAAGAATGTACGCAAGAGAGAGCGATAGAAAGAACGAAGGAATAGAGTAAAAGAGAGTCAAAGAATGTATGCAGGAGAGAGCGATATAAAGAATTAGAGGTAGAGTAAGAGAAAGTCAAAGAGAGCGTAAAAGCAAAAATGGGACAATTAGTGATGAAGAGAAAGAACGAGAGACAAACTAAAACAGAGGACGCATAAAAGTACGTTTGAGCAATAAAGGAAGAACAACGAAAGAAAGAACGAGAGAGAGAGAGAGAGAGAGAGAGAGAGAGAGAGAGAGAGAGAGAGAGAGAGCGTGCGTACGTGCGTGCGTGTGTGCTTTAGAGAAAAAGAAGGAGAAGGAGATGGAAAAAACGCATAAACAAAGGCCGAAAAGAATAAAAGGAGAAAGAATGTTATTATGTGAAATGGAGGAAATATGCTTATAGAAGAAGAGGAAATAAGAAAGAGAGGAAATATGATATAAAAAGAAGAAATAAGGAGTATAAATAAGTTATATAAATTCCAATAATAAGTTGTAGCTACTTTTACTCACTTTTCTAATAGCAAGTTAATATTCCTTTTTTCCAAATTATTTCTTCTTTCAAATAAATTTTTATCGTTTTATAAACCTTTCCGCTTGTCCGTTTTCAAATCTTGATAGATTTATTTATGTTTGGAACAAATGAATTTTATAATTAATCGATTTTTTGTTATGTTTACTTTATAGTGAATTTTATTACCGTATTTCTTGATGGTGAACTTTATTAAGGCTATTACACACAAAATGCATAACGTCGCATACGCATAGCATAAGATCGCTAGACCAATGAGCTTCTAATGTAAATTAATATGATAGAAAGAGAGAAAGAGAGAAAGAAAGAGAGAAAGAAAGAGAGAAAGAAAGAAAGAGAGAGAGAGAGAGAAGAAATAGAAAATAGAGAATGGAAAAAAAGGATTAGTATAGAAGAAAGGTATGTGCTATCTCTTTGTGTAGTTGCTCCAATTTAAACGCATCTTTACTCTACCCCTTCGTTCTTTCTATCACTCTCTCACTCGCATTTATACTAATTACTCTCTATTACACTCATTTTTATTCTTTTTCATACTTTACATTTCTGTCATTCTTTCCCTCGTACTTTCTCTCATTCTCCTTTCTTGCCTTCGTACATTTTTTGCTCGCAAAAGGGCAAAGAAGAAACACGTGCGTACACACACAATTAAGTTTATGCAAATATATACAATTGTCTCTCTCCCTTTCTTTTTCTCTTTCAATAATATTAATTTACATAAGATGCTTATATGATGCTCTTTCTATCATATGAGCATCTTATGTAAATTAATATGATAGGAAGAGAGAAAGAAAGGGAGAGAGACAATTGTATATATTTGCATAAACTTAATTGTGTGTGTACGCACGTGTTTCTTCTTTGCCCTTTTCCGGATATATTCGTAAGTCGTAAACGTTTATATATAAATTGTAAAATAATAAAATAAAATAAAATTAATATTGATCTCTATTATGCAATCTTAATCAGTTGAGTTAAATTTTGAAATTGGATATTGTCAAGTGCCATGAATATAAGTCTTTAAACCTTGTTTATTACATAATTAATAAATATTTGCAATGAGTTCTACATGCAGATAGAGTGAGGTCGTATTAATAGGAAAATACGGGATATGTTGAGTTGTTCAATTGTAGAGATTAGATTTGGTGATCGCAAAACCGCAAGGCGTGGGGCTTGTAACATGAGATACTCAGGATACTCTTGAGTTGATGGAGTATGAAAGTTAGTGTACAGTAATAAAATAAGAGAAAATACAGTATTAACGTTAAAAGGAGGTTTATACGAAATTATATGTGTGTGCTGACCTTGATTTGAGAGGAAAGGGTAGAGGGAAAAGGTTAGGTACAATATTGGGTATAAGTGAGTTTACGATTAATAAAGTTTTCTAATTGCAATATAATGTATTTTGCACTTTATTAGCGATTTCCCGGGGTCTCTCATATTAGGAGCACACTTTTACGATTTTGCCGAAAGTTCATTTTTTATATTTTTCTAATTGTCAAAAAAATCAATATTTAAATTAAACTTTACATTACAGCATCTTAAAGCTTATTAAATTCCCTTCAAAATGACCTATTATGTTTTTCAATTCTGCCCATAGACTTCCGGCAATCACACAAAATAGATGCGGTATCTCATAATCGGGGACTTTCCTCTACAAATATACTTTCTCATATTTAATGTTTAATATTAAATGTTTTAATGTTAATAAAATGTTTTAATGTTAAATGCTTTAATGCTTGTTTCTGTTAATAAAATGTTTTAATGTTTTAATGTTTTAATTATAATATTAATACAAATACACTTTTTTATATTTAATGTTTAATGTTAATAAAATGTTTTAATGTTAAATGTTTCAATGTTTGGGCCTGTTAATAAAATGTTTTAATGTATTAATGTTTATGGTCCTAAATTGATTAATCGAATTAGAGTACAATTACATTAATAATAGAGGAAAGATTATGTGGTATCTCATAATCTCTGATAACCAGAGATTATGAGATAGCACATCTATTTTGTGTGATTGCCGGAAGTCTATGGGCAGAATTGAAAAATATAGTAGGTCATTTTGAAGGAAATTTAATAAGTTTTAAGATGCTGAAATGTAAAATTTAATTTTAATATTGATTTTTCTGATAATTAGAAAAATGTAAAAAATGAGCTTTTGGCAAAATCGAAAAAGTGTTCTTAATATGAGAGACCCCAGGAAATCGCTAATAAAGTGCAAAATACATCATATTGTAATTAAACAACTTTATTTAAAGTTTCTGAAAGACAAATGTAACGGAGAAGCACATTTGCAACAATCGTAAACACACTTATACCCAATATTGTACCTAATCTGCCCTTTCTACCCTTTCCCCTCAAATCGAGGTCAGCGCACACTTATAATTTTGTCTAAACCTTCCCTTAACGTTAATATAGTATTTTCGGTAAATATGCATATTAGGTCAAACCTCACCAATGGCCTTGACCTTGACATATGTTGTCAAGGTCACCCTCCTGAGTGACCTTCAGAAGGTTTTAGCTGGCGGCCATTTTTTATTAAAAAGTTATAAACAAAAAAAGTTTGAAAAATATAGCAGTTATTTTGAGTATTGAAAGGCATAAACGACCTTGACCTTGACATATGTTGTCAAGGTCACCCTTCTGAGTGACCTTCAGAAAGTTTTAGCTGGCGGTCATTGTTCATTAAAAAGTTATAAACAAAGAAAATTTGTTGGGAAAAATTATTTAAAGCAGTAAATTGTTAGTATATTGAAAGAAAAGTTATTTAAAGCAGAGAATAGAGAAGTATGTGATTCAACTTACAAAGCACATACAAAGCACACACTTGTAAAGCGCACCACTAACCTATAGGTTAGTGGCGCGCTTTACAAGTGTGTGCATTGTATGTGCTTCAACTTACAAAGAACATACTTGTAAAGCGCGTCACTAACCTATAGGTTAGTGGCGCGCTTTACAAGTGTGTGCTTTGTATGTGCTTCAACTTTCAAAGAACATACTTGTAAAGCGCGTCACTAACCTATAGGTTTTTTCAATAACCAACTATTATCTGCTTTAACAAAGCTTTAACATGCTTTTGCCATGATTAAAGCAGAGAATACTTGTATTTACACTTTCCAATACATAAAATTGTATATATACTTTTCAATATACCAACTATTCTCTGCTTTAAATAATTTTCCCCACCAAATTTTTTTGTTTATAACTTTTTAATAAACAATGACCGCCAGCTAAAACCTTCTGAAGGTCACTCAGGAGGGTGACCTTGACAACATACGTCAAGGTCAAGGTCGTTTATGCCTTTCAATACTTAAAATAACTGTTATATTTTCAATTTTCTTTTTGTTAATAACTTTTTAACGAACAATGACCGCTGGCTAAAACCTTCTGAAGGTCACTCAGGAGGGTGACCTTGACAACATATGTCAAGATCAAGGTCATCGGTGAGGTTTGACCTAATATGCATATTTACCGTATTTTCTCTTATTTTATTACTGTACAATAACTTTCATACTCCAGCAGCCCAGGAGTACCCTGAGTATCTCATGTTACGAGCCCCACGCCTTGCAGGTTTGCGATCACCAAATCTAATCTCTACAATTGAGCAACTCAATATATCCCGTATTTTTCTATTAACACGACCTTACTCTATCGCTGCATGCAGAACTCATTGCCAAATATTTATTAATTATATAATAAACAAGGTTTGAAGTCTCATATCCACTTGATAACATCCAATTTCACAATTTCTTTCTCTGCAACGACTACACGCACGATCAAACAATGAATTTTACACTAAATAGGTTTTACCCCAAGAGCAATAAGTTCATGGTGGAACCAACTGATAGGGCTTATTAGTTTAGCAGAAACCTCGCTATCGCATATTAGAAACCTATCTCATAATAGGGGACTTTCCTCTAATAATTATAATATTAATACAATTATACTTTTTTATATTTAATATTTAATATTAAATGTTTTAATGTTAATGAAATGTTTTAATGTTTTAACGTTTTAATTATAATATTGTTACGCCCGCGCTGAGACGGCCCGCGCTTGATCCGAGCTGAAGCGAGCGGTCATTCCCGTGAAGTTGCGTTGCGTCCTTAGCAACGCGGGGATTATTGATTAAACAGAGTCTTGGAGAACTGTTCTTGTGTTGACACTCTTGTATTTCGCTGCTACAAATATACGTGAGTCTAGTTTTTATAAGTGTCACCGTGTTTTCATTGCGTGAGTGTTGAGTGAGTGCAGGAGTGCCGCGTTGTGTCGCGAAAGTGCGGAAGCTCCGCTTCGCGTGTGTAACATTTGGGGGCTCGTCCGGGATCGGACGGAAGAAGTGCGAAGAGAGCGGGGAGCGTGAGACGGAATGGCGAGCGCGGCACCCACGACGGCCACGACAGCTCCGGCGAGCGCAGCACCCACGACGGCCACGACAGCTCCCTCCAGGAAGAGGGCACGTGCGGTTACACCGAGTACGGATGCCCCGCAGCCTTCGACAGAGACGGAGATCCTCCAGGCAATGTTGCAGGAGATGCGACTTTTACGCGAGGAACACGCTCGGAGGGAAGGAGATTACATAGCGTTATTGCGGCAGCGGGATGAGGAGCTGCAACGCCTTCGGGAGCCCACACAGCTAAGTCCTTTTGAATTTAGACCTACGGCGGATTCGGGTTCGCGTTTCGCGTTCGCGGGTGTGAGTCGCGAAGGGGGAGACGCGCGTCGCGGGTTAGAGCGGGAACAGATTTTTAAATTAAAGCCCGACACATATGACGGGACAATTCCGTTGCGGGAATTTCTTTCGCAATTTGAGCTGATTTCTCGAGCGAATATGTGGAGCGATGCGTCAAAGACAATTATTCTAGCCTCGTGTTTAAGGGGTAAAGCGCGTTCGGTTTTAGAGAATGTGCAGGATTTGGATAATCTGGAGTATCCAGAGCTTAAATCAAAACTCGAGTTGCGTTTTGGTGAAGGGCACCTTTCGCAGGATTATTATTCACAGTTCACGAACCGGAGGCAGAAATTTGGGGAAGATTTAGCTGAACTCGGGTCCGAACTCGAAAGATTAGCGCGATTGGCGTATCCCGAATGTCCTTTTGCGGTCCGTGACAAAATTGCTTGCGCTCAATTTATCTCGGCGCTAACTAGCGGCTTCGTTAAGAGGACTCTTCAATTAGAGGGGGTGACGTCTTAAAAATTGGCGGTGGAAAGAGCCAAAGCCGTAAAAATTATTCAAGGGGAAAATTTTAATTTTGAAAAGAGAAAGGAAAATTTTGAGAGACGCTTCGGAAAGGAGGAGAGTTGCTTTTCGCAAAGTGCGTGAATTAAGGGGGGAGAGAGGGGAGAGGAGAAAGGAGGTAAGGGTGGCGGATCTCGGGGTGGATTTAAGACCGGTCGGGGGGAGTGCTGGTCTTGTGGAAAGTCGGGGCACTTCCGTTCCAATTGCCCTAGTTTCAAGGGAAACGAAATTTAGTTGGTCTCAGCGGGGGAAGATCAACTTGCGCGACAAACCCCCCGGTTTTAAATTATTCGGGGACATTTCTTGTAAACCGAATAAGAGAAAATTTTGATAATTTTTGTTATGTTGGAAAATTGGATGGCAAAAATTGTTCTTTTAAGATAGACACGGGTTCCGATGTTTCTATCTTGAATAAAAGAATGTTAGAGGAGGGAAAGGAGAAAATTCGAATAGGGAATTGTAATTTAAAATATCCCACAGGAGAGAAGGTTCCTGTTGAGTTTAAAGTTTTGGTAAAGGTCGAATTAGGGAGACATTCTCTTGAGATGCCAATGTTAGTGGCAGAAATTGGTGATAATTGCCTTTTGGGGGTAGATTTTCTTAAGAAGATTAATTTGGAAAACATTTTTGAATCTGCTTTTGGCAACTTGAAATCTTCTGAGGAGAAAGTTCTTTATTGCTCCAGAATTGAGGACTTTTCTGAAAAAATCCCTCCTTTCTTAAAAGAACTCTTTATTAACAATTCTAAGGAATTGAATTTGGGTCAGAAGGAAATTTTTGCTAACTTTTTGTGCGATTTTCAAGATGTGTTTTCTGAGAATATTGTTGCAGGAAATTGTGATATACTTAACCATGAAATAGATGTGAGAGATTCTCTTCCCATTAAACAGAGACCTCGTCGAGTCCCGATTCAGATGCGTGGGGAGGCTGAGAAAATTATTGAGGAAATGAAGGGACAAGGTGTAATCGAAGAGTCGCAAAGTCCTTGGATTTCCCCGGTTGTCTTAGTTAAAAAGAAGGATGGAACAATAAGGTTTTGCATTGACTTCAGAAAACTAAATGCTGTGACCGTAAAAGATTCCTATCCCCTCCCTAGAATTGACGATATCCTCGATCAACTTTCCGGAAACTCATGGTTTTCCACCTTGGATTTGAAAAGCGGCTATTGGCAGGTAAAGATTCGTCCTCAGGATAGGGAAAAAACCGCGTTTTCTGTCGGGGGCGGGCTTTGGCAATTTACAGTCATGTCTTTCGGTCTGTGTAATGCTCCCGCGACTTTTCAACGCCTTATGGAAAAGGTTTTACGAAGATTGTTATTTAAAATCTGTTTGGTTTATCTTGATGATGTGGTAATTTTCGCAAAAAATTTTCTTGAAATGCTAGACAATCTTAAAAAAGTATTTCTACGGTTTCGCGAAGCGAATTTGAAGATGAATCCGAAAAAATGCGTTCTTTTCGGTAAAAACGTAAAATATTTAGGTCATGTAATTTCAGAGAGCGGGGTTTCCACTGATCCTGAAAAGATTGTTGCCGTCAGAGATTGGAAGGCTCCCCATACTAAATCGCTGTTACGTAGTTTCCTCGGATTTTGTTCTTACTACCGAAAATTTGTTAAAGGGTTTTCTTCTTTGGCCAAACCTTTATTCACGTTAACGGAGAGTAAAACCAAATTTATTTGGGATGAAAAATGCCAACACGCCTTCGGGGAATTAAAACAGAAATTATCTTCCTCCCCGGTACTCTCTTTCCCAAAGGAGGAAGGGGAATTTATTTTAGACACTGATGCGTCGAATACAGGAATCGGGGCGGTTTTATCGCAGAAACAAGATGGAGTAGAAAGAGTTATTGCTTACTTTAGTCGCGTGCTTAGTAAAGCAGAGAGGAATTATTGCGTGACTCGACGGGAGCTTCTGGCGATTGTTGATTCCCTTAAATCATTTCACCATTATCTTTTAGGACGAAAATTTTTGATCCGCACGGATCATGTTTCCTTGAGATGGCTGATGTCTTTCAAAGACCTGGAGGGGCAGTTAGCTCGATGGCTGGAGAGACTCCAACAGTACGAATTCGAAATCATTTACCGAAAAGGGCTTTCCCATAACAATGCTGATGGATTATCCAGGCGGCAATGCGAGACGATGGGTTGTGAATATTGTACAAGAATTGAAAAGAAAAGCGCAATTGAAACGGAAAATGTGATTGCTCGAATAGAGTTTGTAGGAGCAAATTTGGAAACTTGGCGAAAAGAACAAAGAGAAGATCCTAGTATTTCTGAAATCTATCGCGCCAAGGAAACGGGGAAACGCCCTCCTCGTTCAGAAGTAGCTTCTGCAGACGTGTCCGCTCGAATCTATTGGTCTTATTGGGACGCGCTAAGTTTAAAGAACGGGATTCTTTATAAAAGGTGGGAGGCCCCGAATTTGAAATCGAGTTTTCTGCAAATAGTGGTCCCTCGTAAACGAGTCAGAGAGATTTTGGAGCAGGCTCACGATTCTCCCTCTGGAGGGCATTTTGGAATCAATAAGACCCTTGATAAAATTAGGAAGCGATTCTTTTGGGCCACTTGCAAGCAGGATGTCGAAGACTGGTGCAGTTCTTGTAAAATTTGTATCTCCAAAAAGGGCCCCTCAGGTAAGGGAAAATCCCCTTTGCAGATTTACAATGTCGGGGCCCCGTTTGAAAGGATTCAAATGGACATCCTTGGTCCTCTTCCTACAACTTTGTCTGGGAAGAAATATCTTCTTGTCGTTGTGGATTGTTTCACCAAGTGGGTGGAAGCCTTTCCCTTGAGGAATATAAGAGCGAAAGCGGTGGCGGAAGTTTTTGTAAAAGAGATTGTCTCCAGGCATGGTATTCCCTCTGAGGTCCATACGGATCAGGGAAGAAATTTTGAATCAAAACTTTTTGCAGAGTTAATGATACTCCTTGGAATTAAAAAAACGAGAACCACCGCCTTACATCCTCAATCGGACGGACAAGTTGAGCGTCAGCACCAAACTCTAATAAATTATCTTGCTAAGTTTATTTCAGAGAATCAGAGGGATTGGGATCATTGGATTCCTGTTTTTGCTGGCGTACAGATCTTCAAAACATGAAACCACTGGTGTGACTCCGGCGGAGTTATACTTTGCTCGAGACCTTAGGCTGCCTTTGGACTTGTTAAGGGAGAGTCCTCCGAAACCTTCTGGGGAAGATCCACAAGTAGCTAGAGGTTATATTAGGAACTTGAGAGAAAAGCTCGAGGAGATCCATTTCAATATTAGGGGACGGATTAATCTCAAATCTTCTTGTGTGAAAACCCGGTATGATCAAGGGGCTAGGCAGATTCTTTTTCAGGAAGAGGAAAAGGTGTGGCTTTATAATCCTCGAAGACAGAAGGGGAAAGCCCCTAAATTGCAGAGCAATTGGGAAGGCCCCTTTTTCAGTGAAAAAACTTAGTGAGGTAGTTTATTGTATTCGAAAGTCGCCAAGACATAAGAATAAAGTAGTTCATGCTGATAGACTAGCTCCTTTTTCGAACAGGAAATTACAAGGTTAGATCGGAACCCGGAGACTATTACAGTTACTAAGTAAGAATTTTTAAATATTTTGTTCTGTGTTCTCTGCGCTTGACGTTTTGTGTTTTAGGAAAGTTTGTTACTGGCCAGAGGAGATGCGGAGAACTCGAAAAGGCGAGATGAAGTTCCATGGCAGCATCTCTACAAGCCTGCCTCGCCCACGGTTTTTGTACCGAGGTTTTTCCGTGGGACTTAGGGCGGATGCCGAGGCAGGGGACAGGGGGAGTCTCTTTGAGATATTGGGTCCTCGACGAAATTTTCCCCCCTCCTGTCCGAAGAACTTCAAGAGAGGAAACACGCCGAAGAAGGCTTAGCGTCGGGCTGGAGAAATGGGACTGTGCTGTGCGTATTGGAGGGCGAGATTCTCTACGTGAAAGCTGGGAGTCGCCTGGAGTAGAAGACGGGATGTCGTTGGGGACTGCCTGGGAGAGCGGTAGGAGCTGAAGAGGACGGTGCCCGGTAACCTGTGGCAGTAGCCCAGGGTAGGGCAAGAAGCCGTACAGTTTCCTGGAAGCCGCGGGAACGGGAGAATGCCCTGACGCAAGAACTGCCCTTCCGGATTGTCGGGACGACAATCTGAAGAGGGAGGGCAGTGTTACGCCCGCGCTGAGACGGCCCGCGCTTGATCCGAGCTGAAGCGAGCGGTCATTCCCGTGAAGGTGCGTTGCGTCCTTAGCAACGCGGGGATTATTGATTAAACAGAGTCTTGGAGAACTGTTCTTGTGTTGACACTCTTGTATTTCGCTGCTACAAATATACGTGAGTCTAGTTTTTATAAGTGTCTCCGTGTTTTCATTGCGTGAGTGTTGAGTGAGTGCAGGAGTGCCGCGTTGTGTCGCGAAAGTGCGGAAGCTCCGCTTCGCGTGTGTAACAATATTAATACAAATACACTTTTTTATATTTAATGTTTAATGTTAATAAAATGTTTTAATATATTAATGTTTATGGTCCTAAATTGAGTAATCGAATTAAAATACAATTACATCATGTATCGATAATCCTCAATTTACTAATCAAGATACTTACGTGATCGTAAAGGAATCTAATTTTCAGGATTTCTTTAGTGACTTTTATCTTTTCTACCATGCTAGCATCGCAAGATAATGAAAGAAAAAGTAAGACAGAAAAACAAAGATGGAAAGACGGAAAGACGTTGAGACAAAGTAACAAAAAGATTTTAAAAAATATATAAATTTAATAAAACTGCACATACCTTTCTTCGATGCTAATCCTTTTTTTTTCATTTTCTATTTTCTATTTCTTCTCTCTCTCTTTCATTCTCTCTTTTTTTCTCTCCTTCTCTCTTCCTATCATATTAATTTGCATTAGATGCTCATTGGTCTAGCGATCTTATGCTATGCGTATGCGACGTTATGCATTTTGTGTGTGATAGCCTTAATAAAGTTTACCATGAAGTAATAAGGTAATAAAATTTACTATGAAGTAAAGATAAAAAAAAATCGATTAATTATAAAATTCATTTGTTCCAAACATAAATAAATCTATCAAGATTTGAAAACGGGCAAGCGGAAAGGTTTATAAAACGATAAAAGTTTATTTGAAAAAAGAAATAATTTGGAAAAGAGGAATATTAACTTGCTATTAGAAAAGTGAGTAGAAATGGCTACAACTTATTATTGGAATTTATATAACTTATTTATACTCATTATTTCTTCTTTTTATATCTTATTTTCTCTCTTTCTTATTTCCTCCCTTTCACATAATAACATTCTTTCTCTTTTTAATCTTTTCGACCTTTGCTTATGCGTTTTTTCCATCTCCTCCTCCTTCTTTCTCTCTAAAGCACACACGCACGCACGTACGCACGCTCTCTCTCTCTCTCTCTCTCTCTCTCTCTCTCTCTCTCTCTCTCTCTCTCTCTCTCTCTCTCTCTCTCTCTCTCTCTCTCTCTCTCTCTCTCTCTCTCTCTCTCTCTCTCTCTCTCTCTCTCTCTCTCGTTCTTTCTTTCGTTGTTCTTCCTTTATTGCTCAAACGTACTTTTATGCGTCCTCTGTTTTAGTTCGTCTCTCGTTCTTTCTCTTCATCACTAATTGTCCCATTTTTGCTTTTACGCTCTTTTTGACTTTCTCTTACTTCACCTCTAATTCTTTTTATCGCTCTTTCCTGCGCACATTTTTTGACTCTTTTTTACACTATTCCTTCGTTCTTTCTATCGCTCTCTCTTGCATACATTCTTTGACTCTGTTTTACTCTATCCCTTTGTTCTTTCTATCGTTCTCTCATTTGCACTTATAGTTGCTCTTCCTATTACATTTGCTATGATTCTTTTTTATACATTACCTCTCTGTCATTCTTTTCCCTTGTTCTTCGTATTTTCCTTTTCGTTATTCTTCTTTTGCCTTTGTACATTCTTTTGCTCACAAAGGGGAAAGATGGTAAAGCGCGCATATATACATATAAATTTACGCAAATACACAATTTACACGAAATTAAGAAAGATTGTCATAATTTACTTAATTATTTTGAAGAGAACATTTAATTTATTATTATATCCAAAAAGAAGTTGCAAAAAAACAAAAATTTTATCCCTTTCTAAAAAAGGCATGGGAAGTCTATTGTTGTGTCTTTTCCGCGATGCTAATTGGTTGCTTCGAAACTCGATCCTGATTTTGATGCGAGTCACTTCGCAGCAGTCACGAGTGTTTGTGGTTGTACATTTTGACAGTTTGACAGTTTGACAGTTTGACAGTTTGGTTAATATACTCGTTATATCAGAATTGATATTGCACAGTTCTTTTGCAATCGGTCAAGGACCGATCCCTTCTGAACAGGTTATATCCTTGAAGAGAAACCATGTGGTCTGGGATGGATTGCTTCAGCCAGGTTTCTGACAAACAAATTATATGATAATCTGAGTCGACGATCGTCAAGATGAGCGAACAGCGATTGACAGTTTACATGACATATACGAATATATTCTTCGGATCTATTAACCATAATTAATACTTGAGATTCTGTCCGCCATTCTCCGATGCAGAATTGGGCAAGTCCTTCCGTCCAGGGCCGAGTGCAACGCGTCGTCCCGCTTCCCCCACCGCTCACAATTACCACATCTGGGAGCCTTGTTGTTTCTGTTGCAGTCCTTAGTCTCATGATCGCCCGCACAGTGTCCACAAAGTGATGCAAATCTGCAATGCTTGGTAAAGTGACCAAAAGCCAAGCATTTGAAACACTTCAGAACCTTGACGTAGTCAGAGACCCTGCATGCATTGTAGTTAACATATACAGGGTTCACCAAAAGTATGGAAACCTCCAAATATTTCGAAAACTACGCATTTTAGAAAAAAATGTTTCAGACAAAAATTGTAGGGTTTCAAGTAGCGCATTGAATAGTAATATTAGTGTGACTGCAAATAACTTTGTTAATGCCAGGTAAAAATAACTTTAAAATTTTTAAATGGAAACCCCTACTTTTAATTGCATATTCTTATAGTTTACCTCGAGAGTTTTTCAAAACACTATAATAAAGTATTTTTTTATTAACTATTTTTCAAGTTATGGAGCTTGAAATCTACGATACTGCCGGCATCAGCGTTACCCAAGATGTACCGCGTGGAGGTTGCACGGTCGGATTTACACTAACAGAGTTGTAAATAACAATACTTTTGTGATTGAAGTTCTTAATTACTAATTATTTTACATAATTTTAATTTAAATTGAGTTTAAGTACAATTGTTTTTTGGAATTGTAATTAAAGTCGTTCAATTACAAATAGGTACATTTTGAAATTGTAATTAAACTCGAATTTTATTACAATTAAAAAAGTAAAAAGAATTATTATTTACATTTTCCTAAATTACAAATTTTACAATCTTAATTTACATTTTTTTTGTGTGATTGAGTGTTTTAGAGTAAATTCTGAAAGTGGTTTCTATTGACTTCTTGACAGTATGCCAATCTTTGATAGAACGCAGAAATAGCTCTACGATTTGATTCAGCAGGTATCAAGGCTGCTTCATCCTTTATTCGCTGCTCAATTCTTGGATATTTTGAGGTTTTGTTTCGTAAACCTTACTCTTCAGATAGCCCCAAAAGTAATAATCAAGAGGAGTTAGATCTGGTGACCTAGGTGGCCAACTTTCCCCACCCTCATTTCGGTTCCTTCTTCCTATCCACCTTTGCGGGAAAACTTCATTTAAAATTCGACGTGGCCCTGCACCAAAATGAGGCGGAGCTCCATCATGCTGAAACCATATTTGCTCAAAGTTATTTGGAAAAATATTTCGTATGGCTGGAATTATTTCATCTACAAGTAATCTCTCGTACCTATGAGCATTGAGGTTGTCCTCCAAAAAAATGGCCCTATCACATAAGCGTCTATCATGCCGCACCATACATTTATTTTTTGTGGGTATTGTGTATGACTTTCCCGCACCCAATTCGGATTTTCATCTGACCAGAGACGAAAATTTTGATTATTAACCTCTCCCGTTAATGTAAAGATTGCCTCGTCTGTGAAAACAATTTGATAAAGAAAGTTGGGCGAGGCATCTATTAGGTCCATCATTCTTGCACAGAAGCGTATACGACGCTCATCATCTCCGTCTTGCAATTCTTGAACGTATTGCAGTTTGTATGGATGTAATTTATTTTTTTTTTAAATTCTGTGTACGGACATGGGAGCAATGTCGTGAGCTTAAGCTGCTCTATTAAGAGATGTATGGGGATTTTCAATAAAAGTCTGCAGAACATCAAGTTGTTTGTCGTTATTAGTTGCAGATGATGGCCTGCCAGACCTAAAGCGACTTTTTACACTACCAGTTTCTTGAAAACGTCGTACAGTTTTCAAAACAGTAGATTTACTAATTTGACGATTCGGATACGTGTTATTAAATAATCGAACGACATCAGTGAACGATCGTTCATTATCACCCCATCCGCGCATCATTAGGATAGTGATTCTTTCACGCTCCGATAATTCATTAGCCATTTTTAGCCAAACGTTTAATTTTTAATTTATTAATTTGCGAATTAAAAAGACAAAAGTCCTCGGCAGAAGCAGAGAGCGCTCTAGGACGCTATCACCCTACCTACGTGATTATTCGCGAGAAAAGAACACTGAACATCTTGGCGCTTGCGTTTTATACCCTCTCGAAGTGTCGATCCGGTGGGAGAGGGTCAGCGCGAGGGTGGGGGAGGGAGAGGGCGATTAGGCCATTGGAGGATCCCATTGGACTCTTCCTAAGAGGGTCCAATGGGAGTCTCCAATGACCCAATCGCCTTTTCCCTCTCCCTCCCCTCGCGCTGACCCTCTCCCACTCCCTCTTTCCCCATAGGATAGGAAGACCCAAGGAGGAACCAAAATGAGGGGAGAGGATTGGACATAACTTTTTTAATTGTAATAAAATTCGAGTTTAATTACAATTACAAAATGTATTTACCTATTTGTAATTGAACGACTTTAATTACAATTCCAAAAAACATTTGCACTTAAACTCAATTTAAATTAAAATTATGTAAAATAATTAGTAATTAAGAACTTCAATCACAAAAGTATTGTTATTTACAACCACATTATTGTTATTTACAACAACAAATTACAACACCGAGTAAGTTAAGCTCCCTACGAAGTACAAACGCCTAAGATCAATCTTGAGCCAACCCAGTCTACAAAAATATGGAGTTATGTGCTCGTCCCACCTCGCCTGGAAGATGAAGCGAACACACCTATTTAAGGCTCTTTGCAGGCGCAGATTCTGCTCACCAGTGATGTTCGTTTGGATTGTGCAACAGTAGTCGAACTGAGGAAGCATCAAGGCAGAAACGAGTCTCGCACGAAGAGAGACCGGCAAAAGTTGCTTGCAGAGTTTGAGCTGATAGAGAGTAGAGTTAACCCTGGAGACCGTTTTGGATACCTGTTTATCCCAGGAGAGAGCACCAGTAAGCGTGACTCCCAAATAATCCACCGAGTCGGCAAAAGGAATCACCGATTCGCCCACACGAATAGGGGACAAATCGTTCAGCTCCAAGCTACCCACAAAGCGCAGTGTTCCCAAGATCATAGCCTTGGTCTTCCTAGGGTTAATCGTGAGTCCGTTTTCAACAGCCCATTGCACTATCCTGGCAATATCTTCGTTAATCCTCCCGATAGCGTCAGAAAGAAATCTGAGTTCCACATGCAGGTAAATCAGCAGATCATCAGCATAGAAGTTATACTTGCAGTGCCGCAACACAGAGCCGAAGTTCGTCAGGTAAAGCAGGAAAAGGAGAGGTCCGAGAACGGAACCCTGAGGTACCCCCCTGCGGACGGGCCTCTCAGCCGACAGCCTCCCAGAGGACGGATCACGCACCGCCTGTCTTCTGTTAGTCAGATAGGAGCACAGCCAACGCAGAGTAGAGCAAGCAAAACCCAGCTCCCTTAGCTTGACGATCAGGGTTTCATGGCAGACGTTGTCAAATGCCTTTGTAAAGTCAAAAAAAGTAGCGACCGTGATCATTCTCTTATCCGCAGCTTGCCTGACGTCGTCCAAGACCCTAATAAGCGCCGTTTGTGTGGAAAAATTCTTCCTATAAGCGGACTGAAAGGGATCAAGGGTGTTGTGCTCTTCAAGGTATCCCTTGATTTGATCCGCCGCAATGCGCTCAAGAGCCTTAGAGATCGCACACAGAATTGAGATCGGTCTGTAATCATGAAGTTCAGTAGGTCGTCTCACCTTGGAAATGGGACAGATGATCGCAGCCTTCCAGACATCGGGATAAACTCCGTGAGTAAAACAGAAATTAAAGATGTGAGTTACAGCTGGAAGAATGCCAGGGAGTGCCCTCGCAATAAGACTCTGCGGAAGTCCGTCAGCTCCAACGGCATCCGACCTGCACTTACGAAATGCCCGGACGACGTCTAAAGGTTCAATATTGCTCCAGTAGAATTTGGAGTCGTCATACTCCGCCTCGCCCAAGTAGAAGACAGAGTTACAATCTAAGTCGGAAATCATCCCGTTACACGTGAAGTGAGCGTTTAGTTCTTCAGTGGTGAAAACAAGTTTCTCCGCCGCCGTTTTTGGCTTCAGAAGACCGAATTGTCTCAGTTTCTTCCAAATTATTTTAGGCTCGTCAGATCCTTGAGACTCCCTGTGGAAAAATTCGGCCTTGGCCCTCCGCACCTTGTTCTGCACTAAGTTTCTCAGGCGTTTGAAAGAATTATAGTTGGCATCCGTTCTGTTCCTCATCCATACTCTTCTGGCTCTATCCCTCTCCTTCATCCGAGACTTAATGCCCGTCGAGAGCCAAGGTGCAGGTAGGTGCCCTTGGTTGCATGACACGGAAAGGAGCGTGCCGGTCAAAACAGGCCAAGAGCGAATTGTTGAGAAACTCCACTTTTGCGTCAACGTTTGCAGCCAAGTACAAATCATCCCAGTTTAGAGACACCAGTTCTTCGAAAAAAACCTCCGGATTAAAAGCGCGAAAATCACGAGCGCGGATGGTGCGCTTGGGAATCCGTTCAATTCTGATGTAGTATGTTATTGCTATGAGATCATGGGCAGATAGGAAGCAGACCTCCCGCTGTTCAAAGTCAATCAGTTTGACCGCGTCATCTATGATGCATAGATCGAGCAGTGTGGAGGAAGTACGTGTATGGTGCGTGGAGGTGTAAGGCGCAAGAAAGAGATTAGATGCGCTAACGAAAGACCGAATCTGTTCAGCATCAAAGGTCAGGGAACGAAGGTCGGCATTAAAATCCCCGAAAATTATAGAGTGCCTAAAATTAACAGACAGGTCAGAGAAAACATTAAAGAAATCGGCCAGAAATCCACAGTGAGGCGGCCTGTAAACAACAGCCAGCAGAATCTTAGAACAGTTCTCAGCAGAAATCTCAAGGATAAGATATTCTGGTCTTACACAGTAAGCGCCTTCGGACTGACACAAGGTCGTAGCTTGAAGATCATAAGACACATAAACCGCAACCCCCCCTCCATTCCTGCCAACACGGTCGCACCTCAAGAGGTGATATCCGTAAAGAGAGACCATATGGTCAGGAACCCGAGGTTTAAGCCAGGATTCGGATAAACAGATGATGTGGTATCCTGAGTTGACGAAGAAGGATCGGAATTCATCCACATGCGCAAGGAGAGACTGGCAGTTTACATGACACAGGCGTAATCGATCCGGAGTTTCACGATCCATAATTGATGCTGCTTAACCTTTCAACAATTCTTCTACGCAGTATAGGGCAATTTTTGTTATCCAGAGCCGAATGCTCGCATCCAGCTTGAGGCAGCCATCTCTTGCAGTTTCCGCATGTAGGAGTAGCGCTCCTATTTGTACAGTCCTTAGTTTCGTGGCAACCGGCGCAAAGTCCACAGACCGATTCGAAGCGACAGTGCTTTGCGAAATGACCAAAAGCGAGGCATTTAAAGCACTGCAAAACCCTTATGTAGTCGGAGATTCCACAGGCGAAGTATCCAATGTAGATATGTTTATTTCTTAGTAAGAACGCGCGTATCTCAGGAGTGACTTCAATAACACAGTTAGTGGTGCGCCGATCGTTTCTTTGGGGGAACAAGTAGACGACTTTGACAGAATTAGCATCGAAATTATTGAGATTCAGAGTGATCAAATCCGATTTTATTTCAACCGCGGTCATGCTGCAGGGTACGCCTTGTATCAGTAGCCTGGGATTTAATTTACCCTCCTGTTCCAGCCTGAGCCCCGCTTTTTCAAGTTCAAGGGAATTCCTGATTTTAGGCAGATCAACAGACAAGGCCTCAATACGCACTCCATTATTCTTGACGGACGAAATCCTGTTGACTCTGAGACCAAAATCAGATGGTTTAATGACTTTTTGAAGTGCATCTTTTGTCTCCTTAGACGTTTTGTACTTCGCAGAAAATTCTTCCCTAGGGGTGACAATTAAATTGGTGGTTTTAGGCACCTCAATCGAGGAGTCGCGAGCTACCCGGACTTTCGACCGCCCAGACTGCCCAGAGGCAGCTACCGCCGCATAGGAGGACGCAGAAGAGGCGCCGGTCCCCCCACTCTCGCACGCAACGGGACTCATTCCCGACATACTTGACGCTAGTTTGACGCAGGCGTCAGACACAGCACAACCGACAATGCCTCTAAGCGTCTCCGCAATATCCTTCTGCCGAGAATCATTATCTATCACGCTGAGATAGGCAGCAGACAATTCGACAAATGCCTCTTTGCAAGCGCGAAAGGCCGACTTAATTTGCATTCTTTTCTCGAGAGTCTCTTTACTAGAAAGAAGAAGCTTAGAGACACCGTCAGTGTGCTTGTCAATAGATTGCCTGAGAGCATTAACCTTAGACGCGTTCATTACAGAGCTTGACAATATATCTAACGCTGTTGGTAAATTCGAAGCCGATGTAGAGAGAGAGAGAGAGAGAGAGAGAGAGAGAGAGAGAGAGAGAGAGAGAGAAGAGAGTTTGAGTTTGAGTTTGAGTTTATTTATTATGCCATAGTCAAGACTTTAGGCAAAAGTTGAATGATACAAGGATATACATGAAGTAAACAAGAGTAAAATAAGACAAAAGTTGGAATAAGTATGAAATAGAAAAACGTAATAACTATGATAAAGAAGTGAGCAATAGCAGAAATAATGAGATAATAAAAACTAAATTGCAAAGGTAAAAGTATTATTTCCACCAAAGCCAACGCGACACAACCAAATTTCGCTGAAAAAGTATGAGTGACTGAAACATTGCTGAGGAATTAGAATCAACGAAATTCGGTCGTGCTCACTCGGACAACAAAAGAAAGTCGCCGCAGAAAATTGACATTGAAACTTAAGACTAACTTAGACGTTAAAGGAGCAACAACTTATGAACAGTGACTAGAAAACTTAGACTAAATGTGCTTAAACCTAACACGCGCTAGCGCCACATCCTACATGAACGGCGGATATCCACAAGGTAGACCCTCAAACAGAACTGAGCTCGAGTGTAAATAGGTAGCCGTTGAGCTTTTGTTTAAATTCGTTGAGAGACGAAGACGACACTACCTCGGTGGGAAGCGAATTCCATAAATAAATTCCCGCTAGGTGAAAGGACTTATGGTAAGTCTCAGTTCTGTGATTGGGAATTTGGAAAGTATGAGGTAGCGCCAGCCGTGACGATCGTCTGATAGAGAGATCAGCTCTAACAAAGATCTCGGAGAGGTAGCTAGGAGACATAGCGTGAGATATCTTATACATTTCGATGCCAAGGAAATAAAGGCGTCTGTTTCTAACCGACAGCCACCCGAGTCGATGACGGTAAGGCGTAATGTGTTCGTCGCGTCGCAGATTGAAGATGAAACGAATCGCACAATTAATGAGTCTCTGCAGTTTCGCATTGAGCTCATCAGTAACGTCATTATATACAAGAGAACAGTAGTCCAACAGAGACAAAATCAAAGCTGACACAAGTTTCACACGCAGTTGAAGTGTTAAGGAGTTTTTGTGAAATTTGAGCTTATGCAGCGTGAAGTGTACCCTCTTAGAGATATGAGCGACGTGACTGTCCCAAGACAGATCAGAGCTCATGATGACACCCAGATTACGAGCCTGGGAAACAAACGGAATGGAAGTACCATTAACAGAGATAAGAGGCAATTCGCTAAGGTTAATCTGGTCAACGTACCGCTTGCTGCCGAATATTAGTACCTTGGATTTCTTAAGGTTGAGAGACAGTCCATTTGTGGTCGCATATTCAGAGATGACACCAACATCGTGCGCCACCAGCTGCAAAGCAACATTCAGTTGACCAAAGGGACACCTGCGGTAAATCTGAGTGTCGTCAGCGAAGATCAAGCGTTGGGTGAATCTAAGAAAAGCGCCGATGTCGTTGATGAAGAGGGAAAAGAGGAGCGGACCCAGTACTGATCCCTGGGGAACACCGGAGGTGATAGGCAGCCAATCGGAGAATCCATCGACCAGATCAACGACCGTCTGAGAGCGACCAGTAAGGTATGAAAAAATTAATTTGAGGGCAAGATCGGAGAACCCTAATTTCCTCAGTTTGGTAATAAGTAGAGGATGAGAGACAGTGTCAAAAGCTTTACTGAAGTCAAAAAGGACGAGAATCAGTACCTCACCTGCGTCAACGCCACTCTTAATATCGTGGGATAATCTGAGAAGAGCAGACTGGGTAGAGAAACCCTTACGAAAACCCGATTGACGGTCATCAAGAATATGGTGTGAATTGACAAAGTCAACGATTTGGCGGTGCAGGATTTTTTCAAACAGCTTGGAGAGTTCACACAAGTTGGCAATGGGTCTAGTCTCAGAAGGAGAGGTAGGCGATCTAACCTTGGAGAGAGGACGCACTATAGCGCGTTTCCAGAGAGACGGGAAATAACCCAGATTGAGACAGCAGTTGAAGAAAGAGGCCAAAAGGTTACCAATATGAGGCAAGGCCAAGGCAATAGCAAACAGTGGTAGTTGATCGTAGCCTGAGGCAAAGGAGACAGTAGGTGAAGAAACCATAAAGGAGCGAAGGTTGTCATAAGATATTTCGGTGAAGTTAAAAGGTAGTACGTCAGGCGTAATGGATAGAATGATATTGGAGAATTGAGATTGTGAACAGGAAGGATAACAGTTTGAGACTGAGGAATAATGGGCATTCAAGAGATCACGTGAAAAAAAGATAAGAGGAGAGGAAAGAGGCGATTCAACTAAGCCAAGATTGGCAAGTTCACGCCAAATCTTGGACGGAGCGGAAGCCGCGCTCAATCTGTTCATATAGAACTGCTCTCTGGCCCCTCTCAAATCAAGCGTGAGACGATTCCTGTAGAGCCTATAAATGTGATAGTCGAGAATGTTGCCAGATCTGCGCGCGGCATTGAAGAGACTGTTACGATGCCGAATTTGGCGTGAGAGGTCGCCAGTGAGCCAAGGTGCAGACGGACGAGTCACACGAAAAGAATGAACAGGAGCATGTAGGTCCAAGCTTGCAGTAATGTCATTGGTAATGGTGCTCAGGATGTTGTCAATGTCAGACTCGCCCGGGCTCGTCAGACCAAAATCGCACGGAAAAGATGTAGAGAGCTTAGAGGTAAGAGTCTGAACAAACGCCCGCTCATCAAATCTCCTATAGCAGCGCCGAACTAAGGTGCGACTCGCGAAGGACGGAACCCTAAATGAATATGTTAAGTCGATGAGATCATGACCGTTGATAAAAGGAGCGTCAGACTTACTAAAGGATAGAACTTTGTTCAAGTTGTCGACTACAAAAACGTCCAACCATGAATCTGAAGAACTGGTGTGGAAAGTTGACTGCGACTCAACAATGCTGAGCGACAATTGGGAAACTATGTCCCTAAGGTGGTTAGATTCATAAGATGAAGCAAGGAGGTTGCAATTTAAATCACCTGCAATGATAATGTTTTTGTAGCTATGAGCAAATGTGGTAAGGGCGTCGACATAATTGTTAAAATTTTTACCCTTCGGCCTACGATACATGGTGGTGAACAGAAGAGGCTCACACGTGCCATAACGGATGTCCTGTATAAGATATTCAGGCGCGTTCGAGAAGGCGGAAGGCGACGACGCCAAAACACGCGCCCGCAAGGATTCGTGCACGTAGCAAGCCACACCACCCCCCTCCCTGCCCTCCCTGTCAACGCGTAACAAATAATAACCAGGGATTCGTACAAGGTCGTCAGAAATATGTGAGTGAAGCCAAGTCTCAGAAATAGAAATAATATGAAAGAATTTAGATGATAAGAAGGCCTGAATAGACTCAAGATGGGCAGGAAGAGAATTAGCATTGAGCTGAGCAATCGCGAGACAATCATGCAAAGTAGAAGGAACACAGCCCCCACCGGTCGCAAGTCACTGAAGCCCCACAAGATCTGCCTCAACGGCAATCAAAACGGGAGATTGACCCGGGTCCTTACGGACAAAAATCTGGCCATCCCTGCACCATACATGCTTGTAGGACAGCCACTTGGCTTCGACTCGAGTCCGGCGCAACAAATTATAGACGTCAGTAGGCAGGAGCTCGTTGACATAAATATGCCCGGGGACATCACTAGAGAAAACCTCGCTGACAGTGAGTCGACGTTTACGGCGCATGACGGAGAGAATGTAGTCGCGAATCTCACGTGACTTAAGCACGACGATAACCGATCGCCCTTTACCCGCAGTGACGGCTCGAAGATCTGGGGCCGAAACTGGGCTGGTCGCAACACCACGCACCGCAGACGCACCACCGCCCCCCACGTCACGAGTCTCGAGAACGTCCGAAGCCAGCTGAGATATGTTAAGCGCACGAAAAACGCTGGCAACAAGGTCCATTGATGTGTCGGTTAGAGAACAAGGAAACCCGGAAATAATGATGTCGGAAGTTC
This sequence comes from Leptothorax acervorum, assembly GCA_035220615.1. Classification (NCBI taxonomy): domain Eukaryota; kingdom Metazoa; phylum Arthropoda; class Insecta; order Hymenoptera; family Formicidae; genus Leptothorax; species Leptothorax acervorum. Next base: position 65,737 of record JASTWQ010000227.1, on the reverse strand, counting down.
GCGAGACCCGAGACGAAGGAGACCGCAGAGCGAGACGAGAACCACCCAGATCACTCTTCAGTTCGCTCTTTAGTTCGCTCTTTAACTCGCCCTTCAGACCGCGCACTTCGTTCGTGAGAGCAGCACACTGCTGCTCCAACTCAGCTATACGCTGAGTGTTGCGGTCGACACTTTTGGCTAAACAGTTTAATTGGTTGAGTTTATCGTTAATTTCACTGAATCGCGCATCGGATCGCGCTTCAGACGACTTAATCTGCTCAACCAGTTGGCGTAAGAGCGCATTCGTCGTGTCACCAGTCACTGATTGCGGCAGAGTGCTAGTAGCAGGAACCGTAAAGTCTAACGCCGGGCTGGGCGCTTCCTCGGTGAGCGAGCCCCCGGCGGGTCCAGGGGGGGCGGCGGCGGGGTCTGTTGCTCCCGTGCCCGCCGCGCCTTCCGCCAAGAAGCCTGTCGGGGGTAAGAGAGGAGCGGGCGGGGCGACCGGGGCTCCCCCTGCGGCGAGCGGGAGGGCCGCTGAGCCCGCGAAGAAGCGGAAGGGGAACGCCGATGGGAAGGAACAACTTTCCCTTCCCAAACGGGCGGCAACAGCGGGCCCCACGAGCGTCCCGGCGAGCGCCTCGGCGGCTCAGTCCTGGGTCGAGGTGGTGGGGCGCAGAAAGAAGAAGGCTGGGAAGGCCGGGGGTAGCGGGGCCGGGAGGCCCGTTTCTGCGCCCGGCCCGGCAGGTGCTGCTCCCGTAAAGGAAAAAGGAGGCGCCGTAGAGAGAACGGGGAAGAAGGACCCCCCCAGGAGGAGGTTACCACGCACGGCGGCGGTCACCCTCACATGCGCGGAAGGCGACTACGCCGAATGCGTGAGGGTGGCGCGCAGCGCGGTCAAACTGTCGGAGGTCGGCCTGGATCGGGCCCCCAACGTCAGAAGGACGGCAACGGGGGCCTTGATTTTCGAGATCGCTGGCCCCGACAACGCGACCAAGGCCGACGCCCTGGCCAATAAGATGAGGGAGGCACTAGCGGCCAGGGAGGGCGTCAGGGTCGTCCGTCCGGAGATTATGGCCGAGTTAAGGCTCTCCGGACTGGACGACTCCATCCAGGAGGACGAGGTGAGAGCCGCATTGGGGGCGAAGGGGGGGGGGGTTCCCCCCTCAGCTATACATGCGGCCCCTGCCAGGAGGGCGCCCGGGGGGATGTATACGATGTTCGTTAGGTGCCCCCTGGCAGCGGCGAACAGATTGGCCAAGGAGACGCGCGTGGACATCGGGTGGGCGCGCGCCAGGATAGAGGTCCTGGCGAAGCGCCCGCTCCTGTGCTTCCGTTGTCTTGAAACGGGGCACACCAGGGCCACGTGTCGACCGCACCGGAGCGTGCTACCGGTGCGGCGTTGTCGGACACGAGGCCCGGGAGTGCGAGGCGCCAGTGAGGTGCACCGTTTGCGCCGACGCGGGCCGCCCGGACCGGCACAGGATGGGCAGCAAGGCCTGCCCTGGTGCTGGCGGGAGGAAGGGTGGCGCACCGAAAGCGGCGCCCTCTCCTTCTACGAAGGACGGGAAGGCCCGACCCTTGGCGGAGCCTTCGGCAAGCGGCGGCCGGAAGGGGAAGGGGGATCGGGCGTCGTTGTCGTCGCATACCGCCGCCTCTTCCTCCGTCAAACCGGCGGTAAAGAGTGTGGAGGCTCTCACCGGCCGCAAGGTGGTGGTGGTCGCGCCCCCCTCGGCAAAGCTCACCGAGCTCGTGGTGAACACGGCCCTCCCTAGGGAGGAGACCGAGAATATGGAGGTGGAAGCGGAGGATCCTAAACCGGGATACTTGTAATGCCCCTCCGCCTCCTCCAAAGTAATCTCAACCACGCCCGCGCCGCCCAGGACCTGTTCCTGCATACGATGGCGGAGCGCGGGTGTGGATTGGGAGTGGCGGCGGAGCAGTACGCGGTTCCGGCGGACCACCCCTGCTGGGCCGCGGACAACAGGGGCTCCGTCGCCATCACATGGAGGAGCTTGCCCGAGTCCCCCCCGTGCTCACGCACCGAGAGCGGGGTGGGTTTCGTGGCGGTGAAGTGGGGGCTCATCTCCGTCGTGGGCGTATACGCCCCTCCGAGGTGGAGTCTCGCCGAGTTTGAGGGGGTTCTGCACGACCTAGATGCGTGCGTGCGCAGGCACCTCCTCGCGACGGGTTATCGTGGCGAGGGATTTCAACGCGAAGAATCCCCTGTGGGGTTCCCCCGTCACGAGCCCAAGAGGGCGCGCCTTGGAGGGGTGGGCGTCGGGCTTGGGCCTGTGTTTGGTCAACACAGGCCGCGACAGCACGTGTGTGCGCCGGCAGGGGATGTCCATAGTGGATCTCACGTGGGCGTCCCCCCCTGCCGCGCGCATGATACGACACTGGGGGGTGATGGTCCACAGGGAGACCCTGTCGGACCATCGGCATATCGAGATGGTGATCGATGCTGCCCCCCGGGACGTGCTGGCCCGGCGCCGTGCCAATGAATCGTCCCGACGGAGATGGGCGATTAAAAAGATGGAGCCCGACCGATTACGGGCGGCGGTCATCGCCCTCACGTGGGACGATGACGAGGAGAATGCGCACGCCAACGAGGGGGAGGCCTTCGACATAGACGCGGAGGTCGAGCGTCTGCGGGGCGTCATGTCGCAAGCTTGCGACGTGGCGATGCCCCGCATCAAAAGGCCTCCCCTCAGGCGTGCGGCGTATTGGTGGACGGAGGACATCGCCGAGTTTCGGCGGGCCTCCGTCCACGCAAACCGAGAGTGGCTCCGCGCCAGAGCGGGCCACGGCGACCGCGATGAGCGGGAGACTGGGGAGGCCTGGCGTGCTGCCCGTCAGGCTCTCTCCAGAGCGATCAGGGCGGCCAAGAGCAAGGCTTGGGACGAGCTGGTCTCCACGCTTGATGAGGATCCGTGGGGGCGTCCATATAAGTTGGTACTCAACAAGTTGAGACCATGGACGCTGCCGCTCACGGAGACCTTGGACCCCCCATTTGTCGGCAGGGTGGTGGACACCTTATTCCCTGCCGACCAGGGTGGTGCCGTCCTCTTCCCCGAGGCAGATGTTCCGGGGTGGAGTGACGAGCTGGGGGTGTCTGAGGAAGAGCTGGGGAGAGCTCTCCGCAGGGTTAGGAGAAGCAAGGCTCCTGGCCCTGACGGGGTCCCGGGCCGTGCGTGGGTCTTGGCCGCGGGGGGACTGACCGGTTGGCTGATTCGCATTTTTAGCGAATGCCTGAGGGCCGGTCGGTTCCCCACGCGTTGGAAGGAGGCCAGTCTGGTCCTCCTGCCGAAGGTGGGCAAGCCCGCGGACACCCCGTCCGCGTACAGGCCGATTTGCCTGCTCGACGAGGTCGGCAAAATCTTCGAGAGGATTATCGCCGAGCGCCTCGTCGAGCACCTGTCCCGGTGTGAGGGTGGTGGCCTCTCCGACGATCAATTCGGATTCCGTACGGGAAGATCGACGGTCGACGCGATCCTCCGCGTCGTATCCCGCACGGAAGCAGTCACGAACGAGGGGGGGGGGGTAGCGTTGGGCATGTCGTTCGACGTGTCCAACGCGTTTAATTCCCTCCCCTGGGCTGCGATCGGAGAGGCGCTAACAAGGTTCGGCGTTCCCGCTTATTTAATAGCGGTGATCGCCGACTACTTCCGGGACAGGGGCCTGACATATATCGACCAAGACGGGGTGTCGGGGATCAGGTCGATCGAGCGAGGTGTCCCGCAGGGGTCCGTTCTTGGGTCTCTGTTGTGGAACATCGGCTACGACCTGGTCCTACGGGCTATTCTCCCCGCCGGGTGCTGGTTGTCTGGGTACGCGGACGATGTGTACCTGGGCATCGGCGGGGGGACGTGCGATCTGTCCTCCTCGTCAGAGGAGGAGGAGGACGGGGCACAGGCATGGCAGGAGGTGGCCAGACTGGCCAATGTGGCGGCAGCCACGGTGGTGCGGAAGATTAGAGGGTTGGGTCTCAAGGTGGCCCCGCAGAAAACCCAGGTGACATGGTTTTTTAACCGTGCTCTGCGGGGCCCGCCGCCAGCGGTGAGGCCCAATATCTATGTTGAGGGAGTCCGCGTCCCGGCCGCCCCCCAACTGAAATACTTGGGGGTGTGGCTGCATGAGTCCGGCAGCTTCGGCGAGCACATTGCCCGCACGGTGCCAAAGGCAAAGAGCATGACCAATGCTCTGGCCAGGTTACTGCCCAATTTGGGCGGCGCCGGCGGGCGTGTGCGTCGTTTGTACGCGTCGGTCGTTCACTCCGTACTCCTGTACGGAGCGCCTGTCTGGGCCGAGGAGGTTTGCAGAAACGACGGCCTGGGCAGGCAGTTGAGGGCCGCCCAACGCATTATCGCGAATAGGGCGGCCAGGACGTACCGAACGGTGTCCCATGTGGGGGCGACGGTCCTCGCCGGCATCCCCCCGATCGATCTCCTCGCAAGGTCCCAGGCCGGGACCTACAGGAGGATTAAAGAGATCGAAACGGGGGGGGGGGGCACAATCGTGCCTAGGGCGAGGGCCTTGCTGAAGCGCCGGGCCAATGAGACCCTCCTCCGTGAGTGGAGTACTCTGCTCACGGATCCCCGTCTTTCGGGGAGGAGGGTCCGAGAAGCTATCCAGCCATTCCTGCGGGAATGGCTGGAACTCAGAAGGGGACGCGGACTAACGTTCCATGCGGCGCAGGTTTTCTCGGGACATGGTTGCTTCGGGGAATACCTGTGCCGCATTGGAAAGGAGGGCACAACAGGCTGCCACCACTGCCCGGAGGAGGCAGACACGGCGCAGCATACGCTGGAGTACTGTCCAGCATGGGAGGAGCTGCGCCGTGTCCTCCGGGCGGAAATAGGAGGGGACCTCTCCCTGCCGGCCATCGTAGAAGCGGTGGTCGGACCACAGGGAGAGGCGAAATGGACGGCTTTTGTCTCCTTCTGCGGCAATGTAATGTCGCGGAAGGAGGCGGCCGAAAGGATCAGGAGGGGGGAAGTGGACCCCCCTCCTGACAGTGAGGACAGCGACGACGAGTGGCTGCCGCCGCCGCGACAGCGGCGGCGGCGCGATCTGCGTCGCCGCCCTACACGAGCGGATGCCCCACGTGCCACGGCCCGGAATAGGGCGGGGAGCGCGGCGGGCTCAAGGAGGTCGTCGCCGTCGCTGACGCGGCGGCGCGCGTTGCGCCGTCGCCCGGGCGGCGGCGGCGGTAGCAGCAGTAGTAGCGACGACGGGCCGCGGTTGCCGCCTAAGCGGCGCTGCGGCCCTCGTGTCCTGTCCTCCTCAGACGAGGAGGACAGATGACGTTAGGGAGGGGGCGGTTGTTAACCGGCGGGGGTTCGCCTCGGTTGCCGCGGGCCTTACCATTCGTTGGAGGCCCGCTCCCCCCGGTACTAACGGGGGAGCGCCGAGGTGGCTGCGGGCCTATGCACCTAGGCCCGCCCCCTCCCCACGCCTGGCGATATTCATCCGCTCCCCCCTCCCTGTTGTCAGCCCCCGCCTCCCCAAAACAAGGGGGGCGGGGCTCGGATACGAGTTGGGAAAGTTCCCCCTCCCCACTTGGGAGGGGGAACGGCTGGGGATGCGGGCGCGCGAGCGGGGGCTCCCACGCGCCCGCAACCAAAAACCCCCAGCGTGACGGGTGGCGGGCCGGGGCGGGGATCCCCCCGACCCGTCACAATTGAAGCAATAGCCTTGCTAGGCTAGGGGGGGACTAGTTCCCCCCCAGGATAGGTGCCCACTATGGGCGCGGCGCGGAGGGAGTCCCAGACGAATCATGGCGTTTCCTGGGGCTCCCTCAAATTAAACGCGCCGAGAAGGATCCCCGCGGGGTTTTAGCCGGTATGAATCCGGCACTACCCTCGCCCTCCCCCAAGGGCGGGGGCGTCTTCCCCCTCTTGTCATCGAGGGGGGCTACTGGGCAAACCGGGCTTCGGCTCGGGATCCCAGTAGTTGAAGATTTCCCCGCGTCAAAAAAAAAAAAAAAAAAAGGAACCGTAAAGTCTAAAAGTTCCGTGCACTCGACTCCCGGTGTAAGAGGGGCAGCAGATGAGGTAGCCGATGACATGATCGACTCGACACCGTCGATATCCGGTACCGGATGCAGCGAAGCCGCCAGATCCACACAGCACCGCTCAGCGTATTTGTAGGTGGCGTACGCCTTAATGCAACCAGGATGGAAAAGCTTAGTGCACTCGCACACAACAGCAGCCGTCGCAACCGATTTCTTGCACCTGATGCACGCGCGCTGCATGGTCGATCAGCTGACAGCAGCAGAGAGCAGAACCAGACAGCGGTCCAGTGGGTAACGGAAGGCGGTGCGCCACAAGGCCCACAGATGTCGCCACACGCGCGAATCCAGGCAGAACATGCACAAACCACAGCAATCCAGAAATCATGCAAAAGTAGGGTTAGAACCGGAAAAACTTCGCTCAAGGATATCCAGCCCGGTAGTTGCCAGGACAGAAGAATAAAATAATATTCTGTCAAGCAACAAGAAACTTGCTCGAACCTGCAACAAGACAGCCCGAAGGCAGTTCACGGCAGCGAGAGAAATCAAAGAAAGCAGGAGCAAGGAAACAACGTGACGTGCAGTACTCACCACGAGAGAGAGAGAGAGAGAAAGAGAGAGAAAGAGAGAGAGAGAGAGAGAGAGAGAGAAGAGGGAAAGAAAAGAAGGAGATAGAGAAAGAAGGAGAAAGCAGGAGCAACAAAGAAAAAAGGTATGTATCAATATCAAACTTATATTTTAAAAAATCTCTGTCTCTCTGTTCGAAAACAACACAGTGAATTCACCGCGCGGCCATTACCTGGCCGACCAATCACGGACTCGCTCACCCGGCGACTATCGACGCGTCGCAAACATCGATTGTCGCGGACGATCGTGGCGGTATCCTCGCTCGGCGGCTTTCGGTGCCACATTGGTTTTTTCGGATCTCGGTTGAAGACACACGTGTCGGTACCGGTTCTGTTGCGATTCTCGTGATTATCGAAAGTGAACGAAAGTGAACATCGGGACGTTATCAGCTTCGGACAGTCTCATTGTAGTATCTCGCGTCAGACTATTAGCGTGTTCTCAAGCAGAGCCTTCGCTCGCTCGGACCACGCGGTCGCCGAATACACGGACGGCCGTCGGTCGACCGGCCGATCTCATCACATCCCGGAAGATCCTCACCACGGTGCAGTGCGGAACAGACTCATTAGGACCATTCTCAACACCACTGAGTAAAGGACCCTCTCAATTTCGGGACTTTAAGGGAGTACGAGCGGACCACCAGGTAACCTAAGTGCGCACGCGATCCGCGGCCATAGCGGTCTCCGTACCAGACGCGACTTTACAATCGGCTGCCCCCGCGGAAACCCAGTCGGACATTCTCGCGGTAGATTCTCGCAAACACTCTCTGATTATTTCTTATTGTTTTTTATTTTTTGTTGCCTTTCTGTCTGTCCGTTTCTTCGTTTCTCGGTGTTGGAGACGTTTTCAAGATTTTATGTTTAAACAAAAGTTATTTGGACAAATTTATTTATACATTTTTAATGATATATATTTTAATAATATTTAATGATGTATCTTTTTATATATGCATTTTTAACGAGATTTCTAATCATATTTTTTTCTTTTACAGATATTTTATTCTACATTATTAAAAAAGAAACCTGTTTATCCTGTTACCGTTATAAAGATTTTTCCTTCTTCCCTGTTCTTCCGTTCCTTTCGATTTAAAGGTAAGTAGTAATTTTATCTGAAATTTATAGTTACATATGTATGTTTAGTTTATCGTTTATTTTACATTAACGCGAGACGTCGGTGGATCGCGATCGGTATAACTGCAAATTTGTGCGACTCACCAATTGGTGCTGCCATTGTTCATCCACCGACGGCAGCCACTACCCAAGAAAGAGCAAATACTCGCTCGCGGCACGTTACAGGACCGCAAGCGGCACTCATCGCCAAGAGGTCTTCGAGCGCGCATCAAGACTTTTGGGCCGCCCGACCGCGCTCTCTCCCCTCCCTTGGGGACCGATCTCTCGCCTGCCTCATTGCTTGTGCCTGCTTTGCAACTGCTTTTGCCTGCTTTGTGCCTGCTTTGTGCCTGCCTTGCGCCTTTGTGCTTGCTTGCTACCCTGCGGATCTCGCTGTATCTGTGTGCTGCATGCCGGACCAGCAGAATCGGATCGCCACGAAACAGGACGAGAATTGGCGGAGTCATCCAGGAGACGACGGGCGACCAAACGGTGAGTCGCTTTGCCTTGCTTTTCGTTTCGTTTCGCATGCGCATTTTCGCTTTTCGCTAAACTTAGTCGCGAGGGGACTTAATTACCCCCCTCTGGTCCTTCGAGAAAATAGTACATCTCGCCTCCGGGGATAGTTGATACCCCCCCGTTCATTGGTCCTTCGAGCCGGATATTTTCGCGTTAGTAAAATACCGTCGACCTCTCGCTTGTTCGTAATATCGCTAATTTCGTTTCGCTCTTGTAATCGCGAATTGCAATAACGCGTGGCGTGTTAATAGTTTCTAGTTTCGCGCGTGATATCTCTCTTTCGCAATTTTTAGTTTCGCTTCGCGACGAGAATGCTCGCGCGAATTTCTCATTTGTCGTGACACGTGTCACTGCCGTTATCTGCATTTTGTCATAAAATTGCAATTTTCGCGATATTTAGTCGGATAATAATTATTGAAACATAATACCCGAAATATTCAAATCTAGAATATTCTCGGGCAAGCCATACGTTTTGCTTAACTGTCGACGACCTTGACGCTCGGTCGCGAGCCGGGCCGCGCGTACACAATTTTATCTAAGTAGACGCGCTCAACAATTGCGCGACCCATTATCCTCGTTGTTGCTGAGTATATTTTGGTGCGACTCGAAAACATATTATTCCGATCGTCGGAATTATTACAAACATATTTGCCATCGATCGAATATTATTTGTCGGCACTGGATCCGGATATTAAATATTTTGCACTCCTGTAACCGTTCGAATTGAATATTGGACGGTATAGTTTTACAATTAGGGCCCCAACGAGAAATCAATCGCCACTTAAGTATGTTGTACGGGAGGTCTTTCTGAGTAATTCTACGCAAGAAAAAAGTGGGGGACGGCATTGGTTTAGAAAATATAGCAAATTGAAATTTGCTTAAGGGGTAAGGCCACCCTGGGCGTCAAAAAGAAAAGGTCAATTTCGGGATTTTTTTAAAAAAGTATAGTAAATGTTATCGAATTTTCGTCAAAAGTACTTTGTAGAACTTGCTTTCAGGTACAAAAATAAATTTTTTCAAAAATTTTTATTAAAAAATGGCGGCTCCAGAACCAGGCTCCGACGACGCCTGTATATAAACGGGCGGACCGAAATCTCCTTCAGATTTTCACCTGGAACAAAAACCCAAAATTTTTCTTTTAATAGATACCCAAAACTAGTCAACCACGTAGGGAAATTTGAAAATAATGTTTTTTCGGAAAATGGTGAGCATATAAACCCAAAATTCATTTTTTCACGTAAAAATTTTTTCATTAATTGTTTATAAAAAGCAAAGTTTATAAGATATCGAAAAATCCCTACGTGGTTGACTAGTTTTGGGTAACTATTAAAAGAAAAATTTTGGGTTTTTGTTCCAGGTGAAAATCTGAAGGAGATTTCGGTCCGCCCGTTTATATACAGGCGTCGTCAGAGCCTGGTTCTGGAGCCGCCATTTTTTAATAAAAATTTTTGAAAAAATTTATTTTTGTACCTCAAAGCAAGTTCTATAAAGTACTTTTGACGAAAATTCGATAATATTTACTATACTCTTTTAAAAAAATCCCGAAATTGACTTTTTCTTTTTGACGCCCAGGGTGGCCTTACCCCTTAATAAACAGTTATTTTGAGTATTTGAGATATATATATATTGTGACGGGGCAGCTCCGCTGCACGTTGCAGCGTCCTCGCCGCCGCCACGGGGTGCGAAGTTGTGCTCGGGGGCGAGCCGGAAGAGCGACGCGAAGTCTCCAGGGGGGCCTCGTAGTTAAATGATTGCGTATTAATTATTTTTTTTGTTTCTTTTATTATTTTGTAATCGCGGCACCTCGCCGGGGTCCACCGGCGAGAACATCATCGGCAGCGACCTTGCGGGCATCATGGAAGAGGAGCGGTGCGAGGGGCGAAGGACGCTCCAGAATTCAGCAGTGCGAAGATGAAGGATCATCGCGGGCCACGCACAGGGGAGCGCGGAGGAAGACTTCGACCGCGTGATCCCGGCGTGCAAACGGGAGCAGTCCCGGCGCTCTGGATACGGGAGGACGGAACGACCCCGCCACGACGGCGTTACGCCGTGAAGCGGCATAATCGCTAAGACGGCTACGACTCCGACCTGGAAGTCACGGGGAGAGACGTCCCCGCGGCGGAGATGCCGTGAGGCGGACCGGGGCGTCCGACCCGCTTTCACCGATCACCCCATCGATTGATTATCGCGGAGTTGCGAGGCACCCCGCAACGGATCACGCGAGACAACGTTACGCGAAGTGTCGCGGCGTACTTGCGGGATCGATCCCGATTGACCCGCGCTATCGCGCCACAGACGTACGCACCCCCGGGGTGGGGCGCGTCGTCGATCCGCAATCGAGCGACCGAGGGAACGATCTCTTTCGGTTCGCCCCCTCGCCGAGATAAATTGTGCGTTGAATTCTTGCCGCGGAAAAGTAAAGTGTGTGAGGCGAGTGGTCAAGCCCGATCCAGCGTCCCGGGGAGACCGTGTGGAAGCCGAGGCGAGTGCCGGTGAGGTTGCCCGAATCTAAGTTTGCGTACAGCCACGGGAAAGCCGTCGGGTCGCGTTCGCGTTTCGTTGCCGACTCGCGTGGGTAATTAGTGATTTTGGTGTTAGCTCGCCGTGCACGGCGTAGCATTGGTGATTTCGCGAAAGCGATCGGCATCGAGCGCGGAGGGCCCCTTGGCGATCGCGCGAGCTTCGTGTGTGCGGGGATAGGATATCGCGGATTCGCGTCGCGTGACGACCCCCTTGGAGATCGTGATCGCGGGCGTGTGCGGCGACGGGCGTGTGCGGGGCCGAAGGGCAAGATATCGCGTTCGCGCGGACGGCATCCGGGAGTGGCCGCGTATTAGAGTCGTATGACGTACGTCCTCGGGTTCGCGCTGAGTGTGGCGTTACCGCGTATCTGCTCGCGTACCGGGTGAAGTCCGGCGTTTTGACGACCGACTTTGAGTCAGAGTTGGGCGTTAATCAATTTTAATGTATTTGATTATTAATTTAATTAAAATAATGCAATTACAATGTAATTATAATTACAATATAATTGTAATTACTTGTAATTGTAATTACTCATAATTATAATTATACTGTAATTACATTGTAATTGTAATGTAATCGTAATTACTTACAATTGTAATTACATGGCAATTACAATTACAAGTAATCATGATTACATTTTAGTATGCGGAAAAAGGTTTAAACATATACACAAAAACACTTAATTCTTAATTTTAATATGTGGGTATAGCTACATTATTGTATATTTGGTATCTTTCTTTACCTTCCTTTTTACAAAATGTAAGAGGTTCTTTATTAATAAAACACTTAGTTTTTAATTATTGAAATATAATAAAATTCTCTTAAAATCTAGAAATAAGAAGTTATAATATGTTGATTGCTAAAATATTAATTTAGCTTTGTGATTCTCAAAAATAATCAAACAACAAAATAATTTTCCTACAACTCAATAAATGGTGAGTTTCCATGACAGTAAAGTTAGAGCTCAATCACTGTCTATGTCAAGGACATAGTCGGGCCGTCTATGTCCTTGACATAGACAGTGATTGAGGTACATATGATTAATACCTTGTATTAATACCTTGTATTAATCATATGTACCTTTAGACGACGCGTGCTCTTAATCACTCTTCTCCTAATTACAATTACAATTACAATTACAATTAATAATTACGTAATTGTAATTTGTATACAATTACTTTTCACAATTATTTTGTTTAATTGTTTGCAACAATTAACGATTATAAAATTTAATTATTAATTGCATTAAGAATTACATTGTAATTGTAATTTGTAATTGTTAATTAGATTACATATTTTCCCAACTCTGCTTTGAGTGCGCGTTGAGTGTGGCGTAAACACGTATCTGCGCGCGTTCCGTTAGAGTTCGACCCTTTTTGCGTTTTCGATTGCGTAGTGCCGTCCCGAGTCGTGCCCGAGTCGTACCGCGTGTTTTTGCATGTTGCTCGCTGCGTATAATTTCCGTGTCGCGTTCCTGGGCCTTGTTAGTTGTGCCGCTCTATCATTCCCGATATCTTCAGGAGATGTTATTTGCGACACTGCCCCATCGTATTACTTGCGATATCGTTTCGCAATATTATTTGGCGTTACTAGTCGCGATATTGTTTCGCGTTATTATCTGTACTATTATTTTGCGTTATTTGTCGCGATATTATTTCGCGGTATTATTTGCGATATTCTTTTGCGTTATTAGTCGCTATATTATTCCACGTTATTAATTACGATATTATTTTGCGTAATTGTTGGCGATATTAGTTTGCGTTACGATTTGCGACATTATTTGGAGGTATTATTCGAAATAGGATCTCGCGTTATTAGTTGTAATTATTTGCCGCTATTGTTTGCGATCGTATTTCGCGATCTTCTTTCGCGTTATTATTCGCGATCTTCTTTCGCGTTATTATTTGCGATCTTTCTTCGCGTTATTATTTGCGATATTCTTCCGCGTTACTGTTTATATCGTCTCTCTAGTATCTTGCGTTCCTCGCTGCCGCGTATTTGTTTTGCGCTATTGTTCGCGTTCGATATTCTCGTGTATCAGAGTCGCGTCCGAATATTATCTGGCGTTCCTTGGATTATTTCCAATATTATTGTGTTATTCTTTGCGATATTACTTAGTGTTATTATGTGCGGTCTTAATTGCGATGTTTATTGATTGCGATATTCACGATATTATGTGTGCATTTTTCGCTGCCGCGTATTAGTTTTGCGTTATTACTCGCGTTTGGCATTTTGTATTAGATTCGCGTCCTGATGTTATTCCTTGGTATTGTTTGAGTCGGAATATTAATTTTGCGTTACCCTGGTTTATTCGTGCGTTATTTTGACGGCCGTTCACGTTACCCGGAATCTTTCTCGCGTTATTGTTAAGTTACGAAATATTTTGCTGATTTGCGTGCTCTATTGCGCCCGTTAATTGCGTCGCGCGTGCGACGAGCTCACGCCGAAACGGCGTAAAAACCACCGACGACAGAACAGATCAAAGTAGACCGGAGTTGAATCTCCGAGTCTAATTGATAGATTTATTGCGATCCCAGCGTGATTATCTGTTTCTTGGGCGAGTTGTAGTCTCGCAAGATTACGTTGTCGCGCTCCGTTTGGCGCACGCAGACATTATACTTGATCGTCGACATTTGTGGCTTTATTGTTTATAATATTTACAGAATTACGTTTTGATTGCGAGATGTATCGCGAATGTTATTTGGACCTCAGTGTTTAGTTTCTTTGTTCCGTAACGATCCAGAGATTATTATAATTTAGTCAATTAATACTTTCATCGATTCCAATATATTTTCCATCTGATTTTACGTTACTCGTTGTCGCGTCTTATTCGCGCGGCAAGATTATTCATCGCGCATACTCGCGCTCGATAGTACTTCGCGTTCTTCTTTAGTTTTTCTGTAAACGAACTTGATTACAGTTTGATAGGCGGAGGCGATTGCCTCACTCAACTCTGTCTAATTCCAAGGAGCAATTTAACCATTATTATTAAAGTTTGTGACGTGACATAGTCACGTCCACCGCCCGGACGGCTCGGCCGAGGGGAAAGCCGGGGATGCTGTCTCGACCCGAGTCGAGGAGGCGCGTTTAGGGTAATCATATTTTTGCGAAGCGTAAGTTAGTTACAGGAGGAGCGCGGCGAGTGTCGCGGGGTGGGCAGCCAGCCACCCAATGTAACGACCACGTGTCGCGACGAGGGAGAAACCAAGCGTCGGCGGGGACCGAACGGAGCAGCACGTCGACAACCGAGTCACGTCCGGACCCGCCGCCGGGCCGTCCCGCGGTCCCGCAAGGAGAGCCGAGACCCCCGAGCCCACCGCAACGAGGAAGCCAAGGGCGCGCCGCCACGCTTCGAATGAGGGACGCAGCATCGCTACCGCGGAGCGGATGTGCGACCCTGAACGCCGCAGCCGGGGACCTGCACTGCACCGGTCAGTGGCCAAGGCCTGGCCAGCCTGGCGCACCTGTATTAAACTCGGAGAGTCCCGACCGGTACCGCCATTGAAACCAGGCGATGAACGCCACAGTTGAAAGTCCCGCGGACGAGCGGCGGACGTCACGTGGGACGTCGTGAGCGGCGAGAGCAGCGCGAAGAGCGGATCGGCGGAGCTGAGCGGCCGCGGGCGGCCGCGCATGCGCGGGGACCCAACGCGGTCCGAACCGGCGAACGACTCGGCACTGTCGTGCTAGCTGGAGACGGGGCAGCATCCTGAGAGAACCGTGCGAGTCCACCCCGATCGAGCAGCCGTCCTGTGCAGCGCAGCAGAGCATGTAAGGCTACCACCCCGGTATCTCGTCGCGTTCCGTGTGCGACCCCGGCCTCCGCCTTACCTTAATTACCTTCAGGTTACCTGCGCACGTTTATTTACCTTGTTACCGCCTCGTGCCAGGAAGTTGGTCGGTACCTAGAGTACCTATTATCTCGAGACGCGGACAAAGGAGGCCGGCCGGGGCGCACACATCTTGAGTTCGTGGGAAAGTCCTCCTCGGGGACCAGTGCGGCCGACAGTCGCGGGTGTGTGTGTATGTGTGGGGAAACTTTCCGTGCGCGGTTGCGTCGGGCGTATCGCGCGTGTCGGATGCGCCCGGCAGAGTGAGACCGTCGCGTCGGAGGTTTCTGCGGAATCGCGGGGATTATTAGTGTCGTTCCGCGGATTCCGAGTGAGAGTGTCGCGGAAAGTATCGTGATTATCTCGCGAACGTCGTAAAACGTGTCGGGAGATCGTCTCGCGAACGTTGTGAAACGTGTCGGGGGAATTTCGGGTTTCGAGTTAGTTATCTCGCGAACGTCGTAAAACGTATCGGGAGAAGAGGAAAGTCCCGCGAGCGTCGTGAGACGTGTCGGGGGCAATTGTTACGGTTATTGCGTCGCGGGCGGCCGAGGAATGTCGCGCGGGTTTTCGCCGTGCATTCGCTGAGGCCGCCGCGAAAACGAGCGCGAGTAGAGTTTCGCGAGCGTTCGGGTTTCGGACAAGTTGCGATTCAAGTAAGTTGCGGATATAGTTTCGTGTTCGAGTGCGTGGTATGAGTGAGTTGAGAGCGTGAGTCTATCATTCTTTGTCATATCTTTTCACCAACATTCTATTATTTCTTTCTATTATTTCTTTCCGTAAATATACTTCTTTGTTATACATTATTTGAGTGTGTTGATTGCGTTGCGCCGCCTCTCCCTTTCTTCAGAGTAGCAAACTCGCCTCGCGCCCTGAGTGGACGTGCGTGTCCGGGCGATCGCGTCAAGATTAGGCTTACGAAACGTGGTGCGCGTATTCGCACCTGGCGCCCAAGTTTTCGCGTTACTTCGCGAATATCGTGGAGATTGGAATACCTTGCGAATACTTCGAGATTACCTGCTGAAATACCTCGCGACTACCTCAAGATTACCTACTGGAATACCTCGCGAATTGACCATCGGAATACCTCGCGACTATCTCTGTGAGTCTTGGCCGATCTGAATACCTCGCGGATATCTTCGGCCTGATTACCTCGCGAATACCTTTGTCTTACCTCTTTACCTAACTATCGGTGGCTAATTTGCAGCCGCGCCTCCTCGGCGGGCGAGACCGAGGAAAAACGGGTTGCAAGTTACTATTATTAAACAACTGTTTCACCATTTCCATTACCAGATATTAGTAATAAACGACCAACTATTTTTATCATATCATACTGTGTGGCGAATTATTCGGCCGTCATCCCGTCGTCCTCTTACGCCGCCCTGCCTTGCCCCGCCCCTTTGCCGTTAGGTCGAGCTGGTCGGCCTTCGCACGAATAGTTACGTTTAAGCTTTCGTGAGTCACTAATTGCGTTTTGACGGATTTTGCGAATCGAAGCATTTGAGTTGTCGTGATAAAGCAGTAGAGAATCGCTGTATTTAGTGGACGCGATTTGCCGCGTCTGGCGCCCAATAGTCTATATCGCGAGTCAAGAGATTTTGTGCGAGGGACCCATTCGAGAGGCCTGACTCTCTACCACCCCCTTTTGATCTGGCTTGCGCCCGCGTGCAAAAAGCCGTGACAATATATAAGAGACTAATATACCAAAGTACATGCGTGGACAGCGGAGCGTATTCCACAGGGGCGGGGGGAGGGTGGACCTCGCTTTACAACTTACAAAGTACATGCGTGGACAGAGGAGCGTGTTCCACATGGGCCGGGGTGGGTGAACCTCGCTTTACAAATTGTAAGTTAAAGCGAGGTTTACCCCGTACAGGGGGGGGGTGCGGGTAAGGGGGCGAAGCCCACCCCCTTCCGCACCGCCCGACCTTGTGGAACGCTCCTCTGTCCACGCATGTACTTTGTAGGTTTTAAAGCGAGGTCCGCCCACCCCGACCCCTGTGGAACACGCTCCTCTGTCCACGCATGTACTTTGTAAGTTGTAAAGCGAGGTCCCTGTATAGGGTGGACCTCGCTTCAACTTACAAAGCGCGTCACTAACCTATAGGTTATTGGCGCGCTTTACAAGTATGTGCTTTGTATGTGCTTCAACTTACAAAGCGCATACTTATAAAGCGCGTCTCTAACCTATAGGTTTATAATATCTAATAAAAAGCATTAAAATTCTGAAATTTCAATTTGCTATATCTTCTAAACCAATGCCGTCCCCCACTTTTTTCTTGCGTAGAATTACTCAGAAGGACCTTCCCTACAACATATTTAATTGGCGATTGATTTCTCGTTGGGGCCCTAATTGTAAAACTTTACCTATCGGACATAATACCGTTGTCGTAAATAAACGCTTGTGACGTGGATTGTTGCTTGCGTCGTATACCGTTGTCGTAACAAATGCTCGTGACGTAGATTGTGCTCACGTCGCATACCGTTGTCGTCGCGTCGTATGCCTCGTGTCGTAACACGCGCACCGCACATCTCGCGTCGAATGCCTCGTGTCGTAACACGCGCGCCACACATCCTCGCGTCGTATGCCTCGTGTCGTAATGCGCGCGCAACGCATCCTCTCGTCGCGTGCCTCGTGTCGTAACACGCGCGCCACACAGGCTTGTGTCGTATGCCTCGCGTCGTATATCCCGTGTCGTAGCACCGCGCGCGACGCATCCTAGTTGGAGCTCCGACCCAACGCAACGATTACTTGAGTGCATTTCTCGTCGTAACCGGTTAACCTGTGCCAATATATTGATACATCTATATTGCTATATTATTGATAAATTATATTATTATTTTGTATATCCTTTGCAATTGTTACGTCCAAACCCCGGGAGTTTCAATGAAAAGGAAAACTGGGAAGCGAAGGAAAGGCTACCCAGAGGGGACGGGGTAGGGAAGGACGCAACTGAATACTTAAAGGTTATCTCGGGTCGCGCGCGTAAACGCGTGCCTCGAGTCGAGCGTACTTTTCGGAAGGCTCCAGCCAGGGTCAACGTCCGAAGGGACGCTATTACGCCTACTGCGAGCCGTGCGATCGTCGGTCCTGTTTCAGGTCAAGGATTATGCAATCCCTATTACCTGGGATCGGACCGTGTACGATTTTGCGAGCGGGAAAGGTTGGTGACGAGGTGTTAATTTAAATAATTAGACATTAATTTGAGAAATTAAAACACTACAATTATTTATTATAAATGATGAAAATCAATGAGACAGTTACATAAAAACAAAAACGCGAGTGGTACGGATTTAGTGTTGTGTATGTATATGTGTATGGAGAATACGCGGGTGTTACATAAGTTCGGAGGTCATCGGACAGGATTTATTGAGGGGGTAGATCTACCTTGAATTTGACATCCTGCCCGGTTAATACATTTTACGATTTAAAGAAAAGAAAAAGAAAAGGGTGTATGCCATGAGTGTGTGTGTGTGTGTGTGTGTGTGTTTGAAACGTTCTTACCCTTGTATTCTTACGTTAATAAATTGATTGTTCCATTAATAATTAATTATTATATTTTATTGCATTAACGTGGTTAATCTATGGTAATAATTTACGGAATGATCTCCACGCTCGAGGTGGAGAGCGCGGGAGAGGTTGGTCTATTGGTGGAGGGGAACCGGGGTATTTCGCAAAGAATCTCCACGCTAGAGGTGGAGAACGCAGAAGAGGGTGTTCTCTCGCGGTACTCGTCGCGCAGGTAAAAAGGGATGGGGGAGTGTGGGAGCTCTGGATAGGGGAACCGGTCAAGTTCCTCGGAAGGAACCGGGGAATAGGACGGTCCGGAACAGGGAGAGGAATCGGGGGTGTCGGGAAAGATCTTATACGCGAGAGAACGCGGGGGAAGGGAAATATGCGGAAGACGCGCACGGTTTATGTATTCTAGCTTTTCTTGGAGGAGCTGTCGCTCCACGACGCGGGCTCGCCTGCTTCTTACGTATCTTTTCTTTATTTTCAGGGCTAAGTTTTTGCGCGTTGGACCTCGGGTGCCCACTAGAAATTGTTATGAAAAAGGGGTCAAAAATTATTTACTGAAATCCGTTTCAAGAGAGAAATAAAAAATAAAATAAAAATATTTAACACATATATATATATATGCAAAGAAATGTGTATATATATATATATATATATATATACAGGGTGTTCTAAAAAAGGGGGGCCAAAATTTAGGGAGATATTCCTCACACCTCAAGGATGAAAAAATGTTATATGAACATGGGTGCGGAAACGATTTTTTCAGGAGTTATGTTGAAAATATTGTTGACTGTATTACTTACACAAGAAACAATTTAGGATTAATCATTATGTAAACAAGTAACTATAACATTAAAGGTCAAATTTTTCTGATTTCTGCCTGGCAGATAAGGTCACAACCTCATTTAGCCGTACTCATAAAAGAAGCTCTAACTCCTAAAAAAGCGTTTCCGCACCCATGTTCATATAACATTTTTTCATCTTTTAGGTGTGAGGAATATCTCCCTAAATTTTGGCCCCCCCTTTTTAGAACACCCTGTATATATATATAATCAAGAATGATTCTCGAGGGTCTGGCTTATAAACGCAGGTTAAATTTACTTACTACTTGCTGGCCTTTGTATGAGGGGATGTAGATATGAATGATGTTGCTCTGCGCCGTTGGTCGCGACTCGCGGATCTCGGTGTTGGGTCGTGTTGAGGGTCGTTGGCAGGACCCTGGGTTGGCGGTAGACACGCACAGAATTTACCCGAAGTATAGAATCTATTGAGCTGATCCGCGACTCGATTGTCGGACTGACTGCGTAACAGTTTAAAGAAACTGAGCGAATAAGGCGTTGAAATGCAAGAGCAAGTACCAAGTGCAAAAGTGCGTTGAGGTACGCGGAGTCGCGGTTTTTATATGAATTGAAAGGGGCGGATTTAATCCGAGGATGATTAGGATTGGTGGAGTCTGGTTCCTGTTTGTGACGTAGATTTCGGTTTTCCGCCTATCTCGTGGCGAGTTACCGAAATCTCGTTACACAATTTCTAATTAGTGGTCATCTATTGGCGGGTTCGTTATTAGAATTATATTTCCCCACTCTTTGGTGGTCCAAGCTAATATTCTTTTTACTGCTTTATCTTTATCGCTTACTGGGAAGCGTGGGTCAGAGTTCAAATCCGCGTTCTTAAACGGGTGACACGTGTGAACTCTTAGTTTTGATAAATTGAGGCAGGGTGACGACGCGACCTCTAATTAGACGCGTGATTTCAAAGGCCCTCGCATGGCGTTTTAATTTACGGTGACCCATGCCTCCCGTTATCGCGCGTTTTCAATTGAGTTTTCGTTGCCCGCTATCGTAACTGAATTTCCGTTGCCCTGCTTCGTGGAATTATTGGGACCACTTGGATCACAACAAATCCATTACTTGTTTAATTTATTGGGTTCGAGTCAACGGGAAGTTTCTAGTTACGTTTCTTTACTTTTAATGAGCAACAGCTTGCATCCGCTCGCCAATTGATAACCACTGTTTAGAGTAATTCTACGAAAGGAAGAAATCGCGTGGAGTCCACAGGACGTAACACAATCCATCTTCCTGTAATTAACATTTCGTTATTGGATAGCTATGGTGCTTGAGTCTCGTTTGCTTTAAGTTGTTTGGTTGTCGTTTCCGATCATCATGAGTGGGGCCCAGAGAACTAAACGCGAGTTATGCGTTCGGCGGATGAGGGAGATTCATGATCTCTCAATGCTCGCCGTGGACAATGTCGCTCAAAGACCGAATTTCCTTGTTCGATACCCCACCGTGTCTAAGTTAATCGAGGATTTTAAGACAACACATCTCAAAATAATCCAAAACGCCTCGGACGAGGAGTTCACCGCAGAGGACGCTATTCGCCTGAACTTCGATCAGATGCGCTTCGCAGTAGTCGGGCGTTATGAGAAGTTCGTTGGAGCCGATCGAGCGACCACCTCGTCCTCTCAGGGCCCGTTTCAAGCGTCGTCTATTCGACTGCCCAAAATCTCACTTCCGCAATTCTCGGGAGATCTCGCTCTTTGGCCCTCGTTCATCGCGTTGTATGACGTTTCCATTCACGAGAATTGGAATATCTCCTCCATGGAGAAATATCAATATTTGTTGGCCTCATTAAAAGGGGAAGCGCTCAACGTCGTTAAGAACCTCCCCCTTTCCGCGGATAACTACACGATAGCCTACGACTAATTGGTTTCGCGATACTAAAGCAAGCGAAATTTGGCGGATTATCACGTAGATCAGAAGACACGGTAGTGTCTCGCGCCAAGTACGCGCGGAGCGAGACAGCCGTGGCTCTATGTACGCGACGCGACGAGTTGCGAGTACCCGAGATTTTGAGATCTCGATAACCAGCGAACGGATCGAGTTCTAACTAGGCTTAATGGATAGCTGGGCCTACATTTATATAAGAAAAGTGTTTTTATTATTCCGCTACGTGCCCTACGAGCGGAGATATTACGATGCATAGGATAAAGTGTGAAATTTTTAATTAAGATACGTCGACGTCGTTCTCCGTTTGCTGTGTTCGCCACGGCGCGGCGGCGCTGCTGGGGGGTCTGATTTTCTTGTGGCGTTCATACCCTTGCCGTTATGCGGCGCTCTAGTCTCTACGCGTAGAGATGCGTTAGTTCGATCGATCGATCACATGTGAGGTGACAGGAGTAAACATAACCGTAAAGTCACCCATACACGTCGCGAGTCCGGCTCGGCTCGGTTTCCAGTCGTTCGTGGGTGAGATGTTACGAGACGGGCTCGGCGTCCGACGAGCCAAATTTCGGGACTATTCGGGAGTGTGTGTGTGGTGAAAAACGTTTGAGTCCGGCTCGCGAATCAAACTCGTACATGTTATGGGCCGCTTTAGACGTCCGCGTCGTCGCGTCCGAACACTCCGAACGAAGTGCAGTGCTGGAGTGACAGAGTTCGTGCCTTGCGGATGGCTGGTTCCTGGAATACACCCTGTGCGAGGGTCGCGAGGTTATATCTATCGTACGTATTGCTCTTTCTCGCGGTCACGCTCGCGTTTCCCGCTCGCGTTCTCTCTCTCTCTCTTTTTCTCTAATAATGACTATAAAATATATCTGATAAAATTAAATCTAAATATTTTTTGTATTATAACACAAAAATTATATCTGACAGTGACATCCTTAATTAAATGTGCAGTGTAGTTTGTATTATAAATTATTAATTGCCTTATTTTTTTAACAAACTACTATATACATATATTATCTACTATGACATTTTGCCAATAGCATCGTACATGCCAAATTCTGTATCAAATCTGTTTTTCTTTCGACAAAATTTATTTATAGCAAACACTGCATAATGTGCTCTCGACAAATTTGACTTTGCCTAATATATTCATATTTTGTGTCTTAATTTTTTTAATGATTTATAAATTTATACAAACTACACTGCACATTTAAGGATGTCAAACTCTCAGATATAATTCTTGTAAGTTATAATACAAAAAATATTTACATTTGATTTTATCAGACATAAATGTCGATGTCGATAGACATTATGGCGTTTGATGTATTTACAAAAAGGGGTGATATCCGTACAAAATTACCTTTTACAAAAAGGTAAAAAAAAGACGCCAAGCACGCGTGGTGTACCTTGAAAAAATCGAAGTAGTTATCTTTGTACCTCGAAAAAATCCAAGTAATATCTTTACCTTAAAAAAACCAAAGTAATATACCAAAGTAATATACCAAAGTAATTTACTTTGAAAAAATCCAAGTAACATATTTGTTACAAAAAAAAGAAATGATGTCTTTAAATTATGCGCCAATTAAATATATATTATATCGAAAAATAACTATTGTTCTTTTAAAAAATGTATTCCCATTAAAGTGAAAAAATTAATATAAAATGTGAAAAATTTTAGTGAAAAAAACTTGGCGCTGCTAAACATAATAATATATATTAATGAAACAATTTCTATAAATGGAAAAAGTACTTTAAATTAATGTGTGAAAGTCTCTACATTCACATTGTAATTATTAATTTAATATTTTAAATTAGTTATTTATTGCTTTCAAATATTTTAAAATTTGGCAGCGCCAAGTTTTTTCCACTAAAATTTTTCACATTTTATATTAATTTTTTCACTTTAATGGGAATACATTTTTTAAAAGAACAATAGTTATTTTTCGATATAATATATATTTAATTGGCGCATAATTTAAAGATCATTTCTTTTTTTTGTAATAAATATATTACTTGGATTTTTTCAAGGTTATGCTGAACGCCAAGCCGCTAAAATCGAAGTCGGTCGCGTCACTGCGCGCGCTGTTGGACACCTTTATTGAAAATACGCGGGCATTGAACCTGCTGGAATTTCCTACGGATTCTTGGGACTATTTACTTCTCAAATTCTTGTTAGAAAAACTCCCGCGTTCGCTCCGTGAGAAGTTCGAATCCGAGCACCGGGCGGAGGAGATACCGAAATATACGCAGCTTACAAAATTCCTCTCGGATCACTGCCGAGTCCTCGCGTCCGTATCGGGCTCCTCAAATATTTCGCTCAAATCGCAACCGCCTTCACCGGAAAAATCCACGTCGGCTTCGTCACTTGCAACTCGAACCGCCGAGTGTCCGGTCTGTAAAGAACAGCATCTCGTTTTTAAGTGTCCTCGCTTCTTGAAATTAGCTCCCAGGGAAAGGCATTTAACAGCCAAAGATTCGAATCTATGCCTTAATTGTCTTCACTCAGGCCATGGCGTTAGCAATTGTCCTTCTTCGTGGACGTGCCAGTCATGTAAGGCTAAACATCATCCGCTCTTGCACTTCGAGCGGAGTTCAAGCTCGATGAGTGGAGCCTCCTCTGAAGCAGACTCGGAAAAGAACCTTTCACATGAAAGCGA
The DNA here is from genome assembly GCA_035220615.1 of Leptothorax acervorum. Classification (NCBI taxonomy): domain Eukaryota; kingdom Metazoa; phylum Arthropoda; class Insecta; order Hymenoptera; family Formicidae; genus Leptothorax; species Leptothorax acervorum. The sequence continues at coordinate 42,243 of JASTWQ010000227.1, read as the reverse complement.
TGAGCCCATTGTCACAATGACTAGTGTGTCCAAATCTAACTCGATCGTATTGTTGTCGACCGTACAGGCGGAAGCTCTCGACGTCCACGGGAATCCTTTCCCCGTTCGCATCCTATTAGACAGTGCTAGTCAATCGAACTTTATCACGGAAGATTGTATGCAAAGGGGCGGTTTCAAACGCACTAAAGGCCGCGTAATGGTTAGGGGCGTAAGTAACAGCAGAGCGGCTGCCGTTCGAGGCAATACTTTATTGGTGATCCGACCGCAAGGTAATAGTAATGTTCGCATTCCAATAGAAACCAAGATTCTCCCACGCATCTCACCTCAACTGCCTAGTCGTCCAGTGGAGAATCAATCTTGGAAACATTTAGAAAGATTAAAACTCGCTGATCCGCAATACCATCGACCTAGTCCCGTTGACATCTTGATTGGAGCTGAGGACTTTACGTCATTGCTTCGGGACGGTCGTCGTGTAGGAAAGAGGGGTGAACCCGACGCCTTCAACACTATCTTCGGATGGGTACTAGTGGGCCCGGTGTCATCCCGTCCACCACAACCCTTTCGTTCGTTTATGATTCGCAAATTAGTTGACACTTCCATTAGTAAATTCAGACGATCGAAGCAAGTCCCCACTGCTCCATCGTCGTCAAAGAAAAATAGATCCTCTTTACAGACTACAAGTTGTGAAAAATGTAGCAATTTAGTAGCATACTCTTGTACAAGGGACAACACTCGTTATGGCGATTCGCGCCAAATAACTACAAGTAGCCTTCCTACACCTGGATGTCGTCGTTCGAAATCAGAATCTAGAATTAGTAATGAATTTGTGCAGGATAAAGTATGGAAGTCCTGTATCTTCTTTTGATCGTTTTGTTTATTGTACTATCGCTGTCAATATTACAATAGCAAATCGTAGTTATTTCGTTTCCCAATAGATTTTAGTCATTAGATAATCTCGTTAGAATAAGCTCACTGTTCTTGTAGATTTAAATCGAATCCGCTCAATAGTATTCTCGTTGTAGACCAAGTCGAATCTCATTTGGCTTTACTATCTCGTAAAACTCGTTCAATCTTGCTGTGTCGCAGAAGATATCAATAGATTAGAGCGTAGACCAAATTGCTCCAAAACTCTCCCAGCCTTGCCCCCTTCTTGGATCCAACCGGACTCCTCAGGGTGGGCGGTAGATCAGTCATGGTTGTCGTTCTCGAGGAGCAACTCCAGTCAAAGCTTATAGTTTGTTCGTTTTGATATAAGGGCGGTTCGCCTGGAACTTGCCACTTTCATAGTCGAAATAGCCTTTCTCGCTCTGAAGCGCTTCATAGCTAGGCGTTACCGTTGCTCACTGACACAAGGTGACTGCGGCACCCGTCTTGTGGAAACTCATCGAGAGTTTGGTAGTTGTATGAAAGCCGCCTCAAAGCAGGAAAATTTCAAATTGTCACTTAACCCTTCCCTTGCGCCACATTTGGTGGCCTTTGGAAAACGGGGATAGATCAGTTGAAGACTCACCTAAACGTATAGTGGGAACTCAGATGCTCATCATTGAGAAATTTAGCATACTTATAGCGCAAATAGAAGCCATCCTGAACTCCAGGCCCCTATATCCTACTAGTTTTGACCTCAACGACCCCGGGACATCCTCCTATCTTTGAACCCCTCGTAGATAGTCCATATTTGGATCTAGAACCGGTTCCAATAGGTAGATTTGATCGATGGCAATCGGTGCAACACATGCACCAACATCTTTAGAACCGTTGGCATGACGAGCCTTACAAACTCTGCAGCAACGACCAAAATGGCTAAGATCGTCGCCTAACCCGGTGCAAAAGGGACGTCGGTCCTATTTAAAAAAAAAAGTTAAAACGTTTCTCCCTTGCAATGAAGGCGAGAACGAATAGTCGTTTCATGCCCGGGTCGCGACGGTATATCTCGGGTCGCTACAGTGAGGACAGCGGATGGCTCTCTCACTTGGCCTCTGGTGAAATTGTGTCCCCTGCCGATGGACAGTTCGCCAGAGGAGTTTAATCAAGTATAAAAACTATCACAGATTATTATAGGTACTTTAACTGATGAATCCAGACGGCAGAATAGTGTATCACTTACAATAAAGAATAGAACTTGTTATTATGTTCCTATCCAAAAACAATTACAAGCGTTTCTTGAACTTCCCGGGGTTTTACAACAAATTTTGGATTATCAGAAAGATTTGGAGATTAACAATTCAGAATCTTATAAAAATATGGTACAAGGTTCTTTATGGAAATCCATCAAATCTGTGACTTCAGATAAGATAATTTTACCATTAACTGGATACTTTGACGATTTTGAGGTTGGTAATCCACTTGGGAGTCATGCTGGTTATTATAAAATTGGATGTTTATATTGTTACGCTTGCCGAGTCCGCGTTCGTGTTTTACCACTCGCACTCACTCTCACTCGCGCAACCGGCACACGCGGTAAAAGAGACGACACAATTAAAGAACTGAAAGACTTGTTTATTGGAAAGACACGAATTATATCAGAGATTCGAGCTGACACGTCCGCTCGGAGACGGGGGCTCAGAACAACAACAAACTGTCGTCAATCGATAAATCAATAATCCATAAACAGCTGGTCGTCAGGGACGCTTCGCAACTCGTGGCGATGTAAATGGCGTCTCAGCACGGGCACAACAATATTATAGTATCCCGACCATTCCACCACAATATAATAGTCGCTTAGAAAATATATTTATCTCTACATTATTTTATAGTTCAGACAGAAATCATTACGGAAATGTTGTTACTTTATAGCATGTAATTAATGAATTGAAACTTCTCGAAAAAAATGATTTATATATAGAAAATGAGAAAACCGGGGAGAAAACACAAATATTTTTTGCATTGTGTTTTGTATTGGGCGATAATTTAGGAGTGCATTCAATACTCGGATTAACTGAAAGTTTCTCTTCCAATTATTATTGTAGGTTTTGCTTAGCAGAAAAAAATTTAACGAAAGAACTGATTACAAAACAATCAAATCTGCTAAGATCAAAAAATGATTATTTACATCATTTGCAAAACCAACATTTCGGAATAAAAGAGAGATGCACTTTTAATGATTTGGATTATTATCATATTTATGAAAATCAATGTGTGGACATTATGCATGATCTATATGAAGGTGTCTTAAGATATAATATGGCAAATATAATATCAAAATTAATACATTTAAAATATTTTACAATAGAAACTCTTAATTTCAAGATCAAGTACAATTTATATAATCCACATGAAAAAAATATACCTCCATGCATAAAGGAAAGTCATTTAAAAAATGGGAGTATAATCTGTTCAGCTTCTAAGATGAATGCATTAATAAATAATTTTCGTTTTATAGTCGGTGATATAGTTCCACAAGGTAATGAAGTTTGGAAATTGTACTTGTTATCTTTAAAAATAACAGAAATTATTTCCAGTCCATGTGTACCAAAAACAGCACTTGAACAACTAAATCTTTATATTTTTGAACATAACAAATTATATATATCACTCTTTGGCAATCTTAAACCTAAACATCACTTTTTAACACATTATCCTCGCATTATTGAAAAAACTGGCCCTCCTCATTACTTATCATCTATGAGATTCGAAGGTAAGCATAAAGATTTAAAACTGAATGCTCAGAATTGCAGGAGTCGCGTGAACTTATCCTTTACACTTCTTAATCGAAGCCAGCTGAGATCTACTTCTCGATATTTGAATAAAAGAGGACTTTCTAATTACATTCAGTGGGGTCATATAAACGCAGTAAAATTGAGTAATGAAACTAACACCGATTTAAAGACTTTTTATCAACTACATATTACAAAGGAAATGGTATTTGCTATAAACTATCTTCTGTGATTAGAATGGCAAGTAATGACATTTTACCACAATTCTGTAGAATAAAATATGTTCTGAAAAAAGTATCAGATAATGGTTGTTACCTTTATTGCGAGAGATTAACTACATTGAATTATAATGAACATTTTCATGCTTATGAAGTAATTAATGACAAAGAAGAGAATGTTATGTTTTATTCTATCAGTGAATTGAGTTATATTCTTCCACTTAATTTACATGTAATAAATACAGGTCAAATGATGCTTTCTCTCCAAAAATATTAACAATTTCTTGGCTGTCTATAATATGATTATATTCATGAATAATTTTAATATTATATATAGAAGGGATTACTTGCAACATAGATTAAAATATAGGATATAGGTGTCTTTCCTTCCTTTAATAATCTCATTATACAATAGAGTTTATTTAGTTACATTTTCGGATAAGTACTTTTTTTTAAACTTTTCCTATTATTTGTTATTGGAAGATACTCTTATTTAATGTTTATCTCAAGTAGACAATAATTTTGAAATGCTTTGAAAGCTTATGTAGTAATTAATATTCATATTAATGTTTTCGTTTTTGTTTAGGATTGGATAAAATCAGGTAAAGTCGGTATAATGGGCGCTGTCGCAATAGCAAACGGCCCTGGCGCGAGCACAAACAACCCTCGGGCTCGACCCGAGCTCGCCCGGAATCACCCGGTTGTCGCGCCTATTATTCCGACCTCGCGGTTGCAAACCGCGCACGCGTTTCCTAATTTATGTATACCACGCAACGCGTTACATCGTGGATCGATGGTGATTTGTCCTTCGCGAGCTCAACGACCCCCGTCGAGGGTCTCCTATCGGGACGAAGGACGATCGTGATCGATCCGCGCTCTCTTCTGTTCGGTCTCTCTAAGAGAAAAGTCGAGCCGGCCGTTTGCGGCAATTCTAATATCGGGAGTGTTCTCGAAAGTAATTGCGCGGCGTTCGTTAAGTTTCATCGCGAGCCGCACCCTCTCGATTGGTCGCCGCGTGAAACATCTCATATCGCTTTTCCGTTCACGTGAAGGGAAGAGTGAGCCGGTATTCGTCGCGTTAGCACCCGGTCGATTGGTCATTGCGCGAATTCCGGGAAATCGGTTACGCATCGAGCACCCGTGCAAAGGGTCGCCTCGTGCACACAAGTTTCGTCGCGATCTGCACCCGCTCGATTGGTCGTCGCGCGAAACGTATCATTCCCGAGTTTTCCGTTCGCCAGAGATTCGAAGTGGCGAATCATTGTGACGGATCACGCATTTACACCGTGCGCGGTAGCGTGATCTTCCGAAAAAGGACCGTGTCGACGTCGATACCGTCACACGATTCAACCCGGTTTTTCGCGAGTGCATCCTTCCGATCGTTGCGATAAACCTGCGAAAGCTCCGAGAAGCATTTCTCTATTCAAGTGAAGCGGGCGGTCGATCTTGATATCGAGCCCGCTCGCGGCCATCTTGTCGTGCCGCGCCGTTCTCATCGTTAACGCGGAATTCCCGCGTCTCGTACATTTAAGTTACGTTTCATGTAAAACTCGTGCTCGCTATCGCGTTCCGAGTGACTATAAGGGCGCCTGAGCATCTCGCGAGTCATCGCGTTCGCGGTCGCTCATCTGCGTCGCGAGCAAGATATCCGTCGGTCGCGTTCAAGATCTCCGATCGCGAAGGCGGTAACCAAGCGCTCTTCAAGATCTTCGTTTCGCGAGCCATCGCAGAGAATACGAGTGACGCAAGATTTCCGTTCCGACATCTCCGCAGATGCTCAGCCCGCTCGGTCGCGCGAGTGCGAAAAAAGTCTTGTAAACTTTCGTGTGAATAAATTGTGCTTGTGAATCAAAATCAAAGTACGCGTGTCATCTCTCTCCGCTCCTCGCAAATCCTCTCGGACCTTGTCTCGCGCCCTTGTCAGGGTGGTCCCGGCAATCAATTTCGTGTCCCGAGGTTACCTCGGCCGAGCACGAAACAGTTTTTATTTTAATAATAGAATAGAAGTTTATTTTAATAATAAGATTAATTTTTTGTTTATTGCATTATATTCCCACAAAGACACTTTTGTAACAGGTGAAAATAAATAAATATTGTCCTTAAATCTTTTGCTTTTATTAATAAAACCTGACTGCAAATATTCTTATATCTGTATTCTTTAAAGTAATTAGTACTCAAATACTATATTATTTTAAGAAAAATACATTTTGACGCTATGAAAACTTACTCATAGTATTAAACGGTTAAAAATTAATAAATATACATATTATCTTATATAATATGTATATTGCTCTTGAAAAATATGTAATTCAAGAAAACTCATTGTTCGGGATTCGCTGTTTTCATCTTTCTTATTTACGGGTATCCTATTTTCGCGTTGCGGTATTACCGCGAGATCTGACAACGTCGCGGCAATTCTGTTGACAGCCACGCGTAAAAAGGCTCCACGAGTCTGTCACGCTCCGAAATTCCGGAGCCGCGTGTATCTTCGCGTCCGGCGTTCTGCGTGCCGATCGTGAGAGCTCAGTTCGAGTCCAGCGAGCGAGCGAAGCGAGGCGAAAACCAACCTGTGTGTAAACCGCGGTGTTCGTGAATAAGTGCGGAGACAAAATCTCCCTACGCCCTGTAATCACACATAATTCAGTTCAAATTTAGAACCTCTCCGCTCTCGCCCTCTGCTCGATCTCGATCTCCGCGAGTGCGAATCTATCGTGTCGGCGTGCTTTTCACAGATTCCCAGAGTTATCCGCGGTGCAAGATTTCCGTCCGGCTCGCGTCAAGATCTCCGTTTGTCGTTCATAATCGAGTCTTTCGCGCGCGTTGCAAGATTTCCGTGACCTCCGCGTCAAAATTTCCGCGTCAGTGATTAGCATGCCGAGACTTTGTGCTCGCGTAATTATCTGCATATTATCGCCCTAAAGGACATTAATTGATAGGGCTTCCAAAAATGCCAGGAGCTGGAAGGCAGAATTCAACTTAAGGCGGATGAGAAGGCGAAGACATCGGTGCCGTATTTCGTGAAAAGATGCTTCATCGAGTGCGAGGACAACTACAACGAAGCGGCGGACTACATGGCCGAAGTACTAGCGAAAAGCGAATCGACGGATCTACCTGTAGCGGGTAGCGTGAGTCGTCCAAATGATTTCTCGCAACAACCGTACTCGCATTTGCCTACGATTAATTTACCGTCGTTCGATGGAGCTTTCGAGAAATGGGAAGGTTTCCGCGATAAATTCAAGTCAATGATTCACGATGATCCAAGTTTGTCGGATTTAAAACGTCTCCATTACTTATGTTCTTGTTTGAAAGGAGAAGCTAGTAACGCGCTTCACGACATTAATATTACCGATGCCAATTTTGTGATTGCGTCGAATCGACTTGTCTCTCGTTACGAGAATAAGCGAAAATTAATAACGCATTGGTTGCACGCGTTGTTTAATTTGCCAAGCGTTAATTCTGAAAGCTCCAAAGATCTTCGTGATCTTTGTGATCAAGTTAATAAAGCATTATATTTGTTAAAAAATCTTGGTCGTCCGGTGGACAAGTGGGATGATGTCATCGTTTTTCTTATTGTGCAAAATCTTGATAAATCTACCAAAAAAGCATGGGAACTTAAACTCGGTAATTCAAACGAGTATCCGAAGTTTAACGAGCTTAACGAATTTCTCGAGTCGCGGATTTGTGCGTTGGATGCGATCTCACCGATACCGCAAAAGGACTCGTCTAAAACGGCTCGAGGAAAATCCCTCGCGTCTCACTCGACTGCCGCCGATCAACTCTCGTGTCCAAAATGTAAAGCGAATCATTTGCTACACCAATGTTCAACATTTTTGAATTTAACTCCGTCGCAACGCTTCGAATTTGTTAAACAATGTAAACGCTGCATTAATTGCTTTAGTTCAAAACATTCTTCTTTGAAAAATTGCACGAATTCCTATGTTTGTAAACAGTGTAATAAAAAGCATCACACATTGTTACATTTCGAAGCGTCGACGCCACCTCGCGAAACCGAGCCAGCGTCATCCTCCGCGATCCCCGCGAACGGGACCCCCGCTCCGCGCGATACTACATCCAATGTCGATATTGCGTCACATCTGTTATCGTGATCGATAACTCCCAAATCACGCATACTTCTTGCGACAGCACGCGTTCGAGTGTATTCGCCTCAGGGGCGTTATGTGACGGTGCGCGCCCTTGTCGATCAAGGATCAGCGTCCACCTTTATATCGGGATTGCTCGCACAAAGTTTACGTCTGGTGAAGTCTAAATTGTCGGTGTGCGTCACCGGTATTGGCGATATAAAGTCAGTTGTGCGTTACGCCTCAGAAATTACAATAACTCCGGCCAATCGCGACGATCCATCCTATGCAACAACCGCGTTAATATTAAAGTCGCTTACAAATTACACGCCTCACCGGAGCAACTCCAGTGACCGCTGGACACATTTGGAGGGGCTCGATTTAGCCGATAGAGAACCCATGAGCAGCGACCCGGTAGATGTAATAATCGGAGCTGACCTATTCGGTTTAATAATTCTCGACGGCGTTCGCAAAGGGACGAGTGAGGAACCGGTCGCGCAAAACACGACTTTGGGCTGGATTTTGTCCGGTGTCACATCCTCGAGTCCCAATACTCCACCAACTCCTATGCATGTCCATCACGGAACCATTTTAGAAAACCTCGATGTTCACATACGGCGTTTTTGGGAGGTCGTAGAACTTCCGCAGGGAGTTTATATGAGCCCGGAGGAACAAATTTGTGAGGAACATTTTGTCGCGACTCATTCCCGCACGTCCGAAGGACGTTATGTAGTGAGGTTGCCGTTCAAATGCGGTCCTCCTATTTCGATAGGCAAATCGCAAGCTGCGGCCTTATCAAGCCTCCATCGTTTGGAGCACCGTTTTGAACGAGAGCCGACCCTCGCGACCGAATATCGCGAATTCATGCTTGAATACGAACGCCTTGGCCATATGGCGGAAATACCGTCAACCGAAACTACGGTCGATCCTTCTCTCAATTATTATATTCCACACCACGCTGTCCTCCGTGAGGATAGCCCGACGACACGGCTGCACGCTGTGTTTACCGCTTCCTGTCGATCCTCAAATGGCAAATCTCTTAATAATTTTTTGCATGTCGGTCCGAAGTGTCAGACCGACGTACCCTCAGTTGTATTGCAATGGCGTCAATTTCGCTATGTATATACGGCGGATATACCCAAAATGTACCGCCAAATTATGGTTTATGATCGCGACCGGGATTACCAGCGCATTTTATGGCGTGCCTTCCCGAATGAGCCGGTTAAAGAGTATCGCCTCCTTACCGTCACGTACGGTACCGCTTCTGCTCCGTATCTCGCTCTACGCTCTGTAGAGCAACTCGCTCAAGACGAGGGTAGTCCGTTCCCCTTAGCGCTTCCCATCTTGCGTCGCAAACGGTACGTTGATGATTTCGCCTTCGGGGCGGACGATAAAATTCTTGCGCGACAAGCTCGCGGCCAATTAACTGCGTTACTAAATAAAGGCGGCTTTGGCTTACGCAAATGGGCAAGTAATAGCCCAGATCTCTTATCCGATATCGATCCGTCTGATCACGGGCTAGCTATTGATAAAGTTATCCAAGATGACGAGCACCTAAAGGTGTTGGGAATTACATGGAATCCTGTCCGGGATTTGTTTCAATTTCGAGTAAACGCGGCCTCGAATCGTAGGCCGACCAAACGGAACGTTCTCGCGACGATTGCCAGACTTTACGATCCCCTCGGGTGGGTAGCTCCCGTTATCGTCACCGCTAAAATTCTCATGCAACAACTGTGGTTGCTTAAATGCGCATGGGACGACCCATTGCCTGAAGAATCTCTTCATCAATAGATACAGTATCAGTCAAACTTATCCTGCCTAGAAGACCTCACAATTCCGCGCTGGACATCTTTCGGCTCAACAACCCTGCAGGCCGCTTTGCATGGGTTTTCTGATGCCTCGACAAAGGCGTACGCCGCCGTAGTATATTTGCGATTGGTTCACGTGGATGGCTCTGTCACCGTCATGCTCCTTGCCGCGAAAACGCGAGTCGCTCCGTTAAAGACGCTGAGTGTTCCGCGATTAGAATTACAAGCCGGCTTGCTTCTCGCTGATCTCATGAAATTCGTTCAATCAGCCTTACAGTTAACGGTCGAATGCCACTGCTGGACGGATTCGACGATCACGTTAGCGTGGCTCGCTCAATCGCCGTCGCAGTGGGGAGTATTTGTCGCAAATCGCGTCTCTGCCATTCAGACTCTCCTTCATGACGCGAATTGGCACCATGTACCTACCAACGACAATCCTGCTGATTGTACTTCTCGTGGGCTGGCTCCGGATGAGCTCAATAACCATCGGTTATGGTGGTCGGGCCCCTCTTGGTTGTTACTCTCACCTGAATTTTGGCCAGATTCAAACCCGCACTTAGAGCCGGACGCTCCACTTGAGAGGCGCACTCAGCACGTCGTCTGTACGGCCCGTCTGCTGGAGAAATGGGATCTCGCGTCTCGCTTCTCTTCGTGGCCACGGCTATTGCGAGTAACTTCGTATATCCTACGCTTTACAGCAAAAATTCGGGCTGCGGTTCGATCAAAATCGAGTCACCAACGGTCAGGTGGTTGCGCGACGCTGCTCCCAGAGGAGATCCAAGCGGCTAAAATTTATTGGCTAAAAACTATTCAATCCTAAATGTTCTCCGACGAATATACCCTCCTCGCGACCGGTCGTCCGCTGCCGAAATCAACAATATTGTCGTCGTTCGCTCCATACTTGGATTCGGACGGGTTAATACGAGTTCGTGGTCGACTCCTCCACTCTAACCTCCCGGAAAGTGCCAAACATCCGATCATTCTACGCTCCCATCCTCTCCTGTCTTTGATCATCGATCATCATCACCTCCGGACTTTACACGCGGGTCCGCAACTTACGCTTGCTTCGTTGCGAAATGAATTTTGGATTTTGCGGGCTCGTGCTACTGTTCGCGCTGTACTTTATAGATGCGTCAAATGCGCTCGCGAAAAGGCCGATATACCCGTCGAGCTCATGGGTGACCTTCCGGATGTGCGAGTAAATCGAGCCTCTCGCGCGTTTGAGCATACTGGTGTCGACTACGCCGGGCCGGTGCTGGTAAAAACGACTTCTGGTCGTGGTTACAAAGCTCGGAAGGCTTACATTGCATTGCTTGTTTGCATGACGACCAAGGCGCTCCATCTCGAGTTAGTGAGCGATTATAGCTCAGCCACCTTTATCGCGGCGTTTCATCGATTTGTAGCTCGTCGGGGCTTACCCAGCTCCATGTACTCCGACAATGGAACCACATTTCAAGGGGCCGATCGAGAAATGACCTCCGCGTACTTTGGAGCTATTCGCGATACCAATTTTCAAAATTAGCTAGCCACCGACAGGGTCACGTGGCACTTTTTGCCTCCCTCAGAGCCCCATTTCGGTGGTCTCTGGGAGGCTGGTGTCCGAAGTGTCAAGCACCATCTGAAACGCTGTATAGGCAATCGTACCTTCACGTTTGAAGAATTGACCACGTTTCTTTGTCAAGTAGAAGCATGCCTCAATTCTCGTCCGATCGCGGCAGTTTCTGAGAATCTCGATGATTATCAGCCTTTAACGCCAGGTCATTTTTTGATCGGGACCCCTCTGAATGCGCTACCCGAACCCAGTCTGCTCGAATTCAACGAAAATTGGTTGTCTCGATGGCAGCTCGTCCAGCGGTGCACTGAGAGCTTTTGGAAAGCCTGGTCAAGCGATTATTTACATACTTTACAACAGCGCCCGAAATGGCGCGTTGCGCAACGATTAGCCAAAGTAGGCCAAATCGTGCTCGTGCGCAACCCCTTGGCACCGCCAAGTAAATGGGAACTTGGTCGCGTCATAGCTTGTCATCCTGATCAAGATGGGTTAATTCGCGTCGTGACAGTAAAAACTAGCTGCTCCGAATACAAGCGGCCGTTAACGAAAATATGCTTCCTTCCAATCGATATCAACGTTGCCAACTCAGATGAATCCGCCATGGCGGGCGGAGACAAGCCCTGACGCAACCATTTCCCATAACATTCCGTTAGTTCATAACATTGCGTTAGTTCATAAGTCTTTGCGTTAGTTCGTAAGTCCTTGCGTTAATTCTTAAGTCTCGTTAGTTCATAAGCCTTTGCGTTAGATCCTTAAGAAAACCGAGTTTATCAAATTGCATAGACTGTCTCTAACAACATCGACTCCGGAACTTGCCGCCCATCCATGGTACTGCTTGTCGAATGTACCCGGACATTCGAGGCGGGCGGTATGTTCGGGATTCGCCGTTTTCATCTTTCTTATTTACGGGTATCCTATTTTCGCGTTGCGGTATTACCGCGAGATCTGACAACGTCGCGGCATTCCTGTTGACAGCCACGCATACAAAGGCTCCACGAGTCTGTCACGCTCCGAAATTCCGGAGCCGCGTGTATCTTCGCGTCCGGCGTTCTGCGTGCCGATCGTGAGAGCTCAGTTCGAGTCCAGCGAGCGAGCGAAGCGAGGCGAAAACCAACCTGTGTGTAAACCGCGGTGTTCGTGAATAAGTGCGGAGACAAAATCTCCCTACGCCCTGTAATCACACATAATTCAGTTCAAATTTAGAACCTCTCCGCTCTCGCCCTCTGCTCGATCTCGATCTCCGCGAGTGCGAATCTATCGTGTCGGCGTGCTTTTCACAGATTCCCAGAGTTATCCGCGGTGCAAGATTTCCGTCCGGCTCGCGTCAAGATCTCCGTTTGTCGTTCATAATCGAGTCCTTCGCGCGCGTTGCAAGATTTCCGTGACCTCCGCGTCAAAATTTCCGCGTCAGTGATTAGCATGCCGAGACTTTGTGCTCGCGTAATTATCTGCATATTATCGCCCTAAAGGACATTAATTGATAGGGCTTATTAGTCGTTGAGCGGGACAGTGGTGCGTCTTGCACTGTGCTCGCGTACGTCGACACGCATTCGCGCCCTAACGGACAATAGTTTTGAAGGGCTATTCCGCGTGAAACCAGATCAGAGGTGCTCATTGCGCTCTAGTCGACATTTATTTATAATCTTTCATCTATGTGACATTGTGAGTGAAATATATGCTTTTACTGTTAATACTAGCGAGTGATTATTGAGAGTGCCCGCTTCACCGTCGAGCCTTCTGACAAGGCGATCCCAGTGATCCTCATCCAATCCCAAACACTCATTCATAGTAAACCTTGCAGAAAAAAGGTCTGTCGGTTATATTACTTAAGCCTTGATATAAAAAGGTATAAGTAAACAAATTCTACTTTTTTCCTCTGATAAATTATAACTCTTAATTGGTACTTTTATTTCAATTATACTGGTACAGTGTGAAACATTATATGTTCTATATAATAGATTAGAACATATAATGTTTTACACTGTATATAAGTATTGAAAGAAAAGTACCAATTAAGAATTATGATAATTTATCAGACAGGAAAAAAGTAGAATTTGTTTACTTATACCTTATGTCAAAGCTTAAGTAATATAACAGTAGGTATAGAAGGCCGGTTCTAAATAAAGTCAACGCGAGGGGTGAGAGGGGCGAGGGGTTTTGGCGGCGCGGGGTACTCCATGCTCGGAGGGCGCGGGGTCCGCGGGGCAAGGGAGGGAACGTGTGCACTTATGGCGAGGGGGTCCGCGGGTAAGGGGAGGGTGGCGGCCTACAGCGTGGGTCCGGGGAGGAAGGAGGGGCCTTAGGTGCGCTCGTCGGGGGGTACGTTTCTAAATGCTGCGTCTTGCCCTGCATAAGCGATCGTTGATTAATTTATGGTCAATTATCGTGCCGCCAATGTCCTCTTTACTTTACTAGGAAGAGATGTTTATCATAGATTATGTTTCTTTCAAGTATGCACGTGCGGTCTGCATTTTTTTGCTCAAAAGAGCCCTTTGCCGGGCCATGCCTTTGCGACTACAAACAAATAGCGCGAGCGCCGGTGACAGGCTGCTATAATTTACGATCAATTATCGCGACGCCGATGTCCTCTTCATTTTTCTACAAAAGGACGTTTTATCGGCGAGCGTGTCGGGACATGTTTCGCGGCGCCATTTTAGAGTTATGGCATCTCGTTCTCATCGCGGTATATCTCCCGTTCGCGCTCTCTTTCTCCCACTCGCGTCGAGTACGTCTCCCTTTGGTTCAACAAAGGGTATACGGCCCGACCGTAATAGCAACCATCTCTCTTTCCCTTTCACTCTCTTTTAAAGAAGAAAAGAAAGAGACCGCGTAGCTCCCGAGCCGCAGAAAATCGGAGCAACAAATATTAAATATATAAAGAAACATTAATAACAGAAAAAAACAATAATAATAGAGAGAAATAATAATAAAAAAGAAAATATTAATAATAAAAATAAAAAAAAACATTAATAAATAAAAGAACCTGCAGCAAGACTCGAACGAGCGATCTCACGATTATGAAACTAACGCGCTGCCCACCGCGCCACGCTTTCAGTCGAATACTCGTACTTACAATTTTAACCAAATCGGGGAGAGGAACGTCTGGCCCTCCCCATGTAATATTTTGTTAATATTTTAATAATTTTATTAAATTTTTTAATATATAATAAATGGTATGTAATCGTAATTTAAATAGGAATAGAGTAGAAGGAGGTAGAAGGAAAATTAATTTATAATTTTCTACCGTGTTATTATACATTTATTTATTCATTAACCTACTACATCATATCCCCATTTAAACAAGGGATTACATCAACCACATACATCAATAGGTCTCTCCCACAAGGCATCATACAAAATTTTATCTATAGCATACGCTATTAGTTCACATTCTAGAATTGAATTTTTATCATAAACGCTGCGCAAGATTTTAGCGGCGTCATATTTTTCGGAAATACGATATTTTATTAAGATACTTGCACATTCTCTACATTTCGCATCTACCTCTCTCGCTTGCGGCTCTAGCTTGAGGTATACATTATCGAGACATTGTTCGAGCTCAAATAGAAACAGTACGGTTGACGGCTTCATGTACAAGCATGTGTTGCGTAACGTAAGTTTCACAATATTTTCACCGCGCATTTTAACGAGTTCCATTTTTAGTTCTTGTATAGACAGCGATGAAAATGTGGTTGACTCTATAAGTTTTTCGATGTCCGTGCGTCTTTCCATGATCGTTGTCCATGTTCCATAGGGCATCGTGATCCGGTTTCCTCGGTTGTCGCCAAGGATCAATTCCACAAAAGAACTGTGTGGAGGTCTCACGCTGATCCCAATGTCCAAATACTTATAAGCAGTTGGTGTCAATGAAAATCGTCTGCTCAAGATACGAGGCGTGCAACGAGGTTTCAATTTATCGAAAAAACTGTAGAAAAATATAAAATAAATAAATGATTTTGGAAAAATAGGTTTTGGAAAAATATATGCAAAGTAATACTTACGTATTAGGCTGGTTCGATGGAGTTTCACAAGGAATCGGCACGTAATAATTCATACTTGTGCTGCTTCCCGCAGAGGAGTACATCGCTGTTGGTTACAAGATTCGAACTGCTTCCACACGGGTGACTGATGCAAGACTGAACATGTAACGATCGCGTACGACTCTTCGATGTAACAAAATTATAAGGGAAGGGAAGGGATTATTCCCCTTCCTTCAGCATTTCAAGCACCAATGTCAGCGCTGCTTACGTAGAAGTTATTAAAAAAATTATAAGGGAAGGGGAAGGGAAGGGGATTATTCCCCTTCCTTCAGCATTTCAAGCACCAATGTCAGCGCTGCTTACGTAGAAGTTATTAAAAAAATTCTAAGAAATGGAAGGGAAGGGATTATTCTTCTTCCTTCAGCATTTCAAGCGCCAATGTCAGCGCTGCTTACGTAGAAGTTATTTAAAAAATTCTAGAAAATGGAAAAAAGTAAACGTTATAAGAAACGCAAAGAAAGCCAACGCATCTTTCAAACATCTGTTAACCACTAACAACTAATGGGGAAGGAGAAAAGGAAATAAAACATTGTAAAATTTATATAATTTATTTTTAAAAAAATTTCAATTCTTTCTGGCGTGACCACCAGTTAAATAATTTTAATACATTTTGTAATGCGCAATTCTTAACATGTTTTCCGCATCGCATAATATTGGTATTATCTAGATTATTTGAAGATTCGATGTCTTCGTAATCCGCATCCAGAGTCTCGACGATCAGGTTTTTTCTCGCATAATTCTCAAGCAGATCCACTAACCATTCTAGTTTCTGGCATCCCTTGACATACACCAGAGTCGGCGGCGTCTCGTCATCATCATCATCCTCCTCTTCTGTACGGCCGATGTAATTAGGCGTTTAGCCATGTTGTACGGCACGTTTCCGCCTTCCCATCGTAACCCATGGTGATTTTTAATCAATCAGGAAGCACACGACTTGTCGGATTTTGTCAGGAGACTCCACGACATGGGGTGTGTAAAAATGTAATGCGCCAGGACGGTCCCCTTTCGCAGCACCGCTACCTCCTTCACGACAAATTTCATCCCAACGGTGAATCTTTGCAGATCGACAAACGTAGGCACGATCATGACGCAACGAAGGAGCGATCTGTACTATACCTTATCGCGATGCATCTGTCTCTCTTATATCGAAATATTTTGCAGACAGTGCAATTTACGTGATCTTGCGCACTACGTTCGACAACGGGCTGTATTCGATTACGCGATCATGCAAGATGAGACAATAAGCGGTAGTATTCGCGGGTACATTCTCTTTGCAGTCAAATTCTATTCGCACATCCACGGTGGCGCTCTTGACGTACTCGTTTTGTCGCGAGCAATCAATGACAACAAAAGGTCCTTGCGTCAGGAATGTGACCACTGTGCACAACGTTTCAAAGCAGTCGAATCCGTAATAAGCTTTACGGAAACGTGCATATATATCAAACAGGATGGCATATCGGTTTTTGTCAATGTCTAGATTCATGTCGTCGTACGGATAAAATTCAGAGTTTAGATAAAGTTTCACGTTGGTCAAGTTACAGTGGTCGAATCGACTAGCATCTAGAGACATAACATTCTTTCGACCAGTTTGGAGAGCAAAGATGACGTATCGCGGCTTTTCTAGCTGAGTCGCAGTCTTGACGGCCCACGAATGCTTGGTCGTGCTCTGCAGCATGGGATACTCGTACAGATCCCATGAACGGAAACTCATACTTAAATATCGCCCGTTTTCCAAGGCGCGCAACATCGACAGCTTGTTGACCTCGTTGAACGTAACGTGAGGCACTCGCCACTGTAATTTAAACAATTCGATTTCAGGCTCTGTCGTCGGATTTCCTACAATGCAATTGTTGTCGCTACGCGCTCGTATTAAAATCAATTCGTGACGAGCGTTAACAACCACACGTTTGTAATCCTCGCAAAAGCACAGCAACGTCTTGAGCGGTACGCAAAAGTTGAAATATCCTTCCGATATATTCGATAAAATGTCCCATCCAGCATTTTGCATGATCGAAGCATAGTCGTACGTTAGCGATACACAGTTTTTGAGAGTACTGGTTATTCCAACGTTTCTATTGCGATCAATCTCCACGCCGTTAAGTTCATATCGAATTTCATCAAACATGAACGCCACGTAATTATTTACAAGCATTGCCTGAGGGTCGTCGTCGTTCCTTTTCTTTATTCTCAATATTCCTTCAACGTAGAGAAAACTTTCGCACGGCAACGTATACAGATCCTGCTGTTGTATGGGTATTCGTTTTTCGTCGCTATGCTCAAACGTTGTGTTGGCGTACGGGTTGTACGTGTGAGTCTTGATCTTGACAATGCGATCGTCAAAGACCGGCTCGCCTCCAATGTTAAGAATATCGCTCATGTTCTTGTCAGATATTTTGCACCGCGAATCCCAAAGATTGTAAAAATTCAACGTTCGTTGCTTTCAGCATCTTTTTCGTGTTTTTAGCGTAACCTGACGACGATGATGATGGCGATGATCGAATGATATCGTTGGTCACTACCGTAGTGTGAATAGTCTTATCTCTCGCGTGCTCTGTGTCGTTCAACACGAGCATTTCATACGTCGCGCACACTCACGCGCGTTAGCGCTGTCGCCGTCGTACGTGCAATATGACGGTGACCTCTTCTCCTCGAAAATCGAGCAATCGTCCGTCTTGATCCACGACGCGTATCGTTAGATCCGTAATGCTCCGTGCGATGATCGGCAGGTAAATGATCTGCGCCGACGTTTCCGATATCTTATATCCTGGTTGCTCGGAGAAAATTCATGTATCGTATGAACACGTTTACCGTTGCTGTACGCGCCCGCGGTCACGTTACACTCTATGCGGATTATGTTTATGTTGATAATATTAATCGGTAGATCCGATTGGTGCCATTTTCCCGGCTGCAATATACGCTTTGACGAGAATCCCAGCAGCGATCCAATGTTGTTGGGTTTGCTAAAGTTTACTCTGAAAGCGCAATTGATCTCGCTTTTCATCGTGTTGTGATTAGCACGGAGCACTATCGGGTATTTTACAGCCTCATTCTCGCTCTCGTCGTCGCTCGCGCGAACGGTCTCCTCTCGCGCGATATCCGCGACCGATGTATGGTCATCGCTATCGCTGGAACAAACTACGCGTCGCGGGCGTTTCCGTAAAATTGCACGTTTCAAAAACTCATTTAAGGCTCGTATCTCGTACGATCCCTCGGGAATTGTAATTTCCGTGTCATCTTCGTCGAAATAGAATTTATTATTCGAAGAATTCACGTTCGGTATTGTGTGATAAGTCTCAAAAACTGTTAGACCGAGCTCATAGTCACCATCGCTCTAATCTATGGGAGGAAAGTAGTGCACCGCGAGGATGCTGCTCTTCCCGGTCAGCGTGAACGTCATAAACATGTCGGGAAAACCGTTTAACGAACGCTGAGTCTCCACGGGCACCGTCAGGCTTTAAATTTACGCAGATTGTCGTCGATCGTCTGAAGAAACCGCAGACACAATTGTCCGCAGATGCTCTGCTCATAAGTTTGAACGGGTGTGCGATTCTACTCTATCTTTGTCACGCTGTGTCCGACATATCGCACCAATTCGTTCGGCGGTCGAAGATTACCGAAACTGTCGAAATATAATACATCACACGGTTTCCTCTCTTTGCGTACGCCACCCAATGAGTACCAGGACCCGCTGCATCGTCCAAATTTACAATACTGCTCTCGTTTTGGCGTATACCACCGATCGGTAACGAGTCACGCATAAAAACACCTCTAAAATACGGAATGCGCATACGCCTTGCCAGTTGTTGCAGTTTTACGTTGGTAGTTGCACCCGTGGGCATATTTAACGCCTCTTTGACGTTTTTTTTTCCTTTCTTCTTCTTCGATGTTACTCTCCGCCCGCGTTTGTACGGAGCGAGATAAAGTCCGCGACCTTCCATGGCGCGATTGTGACGTTGCATCTCTTCTAGCTGACGCCACGCAGCTTTGTTATCGTTCACGACTTTTGCGACTCCCGCCGCCCCGCCTGCCAGAGAACCGAGAACTCCCAGCAACGGTAGAATTGTTAATGCACCACCTCGTTTCGCTGCTGCGAGTATCCGTTTTTTCGATGCTTTCTTCTTCTCTTCGCAGTTTTCAAACCCATTCCTAACTTCCGCTTGACATTCATGGTCGCCCAGACGGCTGTAGCGACAGCTCTCTCTCCGAGAGCCGAATCTTTTGCGATGACACGTTCTAGCGCTCTCTTGGCGAGTATCTTGTCCGCCGCGTGTCTGTCGATGAGATCGTTGCTACGCGAATACGCTATGTCGTGTTTGCGACACGCCACGTCCAATGGATTAATACCTTGATCACCTCTGGCTAATCGTTCTTCCAGTCGAGTGCCCGGACCGCAAAACTGATAGCCTGGAACATGCAATTTGATCGGAAGTGCGTTTATCGCGCGGTTTAACAGGCCTCTGCCTATTTTCGTTGGCATTCGTAGCAATTCTTTATCAATGGTGCGGGACCGTCAATGTGCGTTCGCTGCCATGGTTGATTGCAATGTTCGTAACAACGACGATAGGTCTGAACCTCCAAATCCGCCTTTATATGTTACGGAAGTTTGTTCCACACGTGGTGAACGTGATCGCCGCACATTCGTAACAGAACAGCTTTCGGCACAAATTGCAGCTGATCGGCGCTCAAATCGCGAATATCGAAAGGTCTTGATAGCAGGACGAACATCTTTGCAACTGAGCGCCTCGCGGTTCCGCGCACCTATAAATAGGCGTTTGATTCAGCCCTCCAGTCGGCAGTGTGACAAAATGAAATTCGTGCAACAGCCGTTGGCGATACGCGTGACGAATTACGACGACAGATCACGGTCGATGGGTGACAACGCGGAGAAGCGCAGGCACGGTCCGATGCTAGCGACTATTATACGCGCGATTATTTGCGGCCCCTCGAATTTTGGTAAAACCAACGTTCTCATAAGCTTGTTGGAAATTCCGCACGGTGTACGTTTCGAGAACGTGTACGTGTACTCAAAGTCGCTGCAACAGCCGAAATATCGGTATCTAGAGAATTTATTAACGTCGATCGATGGAATCGGTTACTTCACGTTCTCCAACAACAGTGACGTCATTCCGCCGAGCGATGCGTGTCCAAACTCAATCTTCGTCTTCGATGACGTGGCATGCGACAAGCAAAACGCGGTGAGAGAGTACTTTTCAATGGGCAGGCACTCGAACGTCGATTGCTTTTATCTCTGTCAAACGTACGCGAGATTACCTAAACATCTGATACGCGACAACGCGAACCTGCTGATCCTGTTCAAACAGGTTGGCACCAATCTGAAACACGTGTACAACGATCACGTGAATACCGACATGTCTTACGATGAATTTTGCGCGTTGTGTAGCGAATGTTAGCAGCACAAGTACGGATTCGTAGTGATAGACAAGCACAGCTCGCTTAGTAATGGTCGATACAGAAAAGGATTTAACGTGTTCGCGATACCGCAAAAGCAGTCAGTTGTTGCCGGTACCTCGTCGAGGTGAAACATTGTAGAGAGAGATCAAAACCTTGCTTTTTTCCGCGATGGCCACGATCGACAGGAGCGATGATATTCGAGAGCGCGAGAAAATTGCAAGGGAGATTGCGAAAACGAGAAAATCGATTCGCAAGAAACTTCGCGCGTTGACGACCGGTAAGATCGAGAAGGACATTGAGTTGGACACGCACTTTAAACCTCTCGTCGGGCCACTGCGAAAGAATGCCGACAACTCGAGCTTGATCGCGGTGAAGAAAGAGGAGCCGGAGAGCGACGCCGAGATCTACACGTTACCCAGTCAGCTCTCGCAACGTCCATTCAAAAAAAGTTACTAACGTCGGAGGGTCGACAAGAGTTTCTAGAAACTTTGCGAAACACCTTTGGTCCTCTGGGCCAAGAGTACATCGGGGCTTTTCTGAGCGGCGGTTCAAAGAGCGGTATAGATCATTTTATGTACAGCGTTTATTTCGACAAGGATGTAATGATGCTCGGTAATAAACGTTTCAAGGTGGAGAAAGATGATGTCATAATTATCGATGGCATACGATACGGCGGCACACCCGGTATTTATGAGTTGATCTTCAAGAAAATACCTGATATGAAGACATCTACACAGAGGAAGACATGCAAAAGTACAAGAACATACTGTTGGCGACAAGCCTTCAAAAATTTAAGTACAATCCTCTCGGGCGAATACAGGGCAACATGGGACACAGGTACAAACATATAATTAAGAAGTTGATGCCGACCGAATCCCAGAATAAAAAATCTGGAAAGGGATTATTCGCACCTCGCGCGATGACGCTTACCCACAAATAAGATTGACTACGTGCACTGGGACGATCCCAACGAGCTGGTGGATCGTCTACGACTGCTCGACGCCTCGCGCCAAGCTGGTCACAATGCCCACGACAACGAGATATAGTCGATCATCGAGGAACTTCGCGAAGCCGGTCTTATTATAAATTGAATCGCGCGGCAGCGAGCTGTCCAATCGACGTCTAAATGCCGATCAACAAATTTGGGGTATTCGAGCAGAGCAGACACGCGCCGTACGCCATTTCATACCATCAGTGGAGCGGATTAGTGAGAAATTTCGTGCGCAATAACGCTCTGTGTCGCACCGCTACGGACTTTGACGCAAAGAGGCGCAAGATTCGTTGTGTAGCGCAACCGGAGGATGATACAGATGTCGTCAACAAACTTTACGTGGATCAGTGCGTTAAAACGTTGGGCAATCAACAGAAAGAGTCAGACGAGAGGTTGACTGCGTTCGAGAAGGACGTGCAAGCGTTACGGACTGCGATAAACGAGCTTCGGCATTCGATTACCGCTGAGTCAGAAACAACAACGAAACAACAATGGACAGCAACAAATGGTCCAGAAACGGCTATGAACGATTAAGGGACGGCAACGAACGACAACGCTCGGTCCAGGAACGGCTATCGGACAGCTGTCGAGCGACTAAAGAACAGCTATCAAACAGCTATCAAGCGGCTGACGAACGGCTCAGGAACGGCTATAAAAAGCTAACAAACAGCTATAAACGGTCAGCGGACGACAAAGAACGGCTATTGAAGGACAATAAACAGAAATAAACGGCTATCAAACCACTATCGAACCACTATTAAACTACCATCGAACCACCATCGAACCACTATCAAACCACTATCAAACAACCATCGAACCACTATCAACCCACCATCGAACCACTATCAACCCACCATCGAACCACTATCAACAAACCATCGAACCACTATCGAACCACTATCAAACTACCATCGAACCACTATCAAACCACCATCGAACCACTATCAACCCACCATCGAACCACTACCAACCCACCATCGAACCACTATCAACCCACCATCGAACCACTATCGAACCATTATCAACCCACCATTGAACCACTATCGAACCACCATCAAACCACTATCAAACCACTATCAACCCACCGTCGAACGACTAACAAACAGCTATAAACGGCCAGCGGACGACAAAGAACTGCTATTAAACCACAATAATAAGAAATAAACGGCTATTGAATAGTTAAAAGCATAAATTATAATATAATTCTTTTGCAAATATTATTACGGGTCGACCAGTCGCACCGTTAAAAACATGACGTCGTTCAAATTCGATGGACGTAAAAATATCGAGAAGCAACGACTTGTCGAGGAACTGCACGCACCGGCGAGAAGAAATTTTCCACGAAAACGCGTCATAGTGCGAGGCTACGACGACCTGTGGCAGGCTGACATCGTCGAGATGCGTCCATACTCACGTTTCAACATAAGCAATCACTATATACTTACCGTCATCGATGTGCTGAGCAAGTACGCGTGGGCCGTGCCACCCAAGAATAAAGGCGGAAGCGAGACAGCCGACGCTATCGCTAAGATAATTCGAGACAGCAACAGGTGTCCGAAAAACTTGAAAACCGATATGGAAAAGGAATTTTACAACGCCGACGTTCAACGTCTCCTGAGGAAACACGACATCAATCATTATTCCACATATTCGGTGATGAAGGCATCGGTCGTCGAGCGATTCAGTCACACGTTGAAGAACGACATGTGGAATGGAAGATGTTTACGCTCAATGGAAATTACAAGTGGGTCAACATGCTGCCGCGTCTCGTCGCGGATTACAACACGCGTAAGCATCGAACGATCCCGTCGACGTTACACCCACGATCGCTGAAAGACTCTTGACCACGGTGTACAGCGCGATAAAGATCGCGGGTCCGGCAAAGTTCAAAGTAGGTGACCCGGTACGCGTTAGCATTCAAGACGATTTTTTAAAAGGGTTACACGCCGAATTGGACCACCGATGTGTTCAAGATCGTTAAAGTGCAGCGTACTAATCCCGTAACCTATCTACTCGAGGACTATCGTGGAAAATCTATCTCTGGAGCGTTCTACGAGCACGAGTTGCATCGTGCGACTTACCCGGACGTGTATCTCGTGGAGAAATTACTTCGCAGAAGGGGTGACGAGGTTTACGTGAAATGACTGGGATTCGATGGATCGCACAACTCTTGGATACACAAGGACAATGTGGTTTAATTCATACAGACTGCATTTATTTTTTAATAAAAATATCAAATATAAAAAATTTGTATAAAATATGAAATACATATGAAGTATATGAAGTATATGAAGTATATGAAGTATATGAAGTATATGAAATATGAAATACATATAAAATATTTTTATTAATATCCTTTCCAATATATAATACACCGTTACACAATCGTTACATTACATACGTTGCATACATTACATACATTGCATACATCGCATACATTGCATACATTGCATACATTATACTACATTACGTTACATTACACTACATTACACTACGTTATGTTATGTTATAAGGGTATTCGGTAATGTCCCCACGGTAACGTATCGGTCGAATCGAGTATAATGTATCACTTATCGTCGTACGGACTTAGAGCAATCTTTTTCTCGCAACATGTATACAGGGTGTTACTAAAAGAGCGGACACTAACTACATAGCGGTATTCCTTGTCAAAAACTGAGTCGAAAAGTCCTGAACCACTTTTTTCTATAATGCTTAACAAAGCCGTAATCATTGAGTAAAGTTAGTCCAACCAGCGTCGTTCTTTAGCCGGGCGAACGTCGGTGAGCCGCGCGCCTGATAGTGTGCGTGAGCGCTCCGCCGCGCATCGCGCGGCGGCACGGCGGCACGACCGCGGCCGGCCGCGGCGGCCGCGCTATGCCTTCGCGCGCGTCGCATGCAATATTCTTACGCATTGTAATAATAAAAATAATTTTTTCTTGCACTAAAAATCACTTTTTACTCTTGTCAGAAGTATCCCCTTGCAGAAAATTTTGATAACGGATAAAACTTTCGCCAAGACATAACTATTATTAACATATAAAAATTAAAACAAATACAAAAAATTATACTGTGTATTTTACAATACAAAATTTTACAATACAAAAATTATTTTCTGAACAATTCGTTTCGTTAGATATCTTACCGTTAACTTAAATTATAAGACAAAGCACTTATTAAATCTTTCTACGAGTTTTGTCCAGTTACTCAGAAGTAATAAATTTTTTGGGAGGAATTTACTGTAATAATTAGATGTTTAAATAATCTCGTACTTAAAGAAAATACATTAAAAATATTAAAAAATAAAAAAACATTTCTTCTTTTATGAGAAAATGATTTATCCTAAGTCATGAATAACGCTGTTCAGATGTACAATCTTTTTGAAACATGAGGTAAATAAGAGTAAAACACCGAGCGAACAATATTAATTCTTATAGCGAATAATAAATAATAACACGTTTAATAACTTAAGAAAATACAATACAAACGTATCTTACAATTAGTTTAGACCCTCTTGTGTGTAACATTTTGCAATAATTTTAAATCTAATTGTCAATAACGCATAAATAAAAGTGAACTGTTATTGTATTCGTAAAACATTGGTCAGCGGTAAAGTTGTTAAAAAAGGTAAAGGTTGAATATAAAGTAAATCACTAACTGCTGCCTTTTAAATAAAATAATATCACAAAAATTAGCTACAATTCGTATGTTCTTTCATGAAGATGTAAATTTACTTGCCAAACAGTGTTGTATCAATCTCGTGATAATCTACCGTGTCTGGTTTTAGTAATGAAACAATGCTTATTACATGAGTTAAGATCAATGCACGGATTGAAGACTTAGGCTCGAGCGCAAGGTGAAATAAATACATACAAATGTCATAAAGTATCATATAACAAAATAACACTAGTAAATAAAAAAGTAAGTAAATAAATAAACTAATAAATAAAAAAATCTTTCTAATGATTATTCTCCTATTGTCGAGAGATTTCCACACAATTGACATCTGTAGCCTGTTTTATTTATTAACTTATTTTATTTATTTACGAGTGTTACTTTGTTATATGATGCTTCATGATATTTCTCTGTACTCATTTCACCTTACGCTTAAGTATAGGCCTTCAGTCCGTACGCTGACATTAACTCATAAGCATTGTTTTGTTACTGAAACCAGACGGTAGATCATCATGACATTGATATTACACTGTCTGGTAAGTGAATTTTACATCTTTATAAAGAAACATACGAATTGCAGCTAACTTTTCAATTTCATTTTATTTAAAAGGCAGCAGTTATCACGTAATTTACCTTATGTTCAACCTTTTCCAATAACTTTACCGCTGTCCAATGTCTTATGAATACGATAACATTTCACTTTTATTTATGCGTCTAAACTAAGACAGAAACGTTTGTATTTTATTTTGTTTTAAGTTATTAAACGTGTTATTATTTATTATTAATATAAAAATTAATATTGTTCGCTCGGCGGTTTGCTCTTATTTGCCTTAGGTTTCAAAAAGATTGTACATCTGGACAGCGTTATTCATGACTTAGGATAAATCTTCTTTTCATAAGAGAAGAAATTCTTTTATTTTTGAATACTTTAGCTTTTAATAATATTTTTAACGTATTTCCTTTTAAGTACGAGATTATTTAAATATCTAATTGTTACAGTAAATTCCTCTTAAAAAATTTATTACTTCTGAGTAACTGGGCAAACCTCGTAGAAAGATTCAATAAGTGCTTTGTGTTATAATTTAAATTAAGTTAACGCAAAGATATTTAACGAAACGGATTGTTTAGAAAATAATTTTTGTATTGTAAAATTTTGTATTGTAAAATACACAGTATAATTTTTTGTATTTGTTTTAATTTTCATATGTTAATAATAGTTATGTCTTGGCGAAAGTTTTATCCGTTATCAAAATTTTCTGCAAGGGGATACTTCTGACGAAGAGTAAAAAGTGATTTTTAGTGCAAGAAAAATTTATTTCTATTATTACAATGCGTAAGAATATTGCATGCGACGCGCGCGAAGGCATAGTGCGGCCGCCGCGGCCGGCCGCGGCCGTGCCGCCGTGCCGCCGCGCGATGCGCGGCGAAGCGCTCACGCACACTATCAGGCGCGCGGCTCACCGACGTTCGCCCGGCTAAAGAACGACGCTGGTTGGACTAACTTTACTCAATGATTACGGCTTTGTTAAGCATTATAGAAAAAAGTGGTTCAGGACTTTTCGACTCAGTTTTTGACAAGGAATACCGCTATGTAGTTAGTGTCCGCTCTTTTAGTAACACCCTGTATACCTGATGCAATTTTTATCTTATACATAACTGCTGTCGCGTCATTTCATTTTCATCATTCAGACACCGCGTGTAATCGTCGAACGTTATAGTACGCGCTACGACGTTACTCTTGACACCTTTTTCTTTTTTAGTTTCTTTTTTGCCATCGACTCGCAAGGCGTACATTTTTGCCCTAAGCCCGACAAATTCGGTCATGATCGCACCGTTGTTTTCATCCTTCATCAAGCCCGGCACCTTCTTGTTTGCAAGCGGGATACCGTACGCGTTGTCCGCGGCATAATCGCTCGTGTCGAATCTGTCAATGTCACGTTTCATGTTCTCGTACACGTCGTCGCACTCGACGTGGTATATTAGACTGTCCGTGTCGGTGTACATAACTTTAAACTTGTCGCGATACAGGGGAGACATGTAATCGTGATGAAATTCGTACAAACAGACCTTCGATAAGTCGAGTATACACATGCCGACATAGATCGGTTTGTCAAATTTTACTTCTAGTTTGCGCAGTTCAACGGCTACTAAATTTTCCGAAAAGACGCTTCGACTGTGAAAGTTTGGTTTTGCGATCATTGCCTCCACGCCGTATCGTCCGTCCCACTTTGTCAACAATTTTACATCGACGTGATTGCGCACGTTCTCCATGGTTTTGCCAAATACTGCATTGTTCATTAACTTGTATAAATTTTTTTCGAAATCGTTTTTTGCTTGCGTTCTAAACCGGGTGTTTAATTCAATGTAATCGCGGAGCCATGGAGATTGCGCAAACTGCAATACGCGATGTATCTTTGTGACACGAAGACCGTGATGAATACATTGCTGCAGGTTGCGATAATGTATGACGTAACGCTTCTTATCGTATAATGTTGCGAGAAGTTTTTCCTGCTGCTTGCCGGGAGGCTTGTCGCGCGTCGGACCGGTAGGTCAACGTGCGCGTCGTGTTTACTTTGCGGGTACTCGAGATCGACCTCGAGAATGTAGCCTGTCGGGGAATCCAGCGCTACATCCGTAACATTAAAATTCGCTACGTCGTCGACCCATCGAAAATCGGCGTAAGGCAGTGGTTGACACATTGCCCAACCATATAAGTTGTTCACATCGAAATACATCAAGTACGACGATGGTTTCGATGGATCGTACGACTGCATG
Source organism: Leptothorax acervorum (assembly GCA_035220615.1). NCBI lineage: Eukaryota > Metazoa > Arthropoda > Insecta > Hymenoptera > Formicidae > Leptothorax > Leptothorax acervorum. Next base: position 14,043 of record JASTWQ010000227.1, on the reverse strand, counting down.
TACTTGTTATTGGCTCGCGCATATCTGCCGGAACATTGACTCAAACCACCGCGAATACCGCGTTCGATGAACATGACCATATCAATGTCGGTGAGCAGTTCGAAATTTATGCGTGTATGTTTCAGCATGGCGTCCCACGTATACCCGGGAAGAGTATAGTAATACGCGGGGTCAAGTCCATAACTCGCGACACAGCTATCGCGGAAATTTTCAAAGATGTCGGCCAATAACAAGACATCCGTCTTTAAATATAGATCACTGCATTCGCCTAGGTTTCGAACGGAGAACCGCTGCCAAACGTTCGCAGCGTGAGCGTAATCGCTCTCGGATACAGTGTCACCGGTCAAGGAACTGTAAAACGAGTCGCGCGGTGGTAAACACGAGTCCTCCAACTTTTCGACGCAGTCAATGTACTCATACGGAAATACACCCTTTCTCGTCAAAAGATCAAAATCCTCGATCGATAATTGTGAAAATTTAGAACGTACAATTTTTAACTTATCTCTGCACAGAAAAGATGCTAATTTATCGAGGCTGCTACTCAGAAATTTGTATGAATCGATGAACCGTAACTTTATATCACTTTGCGAATCTGATCTTTCGGCGGTATCTTTCACGTGTTTTGTGAACGAAATATACTTTTTTTTTGTTATCGGTAGTACGTCGATTGAGCCTTCGAACGCGGTAGCTATTTCTTTTATTATAAAATGCGCGTCGTAGCCGGATAAATTGTGAAAAACTATGGGAATGTAATGGGAATCTTTATAATTTAGATTACAATTTGAACGTGCGGGACCTCTGTAACGACCGGTCAGATGGCAATGATCGCGTACTCGTACGTCGTCCGGCGCGAACGGTTTTTCGCAAATGTGACACTGCGTTGCGCTGTTAAACTTTTTCCACTGTTCGTTCGAGAGAGTTACCATGGGGATATTTGCGGACAGGATACCTTTTACGCGATGCGCTAATCTTTTGAGTTCATTGGCGAACCACACGATGCAATATTTATCGCGACAAAACCGATACATAGATAACGAGTCGTCGTACGAGCACCGCACGTAGTACCCGACGCTAAATACCTGATGATGTTGATAGGCGTACGTGGACGCTTGCGGATCCGCATCCGTTTTTTCCAGGGTGCATTCAAGGTCGGCGTATACCACGAACGGAACCTGCTCCTTTCTGTTATAGTTGCGGAAGCTCAGCCATTTGTCGTCCTCGCTCGGTAGTCGGATAGCGCAGTCGTTTATCACACTGCAGTCTACCGTGTGCGATTGCAATTTTTCGCTCGTGTGGAAATAGTGCAAACATCTGTAAATAATAATAAAATTTTTTTAAATATATCTTTTATATAAAAATTATTGTACAATTTTATTTTACTTTTAAATGTATACTCACCGATCGCAAAAGTATTTCCTGTGTTCTTTCTTACTGATTTGCGAGCTCACGAGGCGGGATAGGTTCTTGATCCACGCGAAATGTCCCACGTTGTCATTTCGCTGATCTGGTAGGTACAGTAAATTGATATGTTTATTCTTCTTACTATCGGTGAGTCGTATCGGTAAGATTACAAGTTTCTCTTTCTTCTCAATGGCATGTACATTGATCGACACGTCGTTGAATCGTTCGAATGTACTAATTTTTTTCAGAGACATGGAGAACTCAATATCTTTAAGATTTAACACCGATGTATATTGGGGATACGAGGATGGATGATTTGCATTTGTTTTGGCTGGATGCAGAGCAGCCACCACCGACCACGCGAAACATGCATTGTCTCTTGATTGCACGTTGATCACCGCTTTTTTCAATTTAATTTCTTGCGGGATTTCCACAAAACACCCTGCGTGCAATGGATTATATTTGTTCACGTTAACCATTAAATTGAGTATACGCGACAACGCCCATCCGCTGTCGCGTTCCTGAAATTCCTCCAGAGTTGCTAAGGTAAGATCGATAACGCGCATGTCGTACCACTCTCGCAGGTCGGAGGTACGAAAGAGTTCATAGTTTCTTGTAGCGATACTTTTATTCGCGCATTTGTCACCTGCCACAAATTCACCGTTAAACACAGTGTTTATCTTCACATTGTCATGTCTTTGCATGACGTTCCGCACACGATCGAGTACAATGTCTCTCGCATCTTCAAGAAATTGACGAGGTTTGATATGCTCAGAATTAATCACCGCACCGGTCAGTATACGACTTTCGAACGTGGTCTCGATCTCTCGCCAAACGAGTTTTTCCGCGTTATTGCCGCCACTACTGGTGCTCGCGTAGTCACCACCTCTGTGTATGAAATGCCTCCGTAATCGAGTATTTGCATCCTCGAGTAGCGTGATTTTCGACACCAAAGATGTTCTCTTTCCAGGTAAGAGCCGCGGACGCTTGGCGCGACTGTGTTCTTCGAGCTGTCTAACGACTTCCTCGCATCGCTGCGTCCACGCGAAATACTCGCTTAAGGTAGCGACTTGGTGCGATTGCTCCAACAGGTCGCGTACAATTTGCTTGAGGTTTTCCATGTTTTTGAGCCTTTTTAACACTATTTTTAAATCACGTCACACTTTCCTACTGTTATATTTTTTTTGACTGATATACTTTTTTGACCGATGCGCTGGCTTTCAAATCACATACTGTGGTTTTGAAGCCCTTCGTTCTTCGTTATATACTTTTCTTCTATCGCTTTTTCTCCCGTTTCAACTAGATCATCGCATATCGTTTCTTTTTCTGTTTAGCGCATGGTGTCATCAGATGTGTCATCTCAGAGAAGTGACGCTGAGTCGCGTTGCTGCTTATGTTATATTTGTTTACGAAATTCTAACCGAATGGTGTCACGAAACATGTCGCTCGCCGATAAAACGTCCCTTTCATAGAAAAAATGAAGAGAACATCGGCGCAGTGATAATTGATCGTAAATTATAGCAGCTTGTCATCGGCGCTCGCGCTATTTGTTTAAGACACGGCCCGATAAAGGGCTCTTCCTAGAAAAAATCATTAAAGAGGAGAGGGGCACTCAAAAAAAATTTCCACCGTACAGACTGCACGTGCAGACCGCACGTGCACTCTTGAAAAAAATAATTTATACGTCTATGATAAAAGTCTATGATAAACATCTCTTCCTAGAAAAGTAAAGAGGACATTGGCGTCACGATAATTGACCATAAATTAATCAACGCTCGCCTATGCAGGACAAGACGCTGTGTTTATAAACATATCCCGACGAGCGCGCGCCTAAGTTTCGATACTCCCTCCCCTCCTTTCCCCCGGACCCCAACGTCCTAGTCCCCCCCCTGCCCCGCTGACCCCGCGCCAACCGGGCATGGAGTACCCCGCGCCGCCGAAACCCCTCGTCCCTCTCCCCCCTCGCCTAGACTTTATTTAGAACCGGCCTTCTATACCTACTTATAACCAAAAGATCTTTTTTCTGCAAGGTTTACTATAAATAAATTTTCTCGAATTACATTTTCCAAGAGCAATATATATTTAACACAACTCATTCATTACATTGTTTCAAACGTTTGAGCTACTTGTCACAAGAAAAAGGAACATTTACAATAAAAATTAATTTTACTTGCATTTAGAAATTTTATCTAACTGAACATATCAAATGCTTGTACGAAGTAAAAAAATATATATTTCAACATTAGTATTTATTTGAATTGAATAAAGATTTTATGATATTCTTGCTTCAAGTGATTGAATTACTTCATCTAAAAAGTTAAAACCACAGCACTAAGAACATAACCTCTTCTTGGAAGTAAGCGATTATTCTAGATGAATCAAATTTTTACTTGATTCAAATAGCGGATAAACTTTCTCGTAAGAAAATGTAATTTCTTCATCGAAGTATATGCTTCTCTTCCGTGGACTTGATATCGTAAGTAAACAGAGTATTCGTATTAATTAAATATTCTTGTTTCAAGTACTAAACTTGCTAAGATTCAGAATATGTTTTGAGTAAATGTGATACTTATGACGATTTTATGGTAGATTTGCGGATATATGAACTTATCAAATACTTGAAGCAAGTAATATTAACTTGCAGGTAGTATATATTTTTCTGTGTGTATATAATATATATATTTTAAATATTAATTTTATTTAATGATTTATTTTTTTAATTTTATGAAAAATGCCTAGACGTAAAATATATCGCATTACAGAAGAAGAAGAGGAATTTCAACGAAGACGCCGTGAAAAAAATGCAGAGAATCGTCGGCGTGAAATTCAAAGAGCGTTAGTTAATTGTAGTAACAACTTTGCAAATATATCGCAAGAAAATTCTACATATAATAATGTAGTTGAACATTATATTGGTTCTATGGATGTGTCTTGCATTCATTGTAATGCAAAACATTTTGCAGCTGAAAAGGTTTCAAATAATGGGAATTTATTTCATGATTGCTGTAATCATGGTGCAGTATATCTTGAACCATTGCCTGAATTCCCTCAATTTCTTTGATCTTTACTTGATGGTAGTAATGCAAAATCAAATAATTTTTTATATCATATTCGTAGTTACAATAGTTTATTTTTTTTTTTTGCATCATTTAATGCAAATTTAATTAATTTCAAAGAAAGGCCTGGTCCGTACTGTTTTAAAATTCAAGGACAAAATTACCAAATTAATACAACATTACGAGCTGTGCAAAATGAAAGTCCGACTTATGGACAACTTTTCATTGTTAATTCAAATGAAGCAATAGAACATCGTCTTAATCAAAATTCGTTTTTAGATTTTGATATTGTAACAAATCTTGAAAACTTATTGCGAGAATGTAATATATTCGCACAATCATATCAAATGATGGCTGAAGAGCTAGAAAATCAACAACGATTAGAAAGAGAGTCTGGTGAGTCGTTATCGGAGTTACAATTATTATTTACATTAAAACCAAGAATGGATCGACGTAGATATAATGCTAAAAGAACAAATGAAGTTGCCGCAATTTTTAAAACAACTTCTGAGGGAGAAATTACTGATTCCTACGTTACAATACGTAATAGAAATACTAAAATCTTACAACAAGTTAGTATTATGGATCCGAATGTAGAACCTTGGATATATCCATTATTTTATCCATATGGAACTAGAGGATGGCATCGTAATTTAATGAAAGTAAATAGCAATAAAATAATAACTAGAGGACAATATATGAAATATCGTATGGCGATTCGTAATGAATTTAATGTTTTCTTATTAGGACGTCGTTTATTTCAACAATGGCTTGTAGATAACTATGTAAAAATTGAAAAGGATAGAATAGATTATTGTAAAGTTCATCAAAAAGAATTACGTGTTGAAACATATCAGGGTTTAATAGATTATATGCAAAATATGGCAAACAATATAAATGGTCGTGTGGGAAAAATGGTTATACTTCCTTCTACGTTTATTGGATCTCCGCGTAATATGTTATAAAATTATCAAGATGCAATGGCAATTGTAAATAAATTTGGTAAACCTGATCTTTTTATCACAATGACATGTAATCCACAATGGCGTGAGATTAGAGAAAATCTTCTTTTTGGTCAACAAGTCTCTGATAGATCTGATATTTGTGCTCGAGTTTTTAATATTAAGAAGGATTATTTAATCGATTTAATCGTTAAGCAAAAATTTTTTGGTGAGGTAGCAGCATTTGTATACGTTATTGAATTTCAAAAGCGTGGTTTGCCTCACGTTCACATATTAATTACTCTAAAGCAGAATTTTAAAATAACAACTCCACAAGTTGTAGATAAATATATTTCTGCTGAAATTCCTGATCCAAATGAAAATCGTGTTTTGCATGATATAATTATGAAACATATGATTCATGGACCTTGTGGTAATTGGTGTTTGGTTAATGGTAAATGTTCGAAACATTATCCTAAATTATTTCTTGAAGAAACTAGAATGGATGAAGATTCTTATCCTTATTATCGTAGACGAGATGTTGGTAAGACTTTTGAACGTCCTGGTGGGTATATAGTGGATAATCGTCATGTTGTTCCATATTGTCCTATATTATCAATTATATTTAATTGTCATATAAATGTTGAGATAGTTTCAAGTATTAAATCAGTTAAATATCTTTATAAATATATTTATAAAGGCCATGATGCTGCTGCTATAACAATTGAACCAGTGACAGAAAATGTAATTTTAGATCATAATGAGATACGTGATTATATTGAAGCTCGTTATGTAGGGCCTGTGGAAGCAAGTTGGCGTATACTCAGTAAGAAATTACAAGATAAAAGTCACTCTGTGGTACGTTTACCTGTCCATTTACCTAATGAACAAAACATAATTATTGAGAGTAAATGCGATGAAAACGTATTGTAATTTCTTCTGCTTTAAATCAAATATGTCAATAGACTATTTTGTACTTTTGCGTGATGACAAAGCAAAAAATTATTTATATACTGAAATTCCATGTTATTATATATTTAAAAAAGAAAGAGTTAATGGTCGAAATGTTTCACGTTGGGTTAAACGTAGTAGCCACTATAATTGTATAGGACGGATGTATTCCGTTAGTCCAACTCAAGTAGAATTATTTCATTTACGATTATTATTACTCACTGTTAAGGGAGCTACAAGTTTTGAACATCTAAGGACTGTTAATGGACAAAATTATCAAACGTTTACAGCTACATGTTTAGCTTTAGGTTTGATTGAAGATGATGATGAATGGATACGAGCTATGGATGAAGCTGTTAAGTGGATGATGCCACAACAACTTCGTAGATTATTTGTACAAATGTTACTACACTGTCGACCATTATATCCAGAAGAACTCTGGGAAAGATTTAAAATAGCGATGTCAGAAGATTACTCGCAACATATTGGTATATTACAAGGACAAAGAAAAGCATATATTACAATTAACGCTATGCTTTGCGCTGAAGGTAAAAGTCTTGCTGATTTTCCACAAATGAAACAATTAGTAAACAATGTTGAAGAGGAAGATTATATGACACTTGATCAAATTACAGAAATTGGTACGAGACAATATAATCAATTAAATAATGAACAAAAAGAAATGGTTGATACTGTATTAAACAGATTAGATGACAATAATAATAATAATAGAAATTGCTTTTATATCGATGGTCCTGGTAGAACAGGCAAAACGTTTGTATATACAACTATTTATTATTTAGCCAAAATTAGAAATAAAGGTGTATGTACTATGGCCTTTACAGGAATTGCAGCAACGTTACTTCCTGAAGGAAAAACAGTTCATAAGACATTTGGCTTGCCGGTTCCGTTACTTAATGATTCATCATCCGTTATTAAAATTCAATCAAAAGAAGGTAAATATTAAAAAAAAATAGATATTTTTATTTGGGATGAAGCGCCTATGGCACCTCGATACGCTTTAGAGATAATAGATCGAACGTTGCGTGACATTATGAATAACGATTTACCTTTTGGTGGAAAAATTATCGTATTAGGTGGTGATTTTAGACAACTTCTGCCGATCAAGATACGAAGTACTCGAAGTGAAATAGTGAATCTTTCTATCAAGTTTAGCTACACTTGGAAATATTTTTCAAATTTTTCTTTAACGCAAAATATGCGAGTTTTTCCAGAAGAAATTGAATTTGCAAAATTTCTATTAAATATGGGTGACGGAGTATTAAATAATTTTTAAGATAATATGGAGGTACTTGAATGTTGTATAGCATCAATTGATTCAGATATTGTAGCAGATATATATGGTGATGTAATTCGTAAAAAAGAATTTGATAAAATAGCTAAAAGAGCAATACTTTCTGCAAGAAATGTCGATGTAGATGAAATTAATAAACAAGTCGTAGAATTGGTAGATATAAGTGGCGAACGAATTTATACAAGTGTAGATAGTGCTGTAAATTGTGATGATAATGGTGGTATTGTTGAGTCTTTGTTACCAGAATACTTAAATAGTCTTTCTCCAGCATTTCTTCCTCCTCACGAGTTGCGTTTAAGACCAAATTGTATTGTTATGTTGATTAGAAATCTTAGTATTAATGAAGGTCTTTGTAATGGTACTAGATTAATAGTTCTTGAGCTTGAAAATAATTTATTAAAATGCAAGATTTTAACAGGTGACAAAGAAGGTGATATTGTTTGAATCGTATAACACTGTATTGTGAAAATATATATCATTTTACTTTTCAAAGAAGACAATTTCCAATAAAATTAGCTTTTGCTATGACAATTAATAAATCTCAAGGACAGACGTTTGATAAAGTAGGAGTTGATCTTCGTAAAGATGTTTTTAATCACGGGCAACTTTATGTTGCTTTTTCACGAGTACGTTCTTGGGAGTCATTAAAAGTTTATCTTGGTAATCAAAGAGAAAATAATTATGTTAAAAATTACGTATATAAAGAATTATATGTTTAATTATATGGTGAAATAATATTTTGCCAAATAAGTGCAAATAATTATTTCGACATATTTTTGGCTGTTAAACACGAATTGGTTATCTAAATTTGTTCATTACGTTCAAATTGAAAATAACATGTGATGTAATGAGTTAGAAAAATTTTCTGTTTACTATTGTATATATATGTATATACAAGGTGTACCTAAACTGGCGATAAATATTTTAATGACAAATACTTTGTAACATTTTAAGACGAAAATTCTAATACCAAAATGCCGAGGCTATAATAGTTTTCAAATGAGAAAGGTTTAAAGATAACGAATGACAAGGTTAGATTTTCGCGCGCTCAGGGATGGTGACATGGCCAATGATAAAGGTGCTTCTATGAATCGAATGCCTTTGAGTATTGTGAAATTGTTGCAAAAAAATTCAAAAGTTTTATTAAAAAACTATTTTGACACATATCATGAATATATTGAATTATTGAATAAATAATTCATTACGGACAAACAAAAATAGTTTCTTAATAAAACTTGAATTTTTTTGCAACAATTTCACAATATTCAAAGGCATTTGATTCATGGAAGCACCTTTATCATTGGCCATGTTACCATCCCTGAGCGCGCGTAAATCTAACCTTGTCATTCGTTATCTTCAAACTTTTCTCATTTGAAAACTATTATAGCCTCGGCACTTTCGTATTAGAATTTTCGTCTTAAAATGTTACAAAGCATTTGTCATTAAAATATTTATCGCCAGTTTAGGTACACCCTGTATAATGAACTTTATCATAAACCATTTAATATAAAAAAATAGTTTATAAAAAAAATAACTTTGATGATATTACTTTAATATATTAATCCTTAGGTTAATTTATCAACGTTTAATCAATAAATTAAAATTAAATATAAAATTATATAAAATATTAATATATAATAATATATCAACATATAATATTCAATAAAAATTTTTATTCAATAATTATAATTTATAATAACTTATAGGCATTTAATATAGAAATAAACAGTAATAAATTCAATACAGTCATTATAAGACAATTCATTATAGAAAAACTTATGATAACACAACTTATTATAAGACAACTGATTATAAAACAACTCAAAATACGACAATTAGTTTGAAAAATAAAATATAATAGACTTGGTACGTTTGTTTAAATCCGTGGATTCATTTTTTAAATAGAGAACATTGTCATCAAAATTTTACCGAGAAGCAACAACAGATTCTTTGTAGTAATTTTTGTTTTCAGCAGAAATGCGAAGAAAGCCAGAATTAATAAAATTCATCAGTTAAGAGTATCACCATGTGTAAGTGTTCGTAGTGTTAAAACTTGGGTTCATGGGTTTGTTAAGCCCAAAAGATTAATCCTTCTTGTAAAAGTCAATCATATATACAATTGATCTTGGGAAGCAACTGCAAGATACATAAATATTCATATAAAAATATTTATATTAATAAAGAAATATAAATTATTACTAATGTACATCAAATGTATGATAATATTTGCTATTTTTAAATTGCTATACCAGTTTGTTTGTTACATTACAATTTTAATTTTGGATAAGTAATTCTGTGAATTTACAATAAAAATTAGGTATATAAAAATTTGCAATTAAACTTACTGGTTTTTAAGATTCATTAAGTTTTCTCTTTTTAGGTGTTTGGATTCCTTTCAATAGTAATGGTAACAATATTTTTCCATTTAATTTGGTTATGCATGTAATATTATTGCAAACAAGATAGGATGGTTCGTCTGCCAAAAAAATGAGACATTGTATTTTACCCGAATCAACGTTTAATCAATCCGTACAAAATTACCTTTTACAAAAAGGTAAAAAAAAGACGCCAAGCACGCGTGGTGTACCTTGAAAAAATCGAAGTAGTTATCTTTGTACCTCGAAAAAATCCAAGTAATATCTTTATCTTGAAAAAATCGAAGTAATATATTTATTACAAAAAAAAAGAAATGATATCTTTAAATTATGCGCCAATTAAATATATATTATATCGACAAATAACTATTGTTCTTTTAAAAAATGTATTCCCATTAAAGTGAAAAAATTAATATAAAATGTGAAAAATTTTAGTGAAAAAAACTTGGCGCTGCTAAACATAATAATATATATTAATAAAACAATTTCTATAAATGGAAAAAACTTTAAATTAATGTGTGAAAGTCTCTACATTCACATTGTAATTATTAATTTAATATTTTAAATTAGTTATTTATTGCTTTCAAATATTTTAAAATTTTGCAGCGCCAAGTTTTTTTCACTAAAATTTTTCACATTTTATATTAATTTTTTCACTTTAATGGGAATACATTTTTTAAAAGAACAATAGTTATTTGTCGATATAATATATATTTAATTGGCGCATAATTTAAAGATATCATTTCTTTTTTTTTGTAATAAATATATTACTTCGATTTTTTCAAGATCAAGATATTACTTGGATTTTTTCGAGGTACAAAGATAACTACTTCGATTTTTTCAAGGTACACCACGCGTGCTTGGCGTCTTTTTTTTACCTTTTTGTAAAAGGTAATTTTGTACGGATATCACCCCTTTTTGTTACAGATACATCAAATGCCATAATGTCTATCGACATCGACATTTATATCTGATAAAATCAAATGTAAATATTTTTTGTATTATAACTTACAAGAATTATATCTGAGTTTGATATCCTTAAATGTGCAGTGTAGTTTGTATAAATTTATAAATTATTTAAAAAATTAAGACATAAAATATGAATATATTAGGCAAAGTCAAGTTTGTCGAGAGCACGTTATGCAGTGTTTGCTTTAAATAAATTTTGTCGAAAGAAAAACAGATTTGATACAGAATTTGGCACGTACGATGCTATTGGCAGAATGTTATAGTAGATAATATATGTATAGTAAAGTTTGTTAACAAAATAAGGCAATTAATAATTTATAATACAAACTACACTGCACATTTAATTAAGGATGTCACTGTGAGATATAATTTTTGTGTTATAATACAAAAAAAATTTAGATTTAATTTTATCAGATATAATCGATAGTCATTATTAGAGAAAAGAGAGAGAGAGAGAGAGAGAGAGAGAGAGAACGCGAGCGGGGAACGCGAGCGGGGAACGCGAGCGTGACCGCGAGAAAGAGCAATACGTACGATAGATATAACCTCGCCATCCTCGCTCAGGGTGTATCCCAGGAACCAGCCATCCACAAGGCGCGAACTCTGTCACTCTAGCACTCATGTACTCCGTTCGGAGTGTTCGGACGCGACGACGCAGACGGAATATTTCTCGACGACGCGGACGTCTGAAGCGGCCAATTATATGTACGAGTTTGACTCGCGAGTCCGGCTCGGCGAGCTTGATTCGCGAACCGGACTCGATCGTTTTTCACCACACACACACACACACTCCCGAATAGTCTCGATTCTATAAACGTTGATCCCGTTGATCTAATCTCGACGACGCGACGCGGACCAACGCGGACGTCTAAAGCAGCCCATAACATGTACGAGTTTGATTCGCGAGCCGGACTCAAACGTTTTTCACCACACACACACTCCCGAATAGTCCCGAAATTTGGCTCGTCGGACGCCGAGCCCGTCTCGTATAACATCTCACATCACCCACGAACGAGTAGAAACCGAGCCGAGCCGAACTCGCGACGTGTATGGGCAGCTTTATGGTTATGTTATGTTTACATGTGTCACATCACATGTGATCGAACTAATGCCAGCGCCGCATCGCATAACGGCAAGGCTACGAAAGTTACAAAATCAGCAACTCCAGTGCTGCTGCCGCGCGCCGTGGCGAACGAAGCAAACGGAGAACGTCGACGTTTCTGAATTGAAAATTTTACACCTTATCCTATGCATCGTAATATCTCCGCTCGTAGGGCACGTAGCGGAAAAATAAAAACACTTTTCTTATATAAATTTGGTCCAAGCTTTACGATAAGCCTAGTTAGAACTTGATCCGTTCACTGGTTATCGAGATCTAAAAATCTCGGGTACTGGCAACTCGTCGCGTCGCGTATATAGAGCCACGGCTGTCTCGCTCCGCGCGTACTTGGCGCGAGACACTACCGTGTCTCTTGATAAATTAAGACTCCTGCCTACTCATCGCTTCTGTGACATCAGAAGCAAGAAATTACATGCAAAAAATATCTTGTGGTTTTACGTTGAAATAAAGATATATCCATAAAACGCAATTGTAATTGATTCAACATATTTGTAAAATATAACACACATTCCTTTGATTTTGATAATGAATAAATAGCTGTAAAATGAAAAAAGACTGGTTAAAAAGGTAAATTGCAGATCACATTAATTTTACGGCTATTCAGTGATTATTAAAGCTAAAGTAAAGCGTTTAATGTATTTTACAAATATGCTGAATCAATTGCAATTGTTTTATAAATATTAATATCTTTTTATATCAACGTAAAACCACAAGAATTTTTAGAATGCGATTTCTTGCTTTTGACGTCATCAAATAAGGATAGAAGAGGCTAATATATAATAATATATTTGTAATAATGTTAACATATAAGGGAGTTTTACCTTTATTTTGTACAGTTCCCACTACCTTTACTTTATCACCTTTTGTGATTTTCAATTTAAGATAATCATCTTTATTAAAATTTATGACATGTATTTCTACTTTGTAGATACCATCTGTGATGGATCCACAACCAATTAATTTGTTTTAACGTATCCTTCCAATGCTGTAGAATATTTAAATATATAATCATTAAAATTATCTTTAAATATTTTTGTTAATATGATATTATAAAAATTATATGTAATAAAATATTTTTAATATTTTTAGAATAAAAAAAAAATACGCGTGTAGACATGGTTTCCGCTAATAAAACTTACAAACAAAATAATTGGATGTGATAAATACTTCATTCAGTGGCACTGAGACAGGTTCAGCGACATCAGTTATATCTGGGTTATATTTGCCCAAATTTGTAATGACAGTATTACTTCTTATTAGTAATTCATACGATACGTTACCATTATTAAAATTGGAATTTTTTGGAGTTCTTGCTTGTACACTATCCAAGTGTATAATCTATCGAAATATTTACTTTAATAATTATACAGAGCACCTGTATCAGGTTTTTTGTTAATTTGTTTTTTATAAAGGCATATTTTCTTGAAAAATGTTTGATACCAAAGTTATAGCGTTTTAAGGGAAACAAGTAATGGTAAAATGTATTTTTAAAAAAATCGCTTTATTACATAAGTCATCGTCATTTCTTAAATAAAATTGTATAATTTTTTTACATAATGCTTCTTCCAATTATTTTGCATATAAAAATATTAAAGATAAATTATTAAGAAATGAATAGTTTACGAGATATCTTATATCATGTCAAAATGTGCCAGAATAAAATGAGAAATATCTCGTAAATAATTAATTTTAAAAGATAACATTATTTTGATGCTTCTACATGCAGAAAAATTAGACTAATCATATTATATAAAAAATCATACAATTCTATATTTAAAGAAAAAGCGATGACCTTTGCGTGATCTTTAAAAATCGATTCTTTGAAAACAAAATTCTGCAACTTTTATATGGAACATTTTAAAGGAAATGGTTATTTTACAAAAACAAAATGTCTAGCACAGGTGCAATGTTACAC